>JARHVA010007175.1:480000-660000 GCA_037957365.1 Torreya grandis | reverse complement strand
GTATGAAAAATATACACATCATCATAGTGATATGATCAAACCAAAATATAAGCAATTTAACATAATGAGATGGAGAATATGAGCCTTTAAAATGCAGGAAGATATAGAACTAAAGGGTAGAGCCTTGATAAGTATTTGTCCAGTTTACAAGACTAAGATGCTATATAAATAAAATTTTATTATCTAAAAGATGAAATGAAATATCCATGTGTAAATATACAGAAGTTAATGAAGTTAATGTGAAAAAACTTGAATATAAATAAAAAATTTTAGAGCCTAAGGTGATATAAAATATAAGCTTACCTAAAAAAATCTAATACACACGTTGTTTTCAATTATAGACATATAAAATTTGTATTAGACACTTGGAAACATAAACTTTGTCATATATATATATAATTGGACTTGTATGTACATATTTGGTTGTTGTAAATAATTATCTATCCACATACTTATTATATTGTTCATCCTAAATTACCAATATGAAAATTCATAATCCCCCTAGTATCAATCCATAATCCTAAGTAGACTATCCCCACTATCTAGATTTTTTTTCCCTCTTTGGAAACTATTGAAAATAGTTAGATATTGTTAAGAGAATTATTTGTATATAACTATATTTTCATTTTATGACTGATGTTTCAGTTCATACTCAATGAACCATCGTCAGGGTATGAGAATGAAATAATGTTATTGCATAAAAAGCTCTTCTTTTATAGATCAAACATTGAGGCAAAGTGATGTCCTATTAATTCCATAATGAAGCAAGATGCTAATTATTTAAATTTTAATTAAAATTTAAAAACTAAAAATTAAATATTAAAAATTAAAAATTAAAAATAAAAATGTAGTATATATTAAAATTTAAAATAATATTATCTATGTTTTTTTATCATGTTTAAATTTCTTTTTCTCTTCTTCTTTTCTTCTAGTTCCTCTATCTCTACTCTTCTCTATTTATGATGGTTTTCTCATAAATATACATTATATTTTTTAGGGATGTAGCCTCCTTTCACTAATTAGGTTCTCATGAAGGTCAATGGTCATGTCTTAGAAATTGTAGTTCATATTTGATATCATCTTACAGAGGGTACACAAAATTTGAATTCAATAGGTGTATAATTACACATGTTGATCAATGTATATATGATACTAATTGATAAAAGCTATTGATGTAAATGTATAGAGAAGGAATGTGTAAAAATTAAAAATATTTTAGAAAGGTTAGATGGCACATTTTATGTACATTGGATCTTACATGTACGGTTAAATGAAAATATTTTTTGATCCATTTTACCTTGGCATTGACCTTGGTGAAATCATAATATGCTTGATTTAATATTTCATAATTCAAAAAATCTATCTTTACTTTAATATATAGTTAGAATCTTCTAATGTACTTCAACACCTTAAGTTTATCTAATAGGTCCTCGTAAATATGCACAATGCACTCATGTGAGTCGTTAGTATAATATTTTATTTATTTCTCCTAACATCAACATGATTCTTGTAACTTGACATACTTATCCTCATAAATGCTTCAATGGGTAATGCTCATTCATCAAAACCTTTATAAAACACATCCATGTCTTAATGGGCATCACTTATTTCTCACATCTAGTGTTGAAGAATTCTTACTAATTGGACATTGAAACGAACATCTTTGACACTATGAATGTTGCCTTATCTATGTTCATGAAGTGATTGACCAATAATTAGGCCTAAAATTATGGAATTTAGCTAGCGAATATCATGATATTTATTTTATCTTAAAAAATTATAATATCAAATTTGATTTGCACTTTGAAATGTGATTGTTACTAAAACAACAGATGTGGAGATGCATAGAATAGGAAGTACCTTGTGGTCTACCTTAAATCATGTACCAAAGGAATTGACCAAAGAGTTCATTTCGATATTCTTACAAGGCATCCTAAATGCATTTTGGGATATATGGGGATGCCTTAGTGAGTGGTTTATGTAAATCACTCATCTTGGGCTTGATAAAACATTCTTTTGGATAATCTAAAACGTTCCTCACTAATATTGCTTATTTCTCATGTCGCATTCATGTGTTTAAAATAATATAAGAGCAATGCTTGGATACAAATGATTTGCACCATGGGGCATGGGATTTTAGTGAGGTGGAAACGCCAAAACTTGGACACAAGGTAACTCTTAAATAACATGCAAATTAAAACCTATAAAATATTAAACCCAAACAAATTCAAATGCACAGATGTACTTTCATAATAGCACAACTTTTATTCGATTTAAAAGAATAAGGTTACATATTTTTACAATTTTCAGTGAGATGTGGATTGCAATTTCTTATGATTAAAAAGAAAACTATTTTTTACTAATTTATCTAGACTAAAGCACATGCACATAATCACGACATACTAACAACATACTTTATGGATTCATCTATCATTTCTTAAATTCACAAAGGTTGCTATATATATATATATATATATATATATATATATATATATATATATATATATATATATATATATATATATATATATATATATATATATATATATAACCCCTTAAAATTGTAGAAACGAATAATTAAAAAAAGAATACAAGTGAATATAAATCTAAATAATTTTATTTTCATCTCACACATTTAATAGTTTTTAAAAAAAAAGTAAAAAAGTTTTTTTACTGCTTTGAGCAAGTTGCTTATCCACTACATTAGAATGGTTAGGCCAAAAACAATAAACATGGAAAACTTTGAAATGTGAGTATATAAAAATGTACAATAAATTCTATAAATAAATGGTACAAAAAATCAATACGTTATAAATTGAGATTCTAATAGATTATTAGAAAAAAAATCATATCCTATGAAAAAAACAAGGGGTCTAGTAACCATGTTTTTGAGGGGAAGGTATCTATGAATTAATTATCTTTGAAGAGAAGGTATCTCTGAATTAATTATCCTTGAAAGGAAGGTATATATGAATTAATTGTTATAAAATGGAAATATAAAATTGAGTCTTGTAGTGGTGAGCAAATGGTAATGAAGGTGAGCTTTACCCATGAAATCCCGTATTCAAGTTTCTGTTACCATTAGTAGTTGACCTCTCAAGTGACACTACTTCCTACGAGTCTAAAAATCCCCCAAATCAAAAAAGAAAAAAAATTACCTATTAAAAAAATAAATAAAATTGAGTGTACTGCATTGATCGGTCGGTGGGCAAAATTTGTGGTGAGCTGCACAATAGGCCAAAAGTAGGTTTGACAATATCTTTTGATGGATCTGATTTAAGTTGATACGATTGGGCTGTAAATTGTCATTCAACATATTGGTCCCACGGACAAATAAGACATTCGCAAATGTTTGATACACATTCAACAATAATAAGTGTCACCCCATGAACGGCTAGCCAAAAAAGCACTAATAAAAATGCGTCTTCATATTACGTCATTGCAATTTAAGTGTCCTAAAACTTCGCATCATTGGTCAAACACCTTTTTAATCGCTTTAAAAAGATTAACTGTGGGTCCCGCATAAACGCGATAAACATGCGCTCTGAGGAAAATGCACACATCAGCATGCAACGCTAGATGTAGGAAAATGTACAATCTGCCGATGTTTTCGCTTTGGAATACCAGAAGGATGCGGCTCTTTTATCCTATAAATTCTCTGAGCTCAGGTTAAATAGCAGGGCATGCTTGAAGCTGGAATCCGTGGATGTTTTTGTAGATTGTTTGGACATGGCCACTGTTGTCCCACTGGTTTCCTACGATTACAATGTGCACGTCCTCAGCACAGTAGTTGTAGTGCCTGCTGTTCCAATGCAGGAGCACATTCTTCCTCTCTCAAATTTAGATCTCACAATAACTCCAGTTTCTGTGCATGTATTTTTCTGCTATAAGAATCCCCCTGATAGGACTTCTGCTTCAGTGCTCTCTCTTCTCAGGTCTTCCCTCTCTAGGGCATTGGTGTTCTATTATGTTTTTGCAGGCAGAATGGTTACAAACAATTTTGGCCTCCCAGAGGTCCTCTGCAACAACAAGGGAACTCAATTCACTCAAGCTTATGCTTCATCTGCTCTTGCGCAACTGAATTTATACAATCCTGATGCAAGTGTTCAAGGGAAACTAGTTCCTCTACTTTCAAAGCCCTCCAATGAAAATGGCCTTCCTGTCTTTGGTGTTCAGGTAATAGACTATATGGAGTACAAACACATTTCTACCTGTGCCGTTTTGCCACAAAACAGTTTTAACCATGTTGAATATTTGCAGGTCACGGAATTTAGCTGTGGAGGAATTGTTATTGGCTGTACATTTGATCACAGAATTGCAGGTGCTTTCTCTGCCAACATGTTTTTGGCATGTTGGGCAAATCTATCTTCAAACCGGTCCAATGTATCTCTAAATCCATGTTGTATTCGTTCCACACTCTTCCCTCGAGCTCCCCATACCTACTGTGCTGGAATTGACAATATATGCGTGAAGCAGCCTTCAGTAAAACCAGGCCAACAAAACCCTCCCCCACATTTAGCAAGTAGAATTTATTTTCTGCATGCCAAAAACGTTGTACATCTGCAAATTAGTGCAAATAAAGATGGCAACAGATACACCAAATTAGAGGCTTTCAGTGCTTATTTATGGAAACTGCTAATGCACGCCCAAGAGGTGAACGACAGCAAGAATTGTAAAATAGGAATTGTAGATGGTCGATCAATTTTGAAGAAGATTGGAATGTCTGCTAATTACTTTGGAAACGTTTTATTGTTGCCTTTTGCCGAGTCTAATGCCGATGACATAAAAAAAAAATCACTTAGTTGGAGTGCAGGTCTAATTCATGATGCAATATACAGTGCAGCAAATGAGGAGAACTATCAAAGTTTGATTGATTTGGTTGAAACTGTAAAACCATCATCCGTGCTAGCCAAGATTTACTGCAAAGCAGATGACATTCAGTCAAGTGGACCCGCAGTTCTGGTATCTTCTGGACTGCAATTCTCTTTGTATGAAGTTGATCATGGATGTGGACAGCCTACCTTCGCAAGCTACCATTTCCCTTGGGGTGGCGAAGCAGGATATGTTATGCCGTTACGTAATCCTGTGGGAGACGGTAGTTGGGTAGTATATATGCATCTTCCTATCGAACAATTGATTGCGGTTGAAAACCACTCGAATTGCATTCTCCATCCAATTGCTCAAGATCACTTGGTTTTATGTTAACAATGGGATAAGGGGGATAAGTGTTTATCGTTTTACCTGCATAGCCACGAAATTATGTGGCACGAATGTACCCATTTCAATTTGCTGCACGTAATGGCAATCCTTACTATATCTATAGTGACTTCAGGAAACAGAACACACCGTGATCAAGAAGTACTATTTATCTTCTAGTCTAGACGAGTTAACAATTTTATGTTTGAGTTATCACTATTAATTATAATCTAACACTTCACCTTTCCATGGTAAATTTTTTTTATAAGGAAGATTATCTACTTATGTTTGAGTTATCACTATTAAGGAAGTCGGAGTTTGTGATTACAGACGGGGTCATTCGTAAGGTATGATAATTATATAAATGTACGTCTAAGTCATCAATATGTTAATTAATTAATAAAATTGAAGATAGGGTTTACAAATGATTATAATGAAAGATGGTCAATAGATATTTATGGTATAATGTTTATGTAAAAAAAGCTATAAAAATAATAGCACTTAATCAACATCCTTTTTTGGGATAAGGGTTGTATCCATAGGTGATTATGTGAAAATAAAACACTTGACCGAATCCTAAAACCTGGCTACCTTGATTTCCAATCTTGCTAAAATCATAAAGGTCTAAAGAAAAAACAAAAAGAGAAAGATTCAACAAAAAATATAAAGCTTTGTAATCATAGGTGATTATAATAATCTCCACTAGGGATATGGATGCATAGATGGAAGTAGAGAAAGGCCTTGAGTGTAGTTAAAGTCATCTCTATCGGGGCTATGGATCCCTGGCTAGTAGTAGAGCAATGCCCAAGCCTTCTCTGAGAAAAAATCATAGTTCTTAATTGATACCTAAACATGCTCCAAATCAGTGTTAATGATTAAGGACATGAAACCTGAATGTTATTTCTTGAATCCAATGGCAAACATTAAGTGGAATCAAAACACACATAGTATGACTATGTCTTGATATTTAAACCTAGCTCTGCAAGTGCAGGGTTTGTTTCAACCATAAAATGATCTGGATAGTTATATTGATCTAATGGAGTGGATGGACTAATTATTTGTCTAATTAGAGTCTCTAGGTTCTAGAATATTGTTATGTTTCCACAAGAAGTCACCATTTATTGAGGCTAACATACCCCTATTTTTTTTCAAAAAATAGGACCCTTGAGAAACACTAAAAATTAAACATGAAAATTTGGCATGTTAGGATCATTTGTAGAATTTGAAGATCATCCAATTTATCAAAGGCAAGCTTACTTATTATGTTTTGCTTTTATTTTGTCTAACATTTCTAATAAATGGTCTTAATGGATTTTAGTTGTATGTTCCATGGTGTTTTTCCTAAGAAATTCACATTCCAAAACGCTGACAAAACCCTCAGTTCAAATTTAAATACTAGAGGGAAATAAATTGGTGGGAACCTTTAAAACCTATTTTGGATTTAATCTAAATTGTCATGTTTAAAGCTTTAAGTCATTTTTTTAAAACACAACTCAAACTTAGCCTAGAAAAGCTTGGTTCCCTTTATTATTTTCCCCTTTAAAGTTATTTATATTTTTTTCTAAGGTCTAATATTTATTTTGCAGGGTCCCCTTTTAATATCTACTAACTTGGCCCCTTTGATTTATAAGCGTATCCTAAAGTTTTAATCCTAAGGCCCCATTATGTTTATTACTATGAATGGGACCTTAGCACTAACATTTTAGCCTAAAATTTTAATTCACTAGGGATCATAACTTAACTTTCCTACTTCTTGTAGATATGATGACCCTCACTTTATTATGAAATTTGATCCAATGGATCAAGAAATACTCAAACTTTAACTTAAAAAACATGCATCTTGAAATATATAATGATATGTGTTTCATCACAAGAAAGGGATCCAATGGCATGAAGGCCTTGACAAAGCTGCCCCCTTAGCCTACATATGATGGTTTTCACTTCATTAAGAAGACTTGATCAGACAAAATGAGGGATAATTTAAAGTTCAAAGGATTACAGAAGGCCCATAGGAACATTCAAGGATTAAAATCAAATGGGTCCCACTTGATAGAAATAACGAACTATGAACAAGCTTTTGGATCACCATCCTACAACTCTCACTTACTCATAGGACCTCGATCGAATAGAGCACATTATGTTCAAGATCCTAAGAAGGCTTGTGGAGGTACCTAGTGCCACTTTCACATTAGGTCACTAGAATTTGAAGAAATTAAAATTGACATTCATGCAACCATCATTTGACATCCATGAGGACGTATTTGATGCCCATGCGACCGTCAACTTTAAGACCATTAAATTAAAATCTTCACTAGCTTAAAATTTACATTCATGTGACTATCATTTGTCATCCATGAGGTCGTATTTGATGTATGAGAGACAATAAAATTTAAGATAATGAATTATTTTGCTTGGGACTAAAATAGAATCCAAAATGTTTCTAGAAAGCTCATGAATTGCTTTACATATGGATGGAAGGCCCATAAGATGCTCAAACACTAGGAATATTCACTCTCAAAATATTGAAATGATCTTATTGTATAAATATATGCAAAATGAATTTAGTCTAATTATATACTTTAAGGTCCCTATTGCATTTTGTTCAAATATCGTAAACCTTAAACTATAGACAATGCTTCTAACCAAAGGTTTTAGTGTGTTTATTAATGCAATAAAACTCTATTTTGACATTAGGTCATTTTATCATTTTGATCCTTTTGAGCATTTTTTATAAACTTGACATAAATATTTTATCTTAAAGTATACATTATGTTTACTTAACACAACATAAATTTTGGCCTAAAATATTTATCCATGGTCTCCTTTGTATAAATCCATAAAACTTAGGCATAAACACTTTAGCCTAAAGTCTATTTCCTATTTAATAAACATAAGATAAACCTTAGCCTAAGAAGTTTAAGCCTAAGTCCCTACCTTAATAATGTTATAACTTAAATCTTGAGCATCTTTATAGGTCAAAAATTCATGCTTCATCACGGGAAGATGATCCGACAAAGTGAAGACCCCATAGACTTTTCAATGGAGTCCAAAGAGACCATGGGCTTGATGCATGCTGAAATCAAATTCAAATAAAAGTTGACAGATGATCCAAAAGTTCATAATCATTTTGCTTTATGATCTAATGATGTGATAGCACCAAATAATTTTTAAAGGCACATGAAGATGCCAAGTGGCACAACTATGAGGCTTTGTACCAAAAGGAGAAAATCACAAGACCTAGACCTGAATCATGATCAATGGCTCACAGTCATTCATAGGATATTCATCTGATGGTATGAAATAAAAGAAGGCATTTTAAATTTCAATGGCTAGTACTCAAAGGCATTTATGAGAAATGCCATAAAAGGTCTAGATTGATGCCATATTAGACCCACACAAGTAGAAAATGACAAAATAAAAGTTCTTATGTGCCCAAAAATTTGAAGGTATTAAGGCAAAAGTCCAAATCAAATCGTAAGCACGTATGAGCCAAGTGCTAGATTCTCTATTTTCCTCCCCCTCAGCCATATATGTAAATAAGACCTAGGTCCCTTATGTATATTTCATGGTGGAAGAGAAGCTCACCCCTCCATTTGGAGATTTGATTAGTGTCTTCTTAGCTAATTAGTTAACCTCTATCAAAATTAAGACAACCAAGCAATTTTATATGATGTTATACTTTCTATATGGCCTACTTGCCTCCATAAACATCCCAATTATTAAAAATTGGTCTCCTAAGGGTAAAACCACTATATCCCACCACTATTCAAAATTACACATCTTCAAATACATGAACCACATATAATTCATCTGTGACTATGTATACCCTACTTTGGTAGAGGCCATCATAGGTTATCCCATGCCTAGGGTGCACCCATTGACCAAGAAATATGTAGAGATGATGGGGGATATCTGGGTTTATCCATATTGTATAGTAATCCAAGTTAAGGGAATCATGTTCTAATTATAAAAATTCATAATGTATGTTGTTAGGAAGTTAATAGAGCAAGAATTTACCTCCCAAATCATAAATGGTATTAAAGGGGTCTATAAAAAAAGAGGAACAAAGAGGCAAATAAATGGGGTCTATAAATGGTATTAATGGTATTAATTCTAGTATATGTGCATCAACTAGCTGTCCATGACACCATTTACATCAAGGCAAATAACAACAAAGAAGTGTTAGACAGGCTCAAAGGGTACAACATTAATCCAGATCATAGGTTAGAAAGTGATGATAAACCCATAGGAGTTTTGTGGGATATGCATCCTATCCAATATCATTTTCCACCATCATCTTCTAGAGCACCCTAAGATTAACCTCAAATAGACCAGCCACCACCCTATAGACAAATTGAGTAAGAACATGGGAAGGAAAATCTAGAAGAGAGACCTAGAGAGGGACCCTCATATTTAGCACTACCCTAAAGACCTCTATCTCTAGTTGATTATTTGGACATGATTGCCCTAGAACAAGATGAAATAGTTGAAGGTACCCTCAAAGAGGTTGTTGAGGTATATGATACTAATAAGGAAGAAGAGTAGATTGAAGATACACAAGTCCAAGTAGGGGATCCTAAGGAGAAGATAGTAAAAGAGGAAGCTAGAGTTGGCATTAGTCCTTGTTGGACCAAGAGAGAAGCCAAGATTGACCCCCACTCATCCCACTAGTGAGATCAATCTATTTAGTGAGGAATTCCCATCCATAGACCAAATCCCTTATTGGTTCATCTATTGTAAATTTTAAAAGATCCCCTCTTTCTTCCAATTATGGGCACTGATGAATTCTAGTGGCATAGAAGAGCATGATGACATCAAGCCATGGATCAAGTCCAAGAAGAAGAAGAAGAAGAAGAAGAAGAAGAAGAAGAAGAAGAAGAAGAAGAAGAAGAAGAAGAAGAAGAATCCATTGCAGGGCTAGAGAGGAAGAAAGTAAATGCTCTGGCAACATCCAACAACATAAGAGTCAAGGTTCTAGAGCCTCTATTAAATTGAATCCAAAGACATTTGGACTAGAAAGGGTCGCCACAAGGAAAGAAATAATAGGAACTAAGGTGTTCACCTTGTAAAATGTTGAACCATTTATAAGTCTAACCTTGATTGAAGGGAAACAACTAGGAGAACATCCCATTCATGATTAGGATGTTGAGATATTAATTGATGCCCAGTCAGCTTAGGCCAAGGTTAGGATCTAAGGAATGAAGCAGAGGATCTAGAATTTGGAAAATGAAAAAGAGAACCTAGAGACACAAGCCATTCTGTTTGCGTCTGATTTTATTTTGGACATGTTTAAAGCCTCTTTTTTTATATGTTCTATTCCATGTATTCCATGAAGATGAGTCAAGATGCATTGATATAATGAAGTGAAGTGGCCAAAGAAATGATAGCATAATGGAAAGGGGTAGAAACCAAGTTGAGGGAGCCCATTAGCGTATGTATTGGGAATAAACTTCCCAAATTCAAATCTATTATCTTAGGCCAATTTAATGTTGCATTGGGGATAATTGTGGACAAAAGACAAAGTCTAAGTACTTTGTCAGTAGGCTTGGATAGACTCTTTATCGATGATTAAGATTTGATTTCCCAGATCAAGAAACTACTTGACACTATATTAGTCAAGCTTATGAAGACCTCAAAACTTGAAATCATTGATGAAAATTCTTATTCATATCATGATTGATAATAATTAATCAATATTTATATATAAATATTTTATTGTTCAAATATTTTAGAAGTACATGATTTTAAAAAAAAACCTACTGTTATAAAAGGTCCCAACAAAAATGCTATGGCACTGAGAATGAAATGAAAGTGAGTGTAACTTATTTCCATATTTATTAATTAAAAGTTGAGTTCATATATAGTAGTTATGTACTTGTACATTTAAAAAAAATACGCCTACTTCAAATTAAGCATTATAAAATGTGCAAGACATTGTCAAATCGAATATACAATTAAATATATAAGATGAGGGTATCTTTAGTGTTTTATATATTTATATATTTTATTTTATTTTAAATTTAAATTTGATAACAATTAATTTTAAAAGTCTCTAAAATTGTTAAAATGGTTCAATAATATTTCAGTTAGATAAATTCTCTCCCATACATAAATTCTCTTCCATACATAAATATATGTTTATAAGATATACAAAATAATTTGTAATAAATACAAAGTGGAATTTTTTAGTGGTTAAATTTTATTGATTTTGATATATATGATTAACTACAAAATAATGTGATGAACATACATGTAAAAGTAGAACATATAATTTAAATATGTAGTTCTTACTGTAAATATGAGTATTTAAGAACGAATATGTTAAGTCTTTGAACTTACAAAAGTTTGAGAATTACCTTTCTTAGAAACACATATATGAACATAAATTAAAAAATGTTAACTTAATAATTCATTGTTGGCAAGATATATTATTTGACTCTCTAGTATGCACTGCAAATCACATTGGGTTTGTGATACCGTTAAGGGAAGTAGAAATTGGTGATTTGTTAAAATCCTAATTTTCATATGGTTTGGTCATAGGTCCCTTGTAGACATCTAATTTTAATGTGGAGATAATTTTAGATGTAAGCTTATATGGAATGCAAAAAATTACAATATGTAGTAAAAAATTATATGTGGCAATTCTTCACTAAATAAAGAGAAAAAAGTTAATATTCAATTTTATATATATATTATATAAATATCATTTTATTTCAAAAATTAAATAAATAAATAAACTCAACCAAACCATATCCTAAACACTATACTTTATAATTATCACACCATAATTGACTTGTAAAAAGGTACAAATAGAAAATTTTAAAACCTATATAAGAATTAAATAATGATAATAAAAAATCTTAACATTTAATTTAGAAAGTAGAATTTCTTTTAACTTTTCATATTAGATTATTGTAAATTAACGAATTGTGTGTTAACTTAAAACTTTGCAATATTGATCCTTCATAAATATGATAAACATGCAATCATGCATTCTCATTAAAACACACACACATTAATATACAATGCCAGTAATTATCATCTTATTGATTAGTTAGCAAAAAAAAAAAATTAAAAAATATTTTAATATTATATTATTACAAATTAAAGTGATGTTAATTCGACTAAAACTTTGTAATATTGGTTCTTCATAAGCACAATAAATATCTAACTATACAATCATTAAAATATAAATATTTATATGGAACATGAATTAGTATTTCCTCATAATTAATTAGTAAAATAATACTAATAAAAAAATGATATCATTACAATCTAAAAAATATAAATTAGCCTAAAAACTCTTAATATTACTCAAACACTTTTTTATTACCTTTTTATCACTTTAAACTTCGTAACCACCACCAATAAAATATATACCTTTTTATCACTTTAAAAACTTCGTAACCACCACTAATAAAAAATATAACTTTTTATTACTTTAAAAACTTTGTAACCACCATTAATAAAGAAATGTCTTCGTGGTTACAATTTAAGTGGTGTAGGGTGGCCTAAAACTTCACAATATTGATCAAACACCACTAATAGAGGAATGCCTTCGTCACTGCCATTTATGTGGTGTATGCTGGCGTAAAACTTCGCAATATTTGGTCAAACACGTTTTTATCGCTTTAAAAAGGATAACTGTGGGTCCTGCATAAACGTGATAAACATGCGCTCTGAGGAAAATTCACACATCAGCATGCAACGGTAATCTCCCCGGCCTATTCCAACCGTAAACTGGAAACGCTAATTTTAGGAATTGTGTGGTTTTGGTGTTGATTTATGTTTATTAAAGTTCTGCCGATGTTTACGCTTTGGATTACGAAAAGGATGCTGCTCTTTTATCCTATAAATAGCATGGCAAGCAAGCTTATCCACGATTCACAAATTTTCTGAGCTCACGTTAAATGGCAGGGCATGCTTGAAGCTTGAATCCGTGGAAGCTTTTGTAGATTGTTTGGACATGGCCACTGTTGTCCCACAGCCTTCCTACGATTACAATGTGCACATCCTCAGCACAGTAGTTGCAGTGCCTGCTGTTGATTTTTGTAGCTCGAAAGGTGAAATGTGGAATTGTTTTAAAGCAACTCAAGATTAGATATGCTTTAAAACAATTCGAGTTGGATTTTCAGCAACAGTAGTTTCTAGAATGTTTCTGAGTTTGTAAGGATAAGATAAATCCTAGAGTGATTTTATGTGTACAGAGGAAAAAGCCAAAGAAAGCAAGAAAAATTTCTTTTTCTTGCATGCTAAGTAAAGCAGCAAGAAAAGTTTCTTTTCTTGCACGCTAAGTAAAGCAGCTAGGCTCTCCTATAAAAGTAAGATTGCTGTAGCAAACTCATACATTGTACTTTTTCGAAAGAAAAGTTTGCTGTTAGACTGAATAGAAGATCCAACATTTGCAGGTTTTTCCCTGCATTGGGGTTTCCTGGGTATCTCTGTGTTATTGCCTTTTTGTATGGGCTTATTGTTATTTTTGTTTCCCCTGTTATTAGTTGTTAATTAACCCAGTTGTATTAATCGTTATAAATCAGATTTATGTCTGTAAATTTATTATGGAATTACTCTGTTGCTACAGTTACAATGTGCACATCCTCGGCACAGTAGTTGCAGTGCCTCCTCTTCCTATACAGGCGCACATTCTTCCTCTCTCAAATTTAGATCTCACAATTGCTCCAGTTTATGTGCATGTATTTTTCTGCTATAAGAATCCCCCTGATAGGACTTTTGCTTCAGTGCTCTCTCTTCTCAAGACATCAATCTCTAGGGCATTGGTGTTACATTATTTTTTTGCAGTCAGATTGGTTACAAATAATGTTGGCCTCCCAGAGGTGATTTGCAACAACAAGGGAACTCAATTCACTCAAGCTTATGCGTCCTGTGCTCTTGCGCAACTGAATTTGTACAATCTTGATGCCAGTGTTCAAGGGAAACTAGTTCCTCTACTTTCAAAGCCCTCCAATGAAAATGGTCTTCCTGTCTTTGGTGTTCAGGTAATAGACTCTATAGAGCACAAACTCATTTCTACCTCTACCGTTTAGCCACATAACAGTTTAAACCATGTTGAAAATTTGCAGGTCACGGAGTTTAGCTGTGGAGGAATTGTTATTGGCTGTACATTTGATAACAGAATTGCAGATGCTTTCTCCGCCAACATGTTTTTCGCATGTTGGGCAAATCTATCTTCAAACCGGTCCAATGTATCTCTAAATCCATGTTGTATTCGCTCCACATTGTGCCCTTGAGATCCCCCTACTTACTGTGCTGGAATTGACAATATGTACGTGAAGCAGCCTTCAGTAAAACCAGACCAACAAAACCCTCCCCCTCATTTTTCAAGTAGAATTTATTATCTGCATGCCAAAAAAGTTGTAGATACCCAAATTACTGCAAGTAAAGATGGCAACAGATACACCAAATTAGAGGCTTTCAATGTTTATTTATGGAAAATGCTAACGTACACCCAAGAGGTGAACGACAGCAAGAATTGTAAATTAGGAATAGTTGTAGATGGCCGAACACGTTTGAAGAAGATTGGAATGTCTCCTAATTACTTTGGAAACGTTTTACTGTTGCCTTTTGCCGAGTCTAATGCCGGTGACCTGAAAAAACAAATCACTTAGTTTGAGTGCAGGTCTAATTTATGATGCAGTATACAATGCAGCAATGAGGAGCACTATCAAAACTTGATTGATTTGGCTGAAACCGTAAAGCCATCATCTGTGCTACCCAGGATTTACTGTAAAGCAGTAGACATTCAGTCAAGTGGACCCGCAGTTCTGGTATCTTCTGGACTGCGTTTCTCTTTGTATGAGGTTGATCATGGATGGGGACAGCCTCCCTTCGCAAGCTACTATTTCCCTTTGGGTGGCGAAACAGGTTATGTTATGGCATTACATAGCCCTATGGCTAGTTGGGTAGTATATATGCATCTTCCTCTTGAACAATGATTGCGCTTGAATCTCACTCGAATTGCATTCTCCATCCAATTGCTCAAGATCACTTGGTATAAGCGGTTAACATTTTACCCGCATAGCCACCAAATAATGTGCCACGAATGTACCCATTTCAATTTGACTGCGAATAATGGCAATCTTTACTTTATCTGTAGTGACTTCAGAAAACAGAATACACCGTGATAAAGATGTATTATTTATCTTCTAATTTAGACGAGTTAATTATTTTTTTTATCGATTTATGTTTGAGTTATCACTCGTGAGGAAGTCGGAGTTTATGATTACAGACTGGGTCACTCGTAAGGTATGGTAATTCTATAAATGTACGTCTAAGCCATCGATATATTAATTAATTATAAAATTGAGTCGACTTCATTCATAGGTGAATGGATTTGTTGTGAGGTGCATAATTTGCCGTCCAAATTATTGTTCCCAAATTACCATTGGCTTAATAAAACTTAAATTACTAATTAAAATTGCAGGAGGATGGTACAAAACATCGATATGATCTTTTTTCCAGCAAAACTCACTGCTCACCACAAAACCCACCACACGTTTTAAAAGTAAGATATACAAAACATTGAGGGTCTTGTGTTACGATTATAAAAATATAAAGAAACTTTGTATTCGAACCGTTCAAGTTTCTTTGACGTGTTTTCGAGTTACATGAAAGTGGTTAACAATACCTGCTCGCTGTTCTATTAATGTCTGTTAAGATGTTTTGTTAGCCGAGAAAATTATCTATTAACCTCACTTAAACACATTGTGCTCCTTGACTGGAAAAACTAAAAGTTAGACTTATACTCAATAGAAAAAAGGGGCTCATCCCTGTGTTGTCTATGATATAACATGACAACTCACCACATCCCGATTTCAATCCTCCTAAACATAAATATATGTCGGTGAGATTTAGCCGACTTCAGGGCTTCTAGATCTACATTAGCAAGTTTCTTATTTGGCATCTCTTGCAAATTCAAACGTATTGTATTTAAATATAATTGTTTTCCTATTCATGTCATGATTGTTAAAAATTTGTCGGTATTTATAAATAAATATGTTATTGTTCATGGACTTTTAAAAATATATGATTTGAAAAATAATAATTTTAAAAAGGGTCTCAACAAAAATGTTACGGCACTGAGAATCAAATGAAAGTGGGTCTAACTTGTTTCTATATTTATTAATTAAAAGGTGAGTTCATATATAATAGTTGAGTATTTGTTCATTTAAAAAAGACATGCCTATTTTAGATTGAGCATTATAAAATGTGTAAGACATTGTTCAATCAAATATACAATTAAATATATAAGGAGGACGATCTATTTAATATTTTTATATATTTATATGTTTTGTTTTAATAAAAAATTAAAATTGATAACAATTTATTTTGAAGGTTTGTAAAATTGTTAAAATGGTTCAATAATATTCTATATAAAATAATCTGAAATAAATATCAAGCGAAATTTTTTAGTGGTTATATTTTACCAACTATGATATGTATGGTTAGCCATAAAACAATGAACATGATTACAAATGTAAAGGTAGAACATATAATATAAGGATGTAGTTCTTACTGTAAATATGAGTTTTTGAGCCATAATATGTTGAGTTTTTGAACCTGCAAAATTTAGAGAACTATATTTCTTGCAAACATATATATGAGCACAAAATAGAAAATGTTAATTTTAAAATTCATTGTTAGCAAGATACATTATTTGACTCTCTAGTATATAGCAAAAATCACATAGGGTTTGTGATACCATTAAGGGAAGTGGAAATTGGAGATGAGTTAAAATCTAAATTTTCATCTCATTAGGTCATAAGCCCTTTGTAGACACTTAATTTTGGTGTGGCGGTAATTTTATATGTTAGTTTACATAGAAATATTGTACTTGTGTAGGTGTCCATTATTAATTCATATTAAGCTTTTATCGGCATGTGTGTCAATATGGTTTGGGACCTATTTTTCTCGTATGCTATTTTTTCTATTTCCTCCATATTTTCCCATTATCCCCTTATGTTTCATGTGTTTCCATGGTTTGTAATACTATAGTTGTAGTGGAATAGGGGTCATAACATGCCCTTAATTTGAATATACGTTTACTAATACATTTTTAATCACATATTTTCTTGAGTCCTTTAACAATTTCCCATTATCTTTGTCACGTGCTCCATTTTTAATTTTTTTTTTTTGCCAATATAATCCTAATTTGTAATTGAAAAGTCTATATATACACAATTGCCTTAGTGTAAACAAAAGAGAGATACAAGTGAATGAAAATAATAGCATTCCAAGAAAAGGTCAAGAGTGGTAAGGAAAAGTATAATATTAGTAATTGAAGTGAGTAGGGAAAATTTGTATTCCAACTCTTTTTATTGCATCTTTTACACTTGATCATGTAATAATATGTTGACCCCAAATTTTGTGCAAAATGTTAATTGGTGAGAATTAAAAAATAATGATTATGCAAAAGTGTGACATGTATAATCTTAAATAGTATTCTACAACACACAAAATAAACTCAATAAATCTATGTGTGAGAACTTCCATATATGAAGATTATGTAAAGTAATAGATGTCAAGAGAAGAAAATACAAAGTAATGCGAATCATCAGATAATGATATGATGGAGAAGAACATGATGATAAGGACGAGGAAACTTATATAAAGATCTAGAAGAATGACATGTGGAATTTGAGTTGTCGATAGGTTGAAAACATTGAAAAATGAAGTTGATTCACTGACAACTAATAAAGGGAGATGGGATCAAGGAAAACTATAAATGGACACCAAAATTTAATTTAAAAACACTAGATTTATACACAAGATTTATTAGATAGTTTTTAATCATAATGATCTGGGGAGCGTTTAGAGAGAAATTTTATGGTTTTGATGAGTGGATTGAGTTTTATGGGACTTATTTAATGTTTTGTATCATGGATTCATACTTTTATACATTTATGTAATATTTTTATTGTTTTATGTAATGTGTAAGATGTTGTAAATGATAATGGAGGGGATAGTTGACATATGCATTGTGTGTTTTAATTATCCATAGATTATTTTCATTAAAATAATAGTAATGTTTATTTTAAGTGTTTTATGTGATCAATTATATTTAACCCTCCTTATAGTGGGTTTATTAGTGATCTCCTATTGTCCCTTAGTTGAGTCTTCAGGTTTTTGAATTAAGTAAAACGGCAACATATGAAGTATTGTAATTTGATGCATGTAATCTAGTTGACAAATAACTATGAGATAGAATTAAAAATAAAACCAATCTGATTATAGTTTTATATCAAGCATTGAATACATTTGTTTAACTTTTAAGCGTCCTTATCACAATGGGCCTATTGATGATATCTATTTATCCTTAGGTAAGTGATTAATCCTTTAACTTATGTAAAATGTTAACATATGGAGTATTTTTATTTTTTTACATGTAATCTAGACTAAAAGTAATTGTGGGGTATACTTGAAAATAACAACATTCAAGATTTCATTATTGATACCATATTTTTAAAGAGTGTGGATATTGTTGGAGTGTGTGATAAATTTAATTAGGGTTGATGAATAAAAACATGGAATTTGAAACACCATCTATGGAAGGCTCAATTTATTTCACGTAAAGACTAAGCTTTTGGTAAGTTGAAGATGAGATCTAGGTGACCTAAGAAAACAATGATTTTTTTTTATAAAAAGGAGATGTATTAGGTGTTGTGTAATATGCATTTCATATGGATGGAGAACCTAATTCATTTAAAATTTTTGATTGGCTCACTAAGTAGAGATAACCTTAAGGACCCATCTATGAATGAGAGTTGCCTCCATAGTCACTACTTTGAATAGGGGTTCAAATATATGTATTTCTCCCCTAAGTGTTTTATTGTATGTGTAAAAGGTGTAATACGCTATATATAATGGCACATGTAATGATATATTTTATAAACTAACAAATATTTATAAGGGGTATCTCTTCAAATGGTTTAGACTAGTAATATGATTATTCCTATGACTGATATAGATATAGTGAAGAATAGGGATGTTTCAAAAACATGAAAGGTGATGTGATAGATGTGTGTTTGGTAATATTTTGAATATGTATTGACAATAATGAATGGTTTTTACTTTTTATTTATACCACACCTTTTGAAAATACCTCATGGAAGCTTTTAAAAAATGAATGGGTCGACCTATATGAGTCAAAATATTTTCAAATTAGATCAACTTGAGAACAAACACTAGATAAGAATTTTGACACTTATGTCAATGCAATTGTCTCTATATAGGATGTAAGCATCCATTAGGATAAAAATATATTGAGGATATGAAACTGACAATGAAGGATATATATCAAATTTTAATCTTTTTTTATTATGTAGAAGATTTGGGTCGCCATAATGATAGGAAGATATAGAAACGAAGGGTAGATATTGATAGCTATTTGTCAATTCTACAACACTAAAATGCTATATAAATTATATTTTAATATTAAATTGGTTAATGAAAATTTCAAGTGTGAGTAGAGTTACTTTGAGGATGTACATGTGAAACAACTTGGATATGGATAAAGAGGTGCAGACCCTACGGAGATATAAAATCTATGCTCACCTATAGATCATTTAATTACACACATTGTTTTCAATTATAGACATATAGAGTTGGTATTAGACACTTGGAAACATAAGTTGTGACATATCTTGACATAATTGGACTTGTGCATACATATTTGGTTCTTTTGAATTTTTTAACATATCTATCCATCCTCTTATTGTCTTATCCAACCCAATTTATGAATATGTATAGTCACAATCCCTCTAGAATCATTTCGTAATCCTAGACAGACTATCCGCACATTCTACATAATGTTTTTCCCACTTTAGACACTACCGACAACAATTACATAGTTTTATATTGCTATAAGTCTCCACCTCTAATGATAACATCTAGAAAACTCTAATAACTATTAGAGCATTGGTCGGGATCTTTGGTTCAATGACATGCATAGATTTATTAAGCAGGAGAAGAAAAATTGCATAGACATTATTGTGAGCAAATTATAGAATGATAATACTGCACAAAAACAAGACAACTCATCCAACATAGTCCATGTAGAATAGTTCAACAAGAGATCTACAAATGGGAGAGAAAGGAATTAAATCTTCCATAAACGGACTATAATAGGCATGCAACTCCTATGATAGAATAATCAAAGAGTAAATTCTATGATAAAATAAACACATGTCCATAACATACATAAAATACTCTGAAATAAATACCAAGGGAAAAATTTTAGTGGTTACATGTTACCAACTTTGATGTGCATGGTCAACCACAAAACAATGGGCATGAAAATAAATTCAAAAGTATAACATATAATCTAAGGATGTAGTTGTTACTATAAATATGAGTTTTTGATATCTAATATGTTGAGTCTCCGAACCTAATTTTTTTTGAGAATTACCTTTCTTGTGAACACATATATCAGCGAAAAATATTAAATGTTAATTTTAAATTTCGTTGATAACAAGATACATTATTTGACTCTACTTTATGCAGTGGAAATTATATGGGGTTCATGATATTGTTAAGGGAAGTGGAAATTGGAGATGAGTTAAAATCTGAATTTTCATCTTGTTTGGTCACATGCCCCTTGTAGACACCTAATTTTGGTACGGAGGTAATTTTGAATGTTAGTTTACATGAAAATATGGTACTTGTGTATATGTCCATTATTAATTTGTATTAGAATTTTATCAACATGTGTGTCTATATGGTTTGGGGCCTATTTTCTTCCCATACTATTTTTCTCTCTCCTCCCTATTTTATCATTTTGTCCTTGTGTTGCATGTATTTCCATGTTTTGCACTACTATAGTTCTAGATGAATATGGGAAGTAATGTGCCCTTGATTTGATTATGATTTTACTACTATGCTTTTAATACCATATTTTTGGGTGTCTTTTAACCATTTCCCCCTTATTTTTGAAATGTGCTCCATTTTCATTTTTTTATTGTCTATAAAATCTTGATTTGGATTTGAGAAGTCTACATATGTACAATTGCGTTGGTGTTAACAAGAGATAGATACATGTGAATGAAAACAATAGAGTTCCAAGTAGAGGTCAAAAGTGATAACAAAAAGTATAATAACAGTAATTGAAGTGCCTAGGGAAATTAATATTCGAACTCTTCCTATTTCATCATTTCCAGTTATTGATGTAGTAATATGTTGACTCCAATTTTTTTTGGCATAATGTTAATTGGTAAGAATTGAAATATAATGAACATGCACATTTAGGATAACCACAATCGTTAATAGTATTATATAACATACAAAATAAACTCAAGAAATACATGTGTGGGAACTTCCATATCTATCAAATTATGTGTTATAATAGTTGTTAAGAGAAAAATACGAAAGGAACCTTATATAAGGATCTAGAAGGATGGCATATTGAATTTGAGTTGACCATAGGTGGAAAACATTGAAAAATGAGTTGATACACAGACAACTGGTAAAGGGAGATGGGGTATAGGAAGACTACAAATAAACCCCAACTTTTGTTAGCATGATATTATCGGTTTACATTATAGGTTACCTCCCAAATGAGTCGGCCACTCCCCAAATCCTTCGGATTTCTCACCTGAATTCTGTTGTGCATCCTGTGTATATATATGCTGCTCTTTTTATGAATAAAATTAATCTAGTTCATTTTGTTTGCCAACAAGTCTGGTATCAGAGCTTTGAATAGCCTAATCATCAAACAACAGGAAATTCCTGAGTGTAGAAATACAGCTCGGCCCAATCAGATCGTGGAAAAAACACGACCTGCGACTAGCATAGCAGTTTGGTGTGAGTACAGCACATCGTGGCAGAAGATCTTGGTGCAGTCAGCGTGGGGAGAAAGATGCCTGCCAAGTTCGTAGCATATCATTGGAAGCTAGACAAGTCCGTTCAACAAGGCCTGGAGACAGATAGAGCAGAAGTGTAGAATTGAATCGCTGATTGCCACGTAGCGGTATCGGCAGATTCTGACTGTGCATCACTGTAATTGGCTATTCGAGGTGGTCAGCTGTTACTAGAAGATCTTGCCGTTGGAATCTCGCCGTGGGATGAGCATGACAATACACAGTTAGCTTCGTATATCGAAAGAGAACAGAACCGAGTCTGTGGTGGATGGCGGAGGTTATATAATTGCAGACAGTCAATACACCTGTTGCTATAAAACCAGCACCTGTAGCGTTGAGGTCATTAACCGGTCAAGAAGTCGCATGTGTTTGTAAATCGTGGATTGTTGCATAGATCATCATTCTTGGAGAGCCAGTAGAGCTTGATGACAGGCTGAAGCTAGCTAATTTGTAGTTGTAAAAATAGACTTTGGGTGGTAGTGAGATGCGTGACGTCAAAGCCTAGAATTGGCAACACACAACAGAAATTCTTGAATGTTGAAGCAAAATTCCAAACACTGAAGGAGATATGAGTAAGTCAGCCGAATTGTCAGGAAAACAAAGCAGTCAAAATAACCCATAGAGTTGAGACGTGAGAGAGATCGCCATGTATGTCCAGCGTGAGGACAGTATTGAAATCACTGAAAGTCACCAAGGAGACTCGCAGGCCATGGAAAACCATTGTGATGCTCAGGAGAGCTTCAATTTCTTCTTTGTCTAGCTAGAAGTCCTCAATGACTGCGGCAACTTTCAATTCGATGAACTAATCCACAAAGGACTTCTCGAATATTTCTTATTTGATGTGCGCTACCAAGTAGTGAGAATACGAGCAGAGCATGAAGCCGGATACGATGCAGACTATGAAGAAGAGGTTGATCACCTTAGAAAGCATCCTCATCTCTCTGCACGTAATTATTGAGCTCTTCTCCAAGCTCGATCTTCCCATCGGTAAGTAAAAGGACTTGTAATTCTCTTTCATAGAAATTTTATAATTTGTCTTTCTTTACAATGTTTGCTCTAATATTACTTCTCTATGTTGCCCAACTTCTCTAAGGGCTGAACTATGCTGCTTGCGAAATGAATATGTGCACCATCCTTTAGTTTGAAGGACTATGATGCATCATCACAAAGACTGTACAAGTTCCTACTGATCACAATGCGCTCACAAAATATGAATTGTCCTATGGTAAAGCCTTGATGTTGATTGTGCTAAGCATCACTAATGACGTGTAGCCACATGTCATGGATGTTGATAGAGAAAAGATAGCATGGGATAAATTAGTAACCATCTATGAGGTGAAAAATAAGACTAAGATCCTCCATCTGCAATTGAGACTTCATACACTCTCTATGAAGTCTGATGAGAAAGTCGAGAAAGTCTTATGTTGGGTAGCTGAGTTGAGAATGGAATTGTCAACACTCTCTGAGATGGTAGATGATCAAATCTTGATTCAAATCACCTTGAGAGCTCTCCCTTCCAAATTTAGATTGTTCATCATGACGTTGAATGTCTCCAAATAGACAGTGTCATTCGAAAAACTCGTCAACTTGTTGCAGCAAGAAGAAGCCATCAACTCAGTCTAGGATGAGTTGCAAGACAAAATCTTATCTGAAAGCAACAATGAGGTAAGATGTCTCACAAGGAACCTCCAGAGAAATAACCATAGAAACAATTGCAACAATTGTCTTGACATTAGAAATGATAAAAGTTGAAGAGGTGGTCTCACATCTATTGAACCAACACTCATGAAATACACAACTACTGGTACAATAGCCTAAAATAGGGGTCTTCAAATAATAAAAACAATCACATCAAGCCATGATGATTCTTAGAAATTAAATAGACATCCCCATCGATAGACATAGATGGGACATTTCATAGCTCAACACGATGATGGATCTAATGAAGAAACCCCTGAAGAAGATAAGAACATAGTGCTAGTCTCCCAGACCTCACATCCCATAAGGAATATGTTGTTGATAGAATCATGTACCTCTAAAAACACATCAAGTGATAGGAATCTATTTCATTTGATGACAAACTGACCCACTGGAGATTGGATTAGAATCATTGATGATAAAGAATACGTTATAGAAGGAATAGGTCAAGTCACCATTCCTCTCAAAACATGGAAATGTATACTCTCAAATTTATTAAATGTTTTGGATTGACATCCAACCTCTTATCAAATAGTCAGTTTTTGAACCATCATATGAAGGTAGAGTTTCTTGTTGATAATGTAATCAAAACCTGCTTGATCTCATGAAAAGGTATGGTTATTGTTAGACCATTTTTGACAAATAAATTATTTGCTTTAGATGTTGTTTCATTTTTGTAGTAGCTCTTTCTGCCTCTAAGATAGAATTTAATATTATTTTGTACTACTATTATGGTCACCTATTTGCTATATCTTTATAGTAGCTAAGTTCAAAAGCGATGCTACATGGACTTTTCAAGTTATCCAATTCCTTCCTTATTTTATTTGGATGTCTTGTAGGTAAAAAACATAGGGATTCATTCAAGACAAGCACCTCTCATTCCAATAAATATTTGGAGGTTGTTTATATCAATCTAAATTGATAATTACCTACTTCATTTTTAGGATATAAGTACTTCCAACTATTCATGGATGACTACTCTCTGAAAACATGGGTGTTTTTCTTAAATAAGAAGAGTGAGGCCCTTCATCATTTCCAGGGCTTCTATAAGTTGGTTGTGAAGGAGATCGAACAACCTCTTCTTCACCTCTACGTAAATTGAGGAGCAGAATTCACATCAACGAAGTTCTTGGCAATCTTGAATTAACAAGGCATCAAATAGAATATGACTGATCCCTACACGCCATAGTAAAACGTTATTGTTGAGAGACGTAATCACATAGTAATGGAAATGGCTCACTTCATGTTGTCAATAGAAAAGCTGGAGAAATGATATTGGGAAGAATTAGTCAAGACAACTATTTATCTTCTCAACAAAGCATCAACAAATGTTTTAAAGGATAAAATACCAGAAGAGGTATGCAGTGGTAAAAAGCCATCAATTTCTCATCTATGAGTGTTTGGTTGCACAACATATATGCATGTCTTAGCTCAAAAGAGGAAGAAATTTGAGTTAAAAACACTCTCATTTATCATATTGGGCTATAGCACTACCTCAAAAGCAAAATGTCTCAAGGATCTTTAGATGAAGAAAATCTATGAAAGAAGAGATGTGGTTTGTGATGAGTTATCCTTTGACTCAGTGATGCAAAAAAAGAATCAACACCAACCACCTATCACCAATTACTCTTTGTGTTAGATGATGAGAATAATTCTTGAAAATAAGATGATCTACAAGGGGAGCTACATATTGATCCTGGAGAATTAGAAAATCCACCAAGTATTTATTCACATCAGTAAAGTAGTTTTTCACATCAATAGTAGAGTTCCCATCCAAAGAGGTTATAAATCATCATCAAAGACTCCCATACTTCATCTTGAGTTAGAATGAGGAGTCAGACAAGAAATGAGGTACATTTTACACTCATGATTATAGTAGATAATAGCTTTGAACTTGATAATTTTCAAGATTTGCTAATTCAACCACTATGGAAGAAAACCATGGATCTTGAGTATGATTCACTCATACAGAATCAGACTTGGGAAATTATCGATCTGCTTGTAGGAAATAAACCCATAGGCTTCAAATGAGTTTTCAAAACTAAATATAATATAGATAGATCCATGGACATGGATAGAGCATGACTTGTAGCAAAGGGATCTGCTTAGAAAGAAGGCTTTGACTATGAAGAGACTTTTGCATCCACTATGAATATAAAGACCATCAAAGTTGCATACACACTGACATCACATAATGGATGGAAACTTCAATAGATGGATGTCAAGAGTGCTTTCCTTAATACTTATTTGAAATAAGAAGTGTACATGACCCAACCAGAAGAATTTGTTGATGAAAATCATCCTAAAATGTATGTCATCTCATCAAATCACTGTATGGATTGACATAATCTCCTAGGGCACGGTACATCAAGATAGACGATCACCTTTTGTATCATGGTTTTACTCATAGCCCCTTAGATTCCAACTTGTACATAAAGAAGGTAGGACTAGAAATCATCATTCTTGTTTTGTATGTAGATGATCTTGTGATCACTAGAAGCTCAAAAGAATAGTTTGATATTTTAAAGAATAACCTTAAAATATCCTTCAACATGACTAATTTGGTGCTACTCCATCACTGTTTTGTCTTTGAGATATGGTAGAAATAGAATCAAATTTTTATCTCCTAGATAAAATATGCCAAGCTAGTCCTGGAAAAGTATAGAATGTCAAATTGTAAACCTATTTCATCCCCAATGTAGAAAGGTTTAAAACTATCTCGATGGATTGTACACCTACTTAAAGCTTAAGCATCTTTGTAAATCAAAAGTTCATGCTTCATCGCTTAAGGATGATCCAATAATGTGAAGACCTCGTAGACTTTTCAATGGAGTCCAAATAGACCATGGGCTTGATGCATGGTGAAATCAAATTCAAATCAGAGCTGATAGATGATCCAAGGGTTTTTGCTTCATTGCGCTCCACAATCTAAAAACATGACAATACTAAAGAATTTTTAAAGGCACGCGAATATGCCAAGTGGCATAACTATGAGGATCAGTACTGAAAGGAGTCAATGACAAGACCTAGCCCTGAATCATTATCAATGTCTCACAGTCAATCGTAGGATCTTTATCGAACAATGTGAAATAAAAGAAGTCATTTTAAATGCTAATGGCTAGTACTCAAATGAATTTATGAGAAATGCTAGAAAAGGTCTAGATTGATGCCATATCAGATCCACACAAGCAAAAAAAGATAAAATAAGAGATCTTGTGTGCCAAAAAATGTGAAGGTATAAAGGAAAATGTCCAAATCAAATCCCAAGCACGTATTAGCCAAGTGTTAGATGCCTTACTTGCCTCCGTCTCAGCCATATATGTAAACAAGACTTGGGTCCCTTATGTATATTTCATGGTGGAAGAGAAGCTCACCCTTGTAATTGGAGACTTGATCAATGTCTTCTTAGCTAATTAGTTCACCGGTAACAAAAGGAAGACAACCAAGCAATTTTATATGATGTCATACTTGCTAGATTCCCTACTTGCCTCCATAAACTTCCCAGTTATCAAAAATTGGTCTCCTAAGGGTAAAACCACTATATCTCACCACTATTCAAAATTACACATCTTCAAATATATGAACCACATGTAATTCATCTATGACTATGTATATCCTACTTTGTTTGAGGCCATCACATGTTATCCCATGCCTAGGGTGCACCCATTGATCAAGAAATATGTAGAGATGATGGGGGATATCTAGTCTTATCTATATTGTATAGTAATCCAAGTTGAGGTAATCATGTGCCATCCCTAAAAATTAGTTATGTATGTTCCTAGTAAGTCAGTAGAGCAAGAAATTACCTCCCAAATCATCAATGGTATTGATAGGGTTTTTAAGGAAAAGAAGAAAGGTCTTCTCTACCCCTTTCTTATAATCATTGTATGGACCGTGACACAAGATCGGAATAAATTTGACACCATGTCCAAGCATAGGCACTCATTTGGATTATGATTGGATGAACTCAAAATGTGGGATCCCAAGAATATAGTGGGTGCTCCTTTAAAGATGAAGCATCTCCTCATTCTAGTATTTGTGCATGAACTGAGTGTCCATGACACCATTTATATCAAGGAAAAGAACAATGAAGAAGTGTTGGATAGGCTCAAAAGGTACAATATTATGTCAGAGCATAGGGTATAAAGTGATGATAAACCCATAGGAGAGGTGTTGCATATGCATCATCTCCAATATCATTTGTCACCGTCATCTTCTAGACCACCCTAAGAGTAACCTCAAATGGAGCAACCACCAACCTAGAGACAAATGTCTTTTATAGGGCTAGAGAGGAAGAAAGTATATACTTTGGTATCATCCAACAGTAAAAGATTCAAGGTTCCAGAGCCTCCAACATATATAGAGCTAATCACCACTGTTCAATTAAGTCCATAGACATTTGAACTAGAAAGGGTCACCATGAGGAAATCAATAATAGGAAATAAGTTGTTCACCATTGAAAAGGTTTAACCATTTTTAGGTCTAACCTTGGTTGAATGGAAACAACTAGGATAACATCCCATTCATGATTAAGATGTTGGGAGATTAATTGATGCTCAGTTAGCTTAGGCCAAGGTTGGGATCCAAGGAATGAAGCAGAGGATGTAGAATTTAGAAAATGAAAAAGAGAACTTGGAGACACAGGGCATTATATATATGCCTGATGTTATTTTAGACATTTTTAAAGCCTCCTTTTTTGACATGTTTAATTCCATATAGTCCATGAAGATGAGTCAAGATGCATTGATCCAATGAAGTGAAATGTCTAGATAAATAATAGAAGAATGGAAAGGGATAAAAACCAAGTTAAGGGAGTTCATTAGTGTATGGATTGGGAATAAACATCCCAAATTCAAAGCTATTAGCCTAGGCTACCTGAGTGCTACATTGGGGATAGTGGTGGACAAAGGATAGAGTCTAGGTAGTTAGTTAGTAGGCTTTGATAGACTCTTTAGGGATGATGAGCTTACTATTATCCTTTGAAGTTTGCCTAGTATATATTGAAATATGAGCTTAGGCTATTTTGCATTATATACTAGTTGAATGCATACTCAATTGAAATTGATTCTTTGTCATAATATTTGAGACTAAGACAGGTAATCACTCATTTTCTTTCTACCTTACCCTTCTTTTTGCTCCTTTTTTTTTTTACATCATATCACTTTAGTTTAAACTTCAACATAAATATCCATATAGATTAATTTACAGATTATGTTTGGACCATACTTCACTAAGAATTAACAAAAATAATTTCAATTTATAGATTGGACCATGATGGCTCCCAACCATCAATTATTATAAATTTGTGTGGATAGTTAAACATTGCATTATCACTATTTCACCACATGTAACATCAAGTTGCCACAACTTGCTACTCATGATCTGAATTCTTAAAATTTTAAAATGAGATGTGTTCATAAAAAATGAGGACATTTGTGGTATATTTAGAGGAGTCAACATGTCTTGGTTCATTTTTATACCCACATTTCTCCTTTGGTAGTGCCCAAAACTAGATAAACTACTAATAAAAAGAAACTAGGCTTTGGACACTTCATTTTGGTGCTTCTCTTTGGTGGGTCCACTTCAAATCCAATGTGATATTTCAAACTTTTATTTTTTTCTTTATTTCTCATTTGATTTATCTTTATATTCCAAAATTAGTCATTTTGATTTTATGAATTAAGTTTTTTTTTTTTGAAATTAGCTTTAAAGTCAATTTAGAGGTTGTTTAAGCCTTATATATTCACTTGACAAAGATGAAGGATGAGGCCTGGGTTGGTAGGAGACAAATTACCCCTCACAATCAAAACCTCTACATTATACTCTCCAAGTCAATTTTAAAAACTAATTGGAAGGCCAAACCCCCTTAGCATCAAGTATTTTTTAATCATTTAGTGCAATTTTTTATTAAAAATGGCCTATTGATGAGAATTTATTTTATTAATATCTTGTAAATGGTAGATCAAAATTTAGCACCATATTTTTATAAAGTGTTTTTTTGAATTTATAATGTAGATATCCTTTATAAAATGCATTAAATTATAAAGTCCCAAATTTGTGGGGGAGATTGTTTGACCTAGTTTCAGGGGGTGTATTATAGATTGTGATTTGGCTATACAATTATCTTCCTTATACACATTTTATTTTTGAAACAATGACAAAAGGACATTAATATTAATTCTATAATGGATCTTAGAACTATTAATGCACTCACATGCTTCAACTACCAAGAATGGAAAAGTAAAATTATAATGGTTCTTAGGAGTAAAGGGTTGTTTTGCACAACTATGGAGTAGAAACTAAGCCCACATCCTATGAAGACAAGATAAAATGGTTTAATAAATGTGATAAATAATATTAGATGTTATGTCTTTTAGTGTCATCAAAACTTGTTTTTCACATAGAGTCAGCCAAGTCTCTCAAAGAAGTATGAGACACCATAGAAACATTGTTTGGGAAAGTCGACACCATGAGGAGTCATGAGCTTGAGATTGAGATAAGTAGTTTGAACCCTATAAAATTTAGCACATTGGATAACTTATTCACCAACCTTAAGTCACTTATATTACAGTTGAAAGAGTGTGAAACCAAGAAGAAAGATAAGCAGTTGGTTATTTTTGTGCTCACAAAACTAAGACCTGATTGCTCTGTATTAGTCTCTACCTTTTAAATTACCAAGAGATACATAGGAGAAAACTATAAAATTCCATACTTAAATGAATTATCTATAAATTTAACTAGGGAACAAGATAAGTTGATCCATATGGGAGCCCTCAAGTCTTTCAAACCTTCAGATCTTATTGTCGAGAATGGAAAATAGAAACCAAGAATAAGAAATAAAAGAGCAAGGATCCAGAGAAGAAGAAAGAATAGAAAATCACTACCAAAACTAGAATTGAAACCTCCTCCTCTAAAGGGAAACCTAAAAGAGATAAGGTTAAGTGCTCCTATTATAAGAAGAATGGGCATGATGAGCATAAGTGCATGAATAAATAAATAGACCACCTTACACATCTCTTGGAGAAGAACAATATCGGGGTGCCTGATTCCATCAAACTATCTTCATCTATCAAATAATCCTTTAAGGCAAAAGAAAAATAGAAATAGAAACCTAAGTTAAATGCTTTAGTTGTAGTGGCTTCCACACCTACTTCATCCTAGGTTATAGACTCTGGTGATTCATACCATATGGGTTTGTCAGAGGTTAAGTTTATTGACATAGAGCCCCATAGCATGTCCTCTATCACTTTCGGTGATGACACTCTAAAAATAGTTGCAAGGAGAGGGTATATTGAAGTTTAAGGTTGAACATTCATAAATGTTCTGAGTGTACCTTCACTATTATCTAATCTCATTTTATTGTATTAGATTACCCACATAGGGAAGGGAATGGGAGTTGAGTTCACACAGGATTCCATTGAGATCAGAGAGCTACACAATGACACTAAAGTTGCATTGGGGAGGGATAATCACTATTCGAGGCCATACTCCATCTCCTATTTTGATACAGATGTTTCTCCTACCACATTGCTTACCTATTTAGATAGAGTTAGTAGGCTATGGCATGAGTTGTTTGGCCATCTTAACCACCATTATCTTGAGTAGTTGAGTCAATAAGACATAGTTATCATCTTTCCTAGAGTTAAATTATCTAAAGGACTTTGTGCGGGTTGTGCCCTTAGAAAACATCTCAAACAGAAATTTGATAAAGAAAAAGCTAAGAGATCTTCAATACCTCTTGAGTTGATTCATAATTATGTAATGGGATAGTTTCCCCATCTATATTTTACTAGGGATAGATACCTCCTCACCTTCATTGATGAATTTTATAGATATAAATGGGTTTACTTTCTTATACAAGAGTCTGAAGTGTTTGAAAAATTTTAAGACTTCAAGGCTCTTGCTAAGAAGCAATGTGGAAAGTGCATAAAAATCCTTCAAAAAAACAATGCAGGGAGTACGTCAACCATAGATTTGAGTAGTTTTGTACCAAAGAGGGGATTGATAGTCAACTTATAGTACCGTACACTCCTAATTATTATTATGTAATGGAACACAAGAATAAGTCCTTGAAAGAGATGTCAAATCGTATGATTCAAGGAATTAGCCAAAGAGCTCATTTTGATGTTCTTAGAAGGTATCCTGAATGCATCTTGGGATGTATGCAGATGCCTTAGTGAGTGTTTTATGGAAATCACTCATCTTTGCCATGCCAAAACATTTCTTTGGATAATATAAAACATTACCTAATAATATTGATCATTTCTCATATTGTGGTCACATGTTTAGAAGAATACAAGAGCAATGCTTTGATATAAATGATTTTCATCATGGGGCCTAGGATGTTGGTGAGGTGGTAACACTAAAACATGGAAACAAGATAACTCTTAAATAACATGCAAATTGAAACCTATAAAATATTAAACCCAACACATTCAAATGCACAAAAATATTCTCATAATAGCACAACTTCTTTTCAATTTAAAAGACTAAGGTTACATATTTATATAATTTTCAATTAGATATCGAATACAAGTTCTTATAATTAAAATGAGAACTATATCTTACTAATTTATCTAGACTAAGAGGCACATGTACCCAGATAAACACAATCACAACGTACTAACAACATACTCTATGAATTCATCTATCATTTGTTAAATTCAAAATGGTTAAAATATATATTATTACCCCCAAAAATTATAAAAACAAATAATTAAAAAATAAATATAAGTGAATACTAAGCGAAATTATTTTATTTTTATCTCACACACTTAATAGCTAAATAAACACAAAGAGAAATGTAAAAATGTTTCCTATTGCTTTGAACGAGTCCCTTATCCACTACATTAGGATTGGTAGGAAAAAAACCATTAACATGAAAAATTTGAGTATATAAAAAACTGTACAATCCTTTTACTTTGAGAAGAAGATGTCTTTGCCAAGAATATCAGATTCTTTTAAAGATTGAAAAAATACTCACTCAAGAATTTGTATTTTAGTTTTTTTATTATAAAAAAATCTAAAATATTGTATTATGTTTAACAAAAAAATTATAAACGATTATCAATTAATTATCATCTAACATATTGACCATGTGAACGAATAAAATATTTACTTATTGAAATGTAAAATTTAAAATAATGTGATCAACAACAGACCACATACTCTGAATACAAGACGTGTGGATGCAACGTGTATAAAATTATATCACTAATTTACTTTTTGTTAATAAATAGTAAAAAAAATTAATATAGAATAAAAAAATATTTAAAAAAAAAATCATGTTAAAACCATACACACTTTATTCGCTAATTGTTATCCACGGAAGGCGCCTATAACATCCACCTAACCATTTCTAAAAATTATTACAAATAAATGGTAAAAAAAAATCAAAATAAAATAATAAATTGATATTCTTATAAATTATTAAAATAAAAATTAATAACCTATGATTAAAAAAGGGGGTTCCAGCCGGTCAGGGTAACCATGATGTTGAGGGGGAGGTACCTGTGAATTAATTACCACTGAGGGTGAGGTAGCTGTGAATTAATTGCTCTTAAATATTGGCAAATAATGTGATAATATCAAGAAGCAATATCTGTAAAATAACCTTACTGATTTTAAAATCCAAAAAGGAATACGTTGGTTTTCCCTAGCACCTCCACCGAACAATTTTCCAACAAAACTCACTGCTGATCACATGTTTTGAAAGTAAGACAGACAAAACATTGAGAGTGTTGTGTTCCAATTATAAAACTACTTTGGTAGCAATGATATTCACGGAACATAAAATTGAGTGGACTTCATTCATTGGTGGATGAATTTGTTGTGAGGTGCATAATTTGTGGATACCCTAGTGAAGTATGAGGATGTGGGCTGAAAGATGGTACAAATCATTTTCCCAACAAAACTCCCTGCCGACCAATATAGATAATATAGACATTGATATTATAAAGTTTTCCAGTCATCGAATATATTAATAACAAAACTCATTTCGGACCATACCTTTTGAAAGTAAGACAAAACATTGATGGTCATGTTTTACAATGATTAAACTACATTGAAATTTTGCATCCAAAATGTTTAAAATTACGTGACGAAATTTTGCATCCGAAATGTTTAAGTTTATGTGATGACATTTGAGTGTTTGATGAAAGTGATCAAATTTGCCATTCTATTAACGTTCGTTAAGATTTTCTATTGGACGAAAAAATTATCGATTAACCTCACTTAAATATATTACATTCTCTGACTGAAAAATTTAAAATTTAAGCTTATAATCAACAAAAGAAAGAGACTTATCTCTATATCATTTATTATATAACACAACAACTCATCACGTTTTGATTTTAATAACCTATAATTAAAAAAAGGGGTTCCATAATAATTTTTTTTTGAGGGAGAGGTACCTGTGAATTAATTACCATTGAGGGCGTGGTAGCTGTGAATTAATTGATCCTAAATATTGGCAACTAATGTGATAATATCAAGAAGTAATATCTGTAAAATAACGTTACTGATTTTAAAATCCCAAAAGGAATACGTTGGTTTTCCCTAGCACCTCCACCGAACAATTTTCCAACAAAACTCACTGCTGATCACACGTTTTGATAGTAATACAGACAAAACATTGAGAGTGTTGTGTTCCAATTATAAAACTACTTTGGTAGCAATGATATTCACGGAACATAAAATTGAGTGGACTTCATTCATTGGTGTATGAATTTGTTGTGAGGTGCGTAATTTGTGGATACCATAGCGAAGTATATGGATGTGGGCTGAAAGATGGTACAAAACATTTTCCCAACAAAATTCCTTGCCGACCAATATAGATAATATAGACATTGATATTATAATGTTTTCCGGCAATCGAATAATTTCATAACAAAACTCATTTCTGAGCAGACCTTTTGAAAGTAAGTCAAAACATTGATGGTCTTGTTTTACAATTATTAAACTACATTGAAATTTTGCATCCAAAACGTTTAAAATTATGTGACAAAATTTTGCATCCGAAATGTTTAAGTTTATGTGATGACATTTGCGTTATTGATGAAAGTGGTCAAATTCATTATTTTTTTAACGTTCGTTAAGATTTTCTGTTGGACAAGAAAATTATCGATTAATCTCACTTAAATATATTGTGTTCTGACCAGATTAAAATTTAGGCTCATATTAAACAAAAGAAAAGGGTTTATCTCTGTATCATTTAATATATAACACGACAACTCATCACGTTTTGGTTTCAATCCTTCTAAATATAAATATATGTTAGTGATATTTAGAGAATTTCAGCCCTGCTAGATCTTACTACATGTTTAAATTCCTCTTTGCCATTACAAATTAACAAGTTTTTTAGTTGAATTCTTTTGTAAATTCAAATATATTATATTTAAATATAACAAAAAATCTTATTCATGTCATGATTGATAATAATTAATTAGGATTTATATATAAATATTTTATTGTTCAAAGATTTTAGAAGTACATGATTTTTAAAAAAAAAAAAAAAACTACTTTTAGAAAAGGTCCCAACAAAAATGCTATGGCACTGAGAATGAAATGAAAGTGAGTGTAACTTGATTGCAAATTTATTAATTAAAGGGTGGGTTCATATATAGTAGTTATGTACTTGTACATTTAAAAAAAATATGCCTACTTCAAATTAAGCATTATAAAATGTGCAAGAGATTGTCCAATCAAATATACAATTGAATATATAAGAAGAAGGTATCATTAGTGTTTTATATATTTATATATTTTATTTTGTTAAAAATTTAAATTTGATAACAATTCATTTTAAAAGTCTGTGAAATTGTTAAAATGGTTCAATAATATTTCAGTTAGATAAATTCTCTCTCATACATAAAAATATGTTTATAAGATATATAAAATAATCTGAAATAAATACAAAGTGTAATTTTTTAGAGGTTACATTTTATCAATTTTGATATGTATGATTAACCACAAAATAACATGATGAACATAAATGTAAAAGTAGAACATATAATTTAAATATGTAGTTCTTACTGTAAATATGAGTATTTAAGAACTAATATGTTAAGTCTTTGAACCTACAAAAGTTTGAGAATTACCTTTCTTGGAAACACATATATGAACATAAATTAAAAAATGTTAAGTTAATAATTCATTGTTAGCAAGATATATTATTTGATTCTCTAGTATGCAGTGCAAATCACATTGGGTTTGTGATACCATTAAGAGAAGTAGAAATTGGTGATGAGTTAAAATCCTAATTTTCATCTGGTTTGGTCATAGGTTCCTTGTAGACATCTAATTTTAATGTGGAGGTAATTTTAGATGTAAGCTTATATGAAATACAAAAAATTACAATATGTAGTCAAAAATTATAATCGAATACAAAAAAATTATATGCGATAATTCTTCACTAAATAAAGAGAAAAAAGTTAATATGCAATAATAAAAAAAAAACCTATATAATTAAGAAATTATTTTCTAACTAATAAATATAATATAAATATCATTTTATTTCAAAAATTAAATAAATAAAGTCAACCAAACTATATCCTAAACACTATACTTTATAATTATAACACCATAATTGACTAGTAAAAAGGTACAAATAGAAAATTTTAAAACCTACATAAGAATTAAATAATGATAATAAAAAATCTAAACATTTAATTTAAAAAGTAGAATTTATTTTAACTTTTCATATTAGATCATTGTAAATTAACTAATTGTGTGTTAACTTAAAACTTTGCAATATTGATCCTTCATAAATATGATAAACTTGCAATCATGCATTCTCATTAAAACACACATATTAATATACAATGCTAGTAATTATCATCTTATTGATTAGTTAGCCAAAAAAACTAATTAAAAAATACCTTAATGTTATATTATTACAAATTAAAGTGATGTTAATTTGACTAAAACTTTGTAATATTGGTTTTTCATTAACATAATAAATATCTAACTATACAATCATTAAAATATAAATATTTATATAGAACATGAATAAATATTACCTTATAATTAATTAATAAAACAATATTAATAAAAAAATGATGTCATTACAATCTAAAAAAATATAAATTGGCCTAAAAACTCTTGATATTACTCAAACACCTTTTTATTACCTTTTTATCACTTTAAAAACTTCCTAACCACCACTAATAAACTATATACCTTTGTATCACTTTAAAAACTTCGTAACCACCAATTTAAAAAAATATAACTTTTTATCACTTTAAAACTTCGTAACCACCAATTTAAAAAAATATAACTTTTTATCTCAAACACCTTTTTATTACCTTTTTATCACTTTAAAAACTTCCTAACCACCACTAATAAACTATATACCTTTGTATCACTTTAAAAACTTCGTAACCACCAATTTAAAAAAATATAACTTTTTATCACTTTAAAACTTCGTAACCACCATTAATAAAGAAATGTCTTCGTCATTACAATTTAAGTGGTGCAGGGTGGCCTAAAACTTCACAATATTGATTAAACACCACTAATAGAGGAATGCCTTCGTCACTGCAATTTATGTGGTGTATGCTGGCGTAAAACTTCGCAATATTTGGTCAAACACGTTTTTATCGCTTTGAAAAGGATAACTGTGGGTCCTGCATAAACGTGATAAACATGCGCTCTGAGGAAAATTCACACATCAGCATGCAACGGTAATCTCCCCGGCCTATACCAACCGTAAACTGGAAACGCTAATTTTAGGAATTGTGTGGTTTTGGTGTTGATTTATGTTTATTAAAGTTCTGCCGATGTTTTCGCTTTGGATTACGAAAAGGATGCTGCTCTTGTATCCTATAAATAACATGGCAAGCAAGCTTATCCACGATTCACAAATTTTCTGAGCTCAGGTTAAATAGCAGGGCATGCTTGAAGCTGGAATCCGTGGATGTTTTTGTAGATTGTTTGGACATGGCCACTGTTGTCCCACTGGTTTCCTACGATTACAATGTGCACGTCCTCAGCACAGTAGTTGTAGTGCCTGCTGTTCCAATGCAGGAGGACATTCTTCCTCTCTCAAATTTAGATCTCACAATTCCTCCAGTTTCTGTGCATGTATTTTTCTGCTATAAGAATCCCCCTGATAGGACTTTTGCTTCAGTGCTCTCTCTTCTCAAGTCTTCCCTCTCTAGGGCATTGGTGTTCTACTATGTTTTTGCAGGTAGAATGGTTACAAATAATGTTGGCCTCCCAGAGGTCCTCTGCAACAACAAGGGAACTCAATTCACTCAAGCTTATGCTTCATCTGCTCTTGCGCAACTGAATTTATACAATCCTGATGCAAGTGTTCAAGGGAAACTAGTTCCTCTACTTTCAAAGCCCTCCAATGAAAATGGCCTTCCTGTCTTTGGTGTTCAGGTAATAGACTATATGGAGCACAAACACATTTCTACCTGTGCCGTTTTGCCTCAAAACAGTTTTATCCATGTTGAATATTTGCAGGTCACGGAGTTTAGCTGTGGAGGAATTGTTATCGGCTGTACATTTGATCACAGAATTGCAGATGCTTTCTCTGCCAACATGTTTTTGGCATGTTGGGCAAATCTATCTTCAAACCGGTCCAATGTATCTCTAAATCCATGTTGTATTCGTTCCACACTCTTCCCTCGAGATCCCCATACCTACTGTGCTGGAATTGACAATATATACGTGAAGCAGCCTTCAGTAAAACCAGGCCAACAAAACCCTCCCCTACATTTTGCAAGTAGAATTTATTTTCTGTATGCCAAAAACGTTGTACATCTGCAAATTAGTGCAAATAAAGATGGCAACAGATACACCAAATTAGAGGCTTTCAGTGCTTATTTATGGAAACTGCTAATGCACGCCGAAGAGGTGAACGACAGCAAGAATTGTAAAATAGGAATAGTTGTAGATGGTCGATCAATTTTGAAGAAGATTGGAATGTCTGCCAATTACTTTGGAAACGTTTTATTGTTGCCTTTTGCCGAGTCTAATGCCGGTGACATAAAAAAAAAATCACTTAGTTGGAGTGCAGGTCTAATTCATGATGCAATATACAGTGCAGCAAATGAGGAGCACTATCAAAGTTTGATTGATTTGGTTGAAACCGTAAAGCCATCATCTGTGCTACCCAGGATTTACTGCAAAGCAGAAGACATTCAGTCAAGTGGACCCGCAGTTCTGGTATCTTCTGGACTGCGTTTCTCTTTGTATGAGGTTGATCATGGATGGGGACAGCCTACCTTCGCAAGCTACTATTTCCCTTTGGGTGGCGAAACAGGTTATGTTATGCCATTACATAGCCCTATGGGAGACGGTAGTTGGGTAGTATATATGCATCTTCCTCTTGAACAATTGATTGCGCTTGAATCTCACTCGAATTGCATTCTCCATCCAATTGCTCAAGATCACTTGGGGTAAGGGGGATAGGCGTTTATCATTTTACCCGCATAGCCACCAAATAATGTGCCACGAATGTACCCATTTCAATTTGACTGCGAATAATGGCAATCTTTACTTTATCTGTGGTGACTTCAGAAAACAGAATACACCGTGATAAAGATGTATTATTTATCTTCTAATTTAGACGAGTTAATTATTTTTCTTATCGATTTATGTTTGAGTTATCACTCGTGAGGAAGTCGGAGTTTATGATTACAGACTGGGTCACTCGTAAGGTATGGTAATCATATAAATGTACGTCTAAGCCATCGATATATTAATTAATTATAAAATTGAGTCGACTTCATCCATAGGTGAATGGATTTGTTGTGAGGTGCATAATTTGTCGTCCAAACTATTGTTCCCAAATTACCATTGGCTTAACAAAACTTGAAATTACTAATTAAAATTGCAGGAGGATGAAACAAAACATCGATATGATCATTTTTCCATCAAAACTCACTGCTTACCACAAAACCCACCACACGTTTTAAAAGTAAGATATACAGAACATTGAGGGTCTTGTGTTACGATTATAAAAATATAAAGAAATTTTGTATTCGAACAGTTCAAGTTTCTTTTGACGTGTTTTTGAGTTACATGAAAATGGTTAACAATACCTGCTCGCTGTTCTATTAATGTCCTTTAAAATATTTTGTTAGCCGAGAAAATTATCTATTAACCTCACTTAAACACATTGTGCTCCTTGACTGGAAAAACTAAAAGTTAGACTTATACTCAATAGAAAAAAGGGGCTCATCCCTGTGTTGTCTATGATATAACATGACAACTCACCACATCCCGATTTCAATCCTCCTAAACATAAATATATGTCGGTGAGATTTAGCCGACTTCAGGGCTTCTAGATCTACATTAGCACGTTTCTTATTTGGCATCTCTTGCAAATTCAAACGTATTGTATTTAAATATAATTGTTTTCCTATTCATGTCATGATTGTTAAAAATTTGTCGGTATTTATAAATAAATATGTTATTGTTCATGGACTTTTAGAAATATATGATTTGAAAAATAATAATTTTAAAAAGGGTCTCAACAAAAATGTTACGGCACTGAGAATCAAATGAAAGTGGGTCTAACTTGTTTCTATATTTATTAATTAAAAGGTGAGTTCATATATAATAGTTGAGTATTTGTTCATTTAAAAAAGACATGCCTATTTTAGATTGAGCATTATAAAATGTGTAAGACATTGTTCAATCAAATATACAATTAAATATATAAGGAGGACGATCTATTTAATATTTTTATATATTTATATGTTTTGTTTTAATAAAAAATTAAAATTGATAACAATTTATTTTGAAGGTTTGTAAAATTGTTAAAATGGTTCAATAATATTCTATATAAAATAATCTGAAATAAATATCAAGCGAAAATTTTTAGTGGTTATATTTTGCCAACTATGATATGTATGGTTAGCCATAAAACAATGAACATGATTACAAATGTAAAGGTAGAACATATAATATAAGGATGTAGTTCTTACTGTAAATATGAGTTTTTGAGCCATAATATGTTGAGTTTTTGAACCTGCAAAATTTAGAGAACTATATTTCTTGCAAACATATATATGAGCACAAAATAGAAAATGTTAATTTTAAAATTCATTGTTAGCAAGATACATTATTTGACTCTCTAGTATATAGCAAAAATCACATAGGGTTTGTGATACCATTAAGGGAAGTGGAAATTGGAGATGAGTTAAAATCTAAATTTTCATCTCATTAGGTCATAAGCCCTTTGTAGACACTTAATTTTGGTGTGGCGGTAATTTTATATGTTAGTTTACATAGAAATATTGTACTTGTGTAGGTGTCCATTATTAATTCATATTAAGCTTTTATCGGCATGTGTGTCAATATGGTTTGGGACCTATTTTTCTCGTATGCTATTTTTTCTATTTCCTCCATATTTTCCCATTATCCCCTTATGTTTCATGTGTTTCCATGGTTTGTAATACTATAGTTGTAGTGGAATAGGGGTCATAACATGCCCTTAATTTGAATATACGTTTACTAATACATTTTTAATCCCATATTTTCTTGAGTCCTTTAACAATTTCCCATTATCTTCGTCACGTGCTCCATTTTTAATTTTAATTTTTTGCCAATATAATCCTAATTTGTAATTGAAAAGTCTATATATACACAATTGCCTTAGTGTAAACAAAAGAGAGATATGAGTGAATGAAAATAATAGCATTCCAAGAAAAGGTCAAGAGTGGTAAGGAAAAGTATAATATTAGTAATTGAAGTGAGTAGGGAAAATTTGTATTCCAACTCTTTTTATTGCATCTTTTACACTTGATCATGTAATAATATGTTAACCCCAAATTTTGTGCAAAATGTTAATTGGTGAGAATTAAAAAATAATGATTATGCAAAAGTGGGACATGTATAATCTTAAATAGTATTCTACAACACACAAAATAAACTCAATAAATCTATGTGTGAGAACTTCCATATATGAAGATTATGTCAAGTAATAGATGTCAAGAGAAGAAAATACAAAGTAATGCGAATCATCAGATAATGATATGATGGAGAAGAACATGATGATAAGGACGAGGAAACTTATATAAAGATCTAGAAGAATGACATGTGGAATTTGAGTTGTCGATAGGTTGAAAACATTGAAAAATGAAGTTGATTCACTGACAAATAATAAAGGGAGATGGGATCAAGGAAAACTATAAATGGACACCAAAATTTAATTTAAAAACACTAGATTTATACACAAGATTTATTAGATAGTTTTTAATCATAATGATCTGGGGAGCGTTTAGAGAGAAATTTTATGGTTTTGATGAGTGGATTGAGTTTTATGGGACTTATTTAATGTTTTGTATCATGGATTCATACTTTTATACATTTATGTAATATTTTTATTGTTTTATGTAATGTGTAAGATGTTGTAAATGATAATGGAGGGGATAGTTGACATATGCGTTGTGTGTTTTAATTATCCATAGATTATTTTCATTAAAATAATAGTAATGTTTATTTTAAGTGTTTTATGTGATCAATTATATTTAACCCTCCTTATAGTGGGTTTATTAGTGATCTCCTATTGTCCCTTAGTTGAGTCTTCAGGTTTTTGAATTAAGTAAAACGGTAACATATGAAGTATTGTAATTTGATGCATGTAATTTAGTTGACAAATAACTATGAGATAGAATTAAAAATAAAAACAATCTGATTATAGTTTTATATCAAGCATTGAATACATTTGTTTAACTTTTAAGCGTCCTTATCATAATGGGCCTATTGATGATATCTATTTATCCCTTAGGTAAGTGATTAATCCTTTAACTTATGTAAAATGTTAACATATGGAGTATTTTTATTTTTTTACATGTAATCTAGACTAAAATTAATTGTGGGGTATACTTGAAAATAACAACATTCAAGATTTCATTATTGATACCATATTTTTAAAGAGTGTGGATATTGTTGGAGTGTGTGATAAATTTAATTAGGGTTGATGAATAAAAACATGGAATTTGAAACACCATCTATGGAAGGCTCAATTTATTTCACGTAAAGACTAAGCTTTTGGTAAGTTGAAGATGAGATCTAGGTGACCTAAGAAAACAATGATTTTTTTTAAAAAAAGGAGATGTATTAGGTGTTGTGTAATATGCATTTCATATGGATGGAGAACCTAATTCATTTAAATTTTTTGATTGGCTCACTAAGTAGAGATAACCTTAAGGACCCATCTATGAATGAGAGTTGCCTCCATAGTCACTACTTTGAATAGGGGTTCAAATATATGTATTTCTCCCCTAAGTGTTTTATTGTATGTGTAAAAGGTGTAATACGCTATATATAATGGCACATGTAATGATATATTTTATAAACTAACAAATATTGATCATGGGTATCTCTTCAAATGGTTTAGACTAGTAATATGATTATTCCTATGACTGATATAGATATAGTGAAGAATAGGGATGTTTCAAAAACATGAAAGGTGATGTGCTAGATGTGTGTTTGGTAATATTTTGAATATGTATTGACAATAATGAATGGTTTTTACTTTTTATTTATACCACACCTTTTGAAAATACCTCATGGAAGCTTTTAAAAAATGAATGGGTCGACCTATATGAGTCAAAATATTTTCAAATTAGATCAACTTGAGTACAAACACTAGATAAGAATTTTGACACTTATGTCAATGCAATTGTCCCTATATAGGATGTAAGCATCCATTAGGATAAAAATATATTGAGGATATGAAACTGACAATGAAGGATATATATCAAATTTTAATCTTTTTTTATTCTGTAGAAGATTTGGGTCGCCATAATGATAGGAAGATATAGAAACGAAGGGTAGATATTGATAGCTATTTTTCAATTCTACAACACTAAAATGCTATATAAATTATATTTTAATATTAAATTGGTTAATGAAAATTTCAAGTGTGAGTAGAGTTACTTTGAGGATGTACATGTGAAACAACTTGGATATGGATAAAGAGGTGCAGACCCTACGGAGATATAAAATCTATGCCCACCTATAGATCATTTAATTACACACATTGTTTTCAATTATAGACATATAGAGTTGGTATTAGACACTTGGAAACATAAGTTTTGACATATCTTGACATAATTGGACTTGTGCATACATATTTGGTTCTTTTGAATTTTTTAACATATCTATCCATCCTCTTATTGTCTTATCCAACCCAATTTATGAATATGTATAGTCACGATCCCTCTAGAATCATTTCGTAATCCTAGACAGACTATCCGCACATTCTACATAATGTTTTTCCCACTTTAGACACTACCGACAACAATTACATAGTTTTATATTGCTATAAGTCTCCACCTCTAATGATAACATCTAGAAAACTCTAATAGCTATTAGAGCATTGGTCGGGATCTTTGGTTCAATGACATGCATAGATTTATTAAGCAGGAGAAGAAAAATTGCATAGACATTATTGTGAGCAAAATATAGAATGATAATACTGCACAAAAACAAGACAACTCATCCAACATAGTCCATGTAGAATAGTTCAACAAGAGATCTACAAATGGGAGAGAAAGGAATTAAATCTTCCATAAACGGACTATAATAGGCATGCAACTCCTATGATAGAATAATCAAAGAGTAAATTCTATGATAAAATAAACACATGTCCATAACATACATAAAATACTCTGAAATAAATACCAAGGGAAAAATTTTAGTGGTTACATGTTACCAACTTTGATGTGCATGGTCAACCACAAAACAATGGGCATGCAAATAAATTCAAAAGTATAACATATAATCTAAGGATGTAGTTGTTACTATAAATATGAGTTTTTGATATCTAATATGTTGAGTCTCCGAACCTAATTTTTTTTGAGAATTACCTTTCTTGTGAACACATATATCAGCGAAAAATATTAAATGTTAATTTAAAATTTCGTTGATAACAAGATACATTATTTGACTCTACTTTATGCAGTGGAAATTATATGGGGTTCGTGATATTGTTAAGGGAAGTGGAAATTGGAGATGAGTTAAAATCTGAATTTTCATCTTGTTTGGTCACATGCCCCTTGTAGACATCTAATTTTGGTACGGAGGTAATTTTGAATGTTAGTTTACATGAAAATATGGTACTTGTGTATATGTCCATTATTAATTTGTATTAGAATTTTATCAACATGTGTGTCTATATGGTTTGGGGCCTATTTTCTTCCCATACTATTTTTCTCTCTCCTCCCTATTTTATCATTTTGTCCTTGTGTTTCATGTATTTCCATGTTTTGCACTACTATAGTTCTAGATGAATATGGGAAGTAATATGCCCTTGATTTGATTATGATTTTACTACTATGCTTTTAATACCATATTTTTGGGTGTCTTTTTAACCATTTCCCCCTTTTCTTTGAAATGTGCTCCATTTTCATTTTTTTATTGTCTATAAAATCTTGATTTGGATTTGAGAAGTCTACATATGTACAATTGCGTTGGTGTTAACAAGAGATAGATACATGTGAATGAAAACAATAGAATTCCAAGTAGAGGTCAAAAGTGATAACAAAAAGTATAATAACAGTAATTGAAGTGCCTAGGGAAATTAATATTCGAACTCTTCCTATTTCATCATTTCCAGTTATTGATGTAGTAATATGTTGACTCCAATTTTTTTTGGCATAATGTTAATTGGTAAGAATTGAAATATAATGAACATGCACATTTAGGATAACCACAATCGTTAATAGTATTATATAACATACAAAATAAACTCAAGAAATACATGTGTGGGAACTTCCATATCTATCAAATTATGTGTTATAATAGTTGTTAAGAGAAAAATACGAAAGGAACCTTATATAAGGATCTAGAAGGATGGCATATTGAATTTGAGTTGACCATAGGTGGAAAACATTGAAAAATGAGTTGATACACAGACAACTGGTAAAGGGAGATGGGGTATAGGAAGACTACAAATAAACCCCAACTTTTGTTAGCATGATATTATCGGTTTACATTATAGGTTACCTCCCAAATGAGTCGGCCACTCCCCAAATCCTTCGGATTTCTCACCTGAATTCTGTTGTGCATCCTGTGTATATATATGCTGCTCTTTTTATGAATAAAATTAATCTAGTTCATTTTGTTTGCCAACAAGTCTGGTATCAGAGCTTTGAATAGCCTAATCATCAAACAACAGGAAATTCCTGAGTGTAGAAATACAGCTCGGCCCAATCAGATCGTGGAAAAAACACGACCTGCGACTAGCATAGCAGTTTGGTGTGAGTACAGCACATCGTGGCAGAAGATCTTGGTGCAGTCAGCGTGGGGAGAAAGATGCCTGCCAAGTTCGTAGCATATCATTGGAAGCTAGACAAGTCCGTTCAACAAGGCCTGGAGACAGATAGAGCAGAAGTGTAGAATTGAATCGCTGATTGCCACGTAGCGGTATCGGCAGATTCTGACTGTGCATCACTGTAATTGGCTATTCGAGGTGGTCAGCTGTTACTAGAAGATCTTGCCGTTGGAATCTCGCCGTGGGATGAGCATGACAATACACAGTTAGCTTCGTATATCGAAAGAGAACAGAACCGAGTCTGTGGTGGATGGCGGAGGTTATATAATTGCAGACAGTCAATACACCTGTTGCTATAAAACCAGCACCTGTAGCGTTGAGGTCATTAACCGGTCAAGAAGTCGCATGTGTTTGTAAATCGTGGATTGTTGCATAGATCATCATTCTTGGAGAGCCAGTAGAGCTTGATGACAGGCTGAAGCTAGCTAATTTGTAGTTGTAAAAATAGACTTTGGGTGGTAGTGAGATGCGTGACGTCAAAGCCTAGAATTGGCAACACACAACAGAAATTCTTGAATGTTGAAGCAAAATTCCAAACACTGAAGGAGATATGAGTAAGTCAGCCGAATTGTCAGGAAAACAAAGCAGTCAAAATAACCCATAGAGTTGAGACGTGAGAGAGATCGCCATGTATGTCCAGCGTGAGGACAGTATTGAAATCACTGAAAGTCACCAAGGAGACTCGCAGGCCATGGAAAACCATTGTGATGCTCAGGAGAGCTTCAATTTCTTCTTTGTCTAGCTAGAAGTCCTCAATGACTGCGGCAACTTTCAATTCGATGAACTAATCCACAAAGGACTTCTCGAATATTTCTTATTTGATGTGCGCTACCAAGTAGTGAGAATACGAGCAGAGCATGAAGCCGGATACGATGCAGACTATGAAGAAGAGGTTGATCACCTTAGAAAGCATCCTCATCTCTCTGCACGTAATTATTGAGCTCTTCTCCAAGCTCGATCTTCCCATCGGTAAGTAAAAGGACTTGTAATTCTCTTTCATAGAAATTTTATAATTTGTCTTTCTTTACAATGTTTGCTCTAATATTACTTCTCTATGTTGCCCAACTTCTCTAAGGGCTGAACTATGCTGCTTGCGAAATGAATATGTGCACCATCCTTTAGTTTGAAGGACTATGATGCATCATCACAAAGACTGTACAAGTTCCTACTGATCACAATGCACTCACAAAATATGAATTGTCCTATGGTAAAGCCTTGATGTTGATTGTGCTAAGCATCACTAATGACGTGTAGCCACATGTCATGGATGTTGATAGAGAAAAGATAGCATGGGATAAATTAGTAACCATCTATGAGGTGAAAAATAAGACTAAGATCCTCCATCTGCAATTGAGACTTCATACACTCTCTATGAAGTCTGATGAGAAAGTCGAGAAAGTCTTATGTTGGGTAGCTGAGTTGAGAATGGAATTGTCAACACTCTCTGAGATGGTAGATGATCAAATCTTGATTCAAATCACCTTGAGAGCTCTCCCTTCCAAATTTAGATTGTTCATCATGACGTTGAATGTCTCCAAATAGACAGTGTCATTCGAAAAACTCGTCAACTTGTTGCAGCAAGAAGAAGCCATCAACTCAGTCTAGGATGAGTTGCAAGACAAAATCTTATCTGAAAGCAACAATGAGGTAAGATGTCTCACAAGGAACCTCCAGAGAAATAACCATAGAAACAATTGCAACAATTGTCTTGACATTAGAAATGATAAAAGTTGAAGAGGTGGTCTCACATCTATTGAACCAACACTCATGAAATACACAACTACTGGTACAATAGCCTAAAATAGGGGTCTTCAAATAATAAAAACAATCACATCAAGCCATGATGATTCTTAGAAATTAAATAGACATCCCCATCGATAGACATAGATGGGACATTTCATAGCTCAACACGATGATGGATCTAATGAAGAAACCCCTGAAGAAGATAAGAACATAGTGCTAGTCTCCCAGACCTCACATCCCATAAGGAATATGTTGTTGATAGAATCATGTACCTCTAAAAACACATCAAGTGATAGGAATCTATTTCATTTGATGACAAACTGACCCACTGGAGATTGGATTAGAATCATTGATGATAAAGAATACGTTATAGAAGGAATAGGTCAAGTCACCATTCCTCTCAAAACATGGAAATGTATACTCTCAAATTTATTAAATGTTTTGGATTGACATCCAACCTCTTATCAAATAGTCAGTTTTTGAACCATCATATGAAGGTAGAGTTTCTTGTTGATAATGTAATCAAAACCTGCTTGATCTCATGAAAAGGTATGGTTATTGTTAGACCATTTTTGACAAATAAATTATTTGCTTTAGATGTTGTTTCATTTTTGTAGTAGCTCTTTCTGCCTCTAAGATAGAATTTAATATTATTTTGTACTACTATTATGGTCACCTATTTGCTATATCTTTATAGTAGCTAAGTTCAAAAGCGATGCTACATGGACTTTTCAAGTTATCCAATTCCTTCCTTATTTTATTTGGATGTCTTGTAGGTAAAAAACATAGGGATTCATTCAAGACAAGCACCTCTCATTCCAATAAATATTTGGAGGTTGTTTATATCAATCTAAATTGATAATTACCTACTTCATTTTTAGGATATAAGTACTTCCAACTATTCATGGATGACTACTCTCTGAAAACATGGGTGTTTTTCTTAAATAAGAAGAGTGAGGCCCTTCATCATTTCCAGGGCTTCTATAAGTTGGTTGTGAAGGAGATCGAACAACCTCTTCTTCACCTCTACGCAAATTGAGGAGCAGAATTCACATCAACTAAGTTCTTGGCAATCTTGAATTAACAAGGCATCAAATAGAATATGACTGATCCCTACACGCCATAGTAAAACGTTATTGTTGAGAGACGTAATCACATAGTAATGGAAATGGCTCACTTCATGTTGTCAATAGAAAAGCTGGAGAAATGATATTGGGAAGAATTAGTCAAGACAACTATTTATCTTCTCAACAAAGCATCAACAAATGTTTTAAAGGATAAAATACCAGAAGAGGTATGCAGTGGTAAAAAGCCATCAATTTCTCATCTATGAGTGTTTGGTTGCACAACATATATGCATGTCTTAGCTCAAAAGAGGAAGAAATTTGAGTTAAAAACACTCTCATTTATCATATTGGGCTATAGCACTACCTCAAAAGCAAAATGTCTCAAGGATCTTTAGATGAAGAAAATCTATGAAAGAAGAGATGTGGTTTGTGATGAGTTATCCTTTGACTCAGTGATGCAAAAAAAGAATCAACACCAACCACCTATCACCAATTACTCTTTGTGTTAGATGATGAGAATAATTCTTGAAAATAAGATGATCTACAAGGGGAGCTACATATTGATCCTGGAGAATTAGAAAATCCACCAAGTATTTATTCACATCAGTAAAGTAGTTTTTCACATCAATAGTAGAGTTCCCATCCAAAGAGGTTATAAATCATCATCAAAGACTCCCATACTTCATCTTGAGTTAGAATGAGGAGTCAGACAAGAAATGAGGTACATTTTACACTCATGATTATAGTAGATAATAGCTTTGAACTTGATAATTTTCAAGATTTGCTAATTCAACCACTATGGAAGAAAACCATGGATCTTGAGTATGATTCACTCATACAGAATCAGACTTGGGAAATTATCGATCTGCTTGTAGGAAATAAACCCATAGGCTTCAAATGAGTTTTCAAAACTAAATATAATATAGATAGATCCATGGACATGGATAGAGCATGACTTGTAGCAAAGGGATCTGCTTAGAAAGAAGGCTTTGACTATGAAGAGACTTTTGCATCCACTATGAATATAAAGACCATCAAAGTTGCATACACACTGACATCACATAATGGATGGAAACTTCAATAGATGGATGTCAAGAGTGCTTTCCTTAATACTTATTTGAAATAAGAAGTGTACATGACCCAACCAGAAGAATTTGTTGATGAAAATCATCCTAAAATGTATGTCATCTCATCAAATCACTGTATGGATTGACATAATCTCCTAGGGCACGGTACATCAAGATAGACGATCACCTTTTGTATCATGGTTTTACTCATAGCCCCTTAGATTCCAACTTGTACATAAAGAAGGTAGGACTAGAAATCATCATTCTTGTTTTGTATGTAGATGATCTTGTGATCACTAGAAGCTCAAAAGAATAGTTTGATATTTTAAAGAATAACCTTAAAATATCCTTCAACATGACTAATTTGGTGCTACTCCATCACTGTTTTGTGTTTGAGATATGGTAGAAATAGAATCAAATTTTTATCTCCTAGATAAAATATGCCAAGCTAGTCCTGGAAAAGTATAGAATGTCAAATTGTAAACCTATTTCATCCCCAATGTAGAAAGGTTTAAAACTATCTCGATGGATTGTACACCTACTTAAAGCTTAAGCATCTTTGTAAATCAAAAGTTCATGCTTCATCGCTTAAGGATGATCCAATAATGTGAAGACCTCGTAGACTTTTCAATGGAGTCCAAATAGACCATGGGCTTGATGCATGGTGAAATCAAATTCAAATCAGAGCTGATAGATGATCCAAGGGTTTTTGCTTCATTGCGCTCCACAATCTAAAAACATGACAATACTAAAGAATTTTTAAAGGCACGCGAATATGCCAAGTGGCATAACTATGAGGATCAGTACTGAAAGGAGTCAATGACAAGACCTAGACCTGAATCATTATCAATGTCTCACAGTCAATCGTAGGATCTTTATCGAACAATGTGAAATAAAAGAAGTCATTTTAAATGCTAATGGCTATTACTCAAATGAATTTATGAGAAATGCTAGAAAAGGTCTAGATTGATGCCATATCAGATCCACACAAGCAAAAAAAGATAAAATAAGAGATCTTGTGTGCCAAAAAATGTGAAGGTATAAAGGAAAATGTCCAAATCAAATCCCAAGCACGTATTAGCCAAGTGTTAGATGCCTTACTTGCCTCCGTCTCAGCCATATATGTAAACAAGACTTGGGTCCCTTATGTATATTTCATGGTGGAAGAGAAGCTCACCCTTGTAATTGGAGACTTGATCAATGTCTTCTTAGCTAATTGGTTCACCGGTAACAAAAGGAAGACAACCAAGCAATTTTATATGATGTCATACTTGCTAGATTCCCTACTTGCCTCCATAAACTTCCCAGTTATCAAAAATTGGTCTCCTAAGGGTAAAACCACTATATCTCACCACTATTCAAAATTACACATCTTCAAATATATGAACCACATGTAATTCATCTATGACTATGTATATCCTACTTTGTTTGAGGCCATCACATGTTATCCCATGCCTAGGGTGCACCCATTGATCAAGAAATATGTAGAGATGATGGGGGATATCTAGTCTTATCTATATTGTATAGTAATCCAAGTTGAGGTAATCATGTGCCATCCCTAAAAATTAGTTATGTATGTTCCTAGTAAGTCAGTAGAGCAAGAAATTACCTCCCAAATCATCAATGGTATTGATAGGGTTTTTAAGGAAAAGAAGAAAGGTCTTCTCTACCCCTTTCTTATAATCATTGTATGGACCGTGACACAAGATCAGAATAAATTTGACACCATGTCCAAGCATAGGCACTCATTTGGATTATGATTGGATGAACTCAAAATGTGGGATCCCAAGAATATAGTGGGTGCTCCTTTAAATATGAAGCATCTCCTCATTCTAGTATTTGTGCATGAACTGAGTGTCCATGACACCATTTATATCAAGGAAAAGAACAATGAAGAAGTGTTGGATAGGCTCAAAAGGTACAATATTATGTCAGAGCATAGGGTATAAAGTGATGATAAACCCATAGGAGAGGTGTTGCATATGCATCATCTCCAATATCATTTGTCACCGTCATCTTCTAGACCACCCTAAGAGTAACCTCAAATGGAGCAACCACCAACCTAGAGACAAATGTCTTTTATAGGGCTAGAGAGGAAGAAAGTATATACTTTGGTATCATCCAACAGTAAAAGATTCAAGGTTCCAGAGCCTCCAACATATATAGAGCTAATCACCACTGTTCAATTAAGTCCATAGACATTTGAACTAGAAAGGGTCACCATGAGGAAATCAATAATAGGAAATAAGTTGTTCACCATTGAAAAGGTTTAACCATTTTTAGGTCTAACCTTGGTTGAATGGAAACAACTAGGATAACATCCCATTCATGATTAAGATGTTGGGAGATTAATTGATGCTCAGTTAGCTTAGGCCAAGGTTGGGATCCAAGGAATGAAGCAGAGGATGTAGAATTTAGAAAATGAAAAAGAGAACTTGGAGACACAGGGCATTATATATATGCCTGGTGTTATTTTAGACATTTTTAAAGCCTGCTTTTTTGACATGTTTAATTCCATATAGTCCATGAAGATGAGTCAAGATGCATTGATCCAATGAAGTGAAATGTCTAGATAAATAATAGAAGAATGGAAAGGGATAAAAACCAAGTTAAGGGAGCTCATTAGTGTATGGATTGGGAATAAACATCCCAAATTCAAAGCTATTAGCCTAGGCTACCTGAGTGCTACATTGGGGATAGTGGTGGACAAAGGATAGAGTCTAGGTAGTTAGTTAGTAGGCTTTGATAGACTCTTTAGGGATGATGAGCTTACTATTATCCTTTGAAGTTTGCCTAGTATATATTGAAATATGAGCTTAGGCTATTTTGCATTATATACTAGTTGAATGCATACTCAATTGAAATTGATTCTTTGTCATAATATTTGAGACTAAGACAGGTAATCACTCATTTTCTTTCTACCTTACCCTTCTTTTTGCTCCTTTTTTTTTTACATCATATCACTTTAGTTTAAACTTCAACATAAATATCCATATAGATTAATTTACAGATTATGTTTGGACCATACTTCACTAAGAATTAACAAAAATAATTTCAATTTATAGATTGGACCATGATGGCTCCCAACCATCAATTATTATAAATTTGTGTGGATAGTTAAACATTGCATTATCACTATTTCACCACATGTAACATCAAGTTGCCACAACTTGCTACTCATGATCTGAATTCTTAAAATTTTAAAATGAGATGTGTTCATAAAAAATGAGGACATTTGTGGTATATTTAGAGGAGTAAACATGTCTTGGTTCATTTTTATACCCACATTTCTCCTTTGGTAGTGCCCAAAACTAGATAAACTACTAATAAAAAGAAACTAGGCTTTGGACACTTCATTTTGGTGCTTCTCTTTGGTGGGTCCACTTCAAATCCAATGTGATATTTCAAACTTTTATTTTTTTCTTTATTTCTCATTTGATTTATCTTTATATTCCAAAATTAGTCATTTTGATTTTATGAATTAAGTTTTTTTTTTTTGAAATTAGCTTTAAAGTCAATTTAGAGGTTGTTTAAGCCTTATATATTCACTTGACAAAGATGAAGGATGAGGCCTGGGTTGGTAGGAGACAAATTACCCCTCACAATCAAAACCTCTACATTATACTCTCCAAGTCAATTTTAAAAACTAATTGGAAGGCCAAACCCCCTTAGCATCAAGTATTTTTTAATCATTTAGTGCAATTTTTTATTAAAAATGGCCTATTGATGAGAATTTATTTTATTAATATCTTGTAAATGGTAGATCAAAATTTAGCACCATATTTTTATAGTGTTTTTTTGAATTTATAATGTAGATATCCTTTATAAAATGCATTAAATTATAAAGTCCCAAATTTGTGGGGGAGATTGTTTGACCTAGTTTCAGGGGGTGTATTATAGATTGTGATTTGGCTATACAATTATCTTCCTTATACACATTTTATTTTTGAAACAATGACAAAAGGACATTAATATTAATTCTATAATGGATCTTAGAACTATTAATGCACTCACATGCTTCAACTACCAAGAATGGAAAAGTAAAATTATAATGGTTCTTAGGAGTAAAGGGTTGTTTTGCACAACTATGGAGTAGAAACTAAGCCCACATCCTATGAAGACAAGATAAAATGGTTTAATAAATGTGATAAATAATATTAGATGTTATGTCTTTTAGTGTCATCAAAACTTGTTTTTCACATAGAGTCAGCCAAGTCTCTCAAAGAAGTATGAGACACCATAGAAACATTGTTTGGGAAAGTGGACACCATGAGGAGTCATGAGCTTGAGATTGAGATAAGTAGTTTGAACCCTATAAAATTTAGCACATTGGATAACTTATTCACCAACCTTAAGTCACTTATATTACATTTGAAAGAGTGTGAAACCAAGAATAAAGATAAGCAGTTGGTTATTTTTGTGCTCACAAAACTAAGACCTGATTGCTCTGTATTTGTCTCTACCTTTTAAATTACCAAGAGATACATAGGAGAAAACTATAAAATTCCATACTTAAATGAATTATCTATAAATTTAACTAGGGAACAAGATAAGTTGATCCATATGGGAGCCCTCAAGTCTTTCAAACCTTCAGATCTTATTGTCGAGAATGGAAAATAGAAACCAAGAATAAGAAATAAAAGAGCAAGGATCCAGAGAAGAAGAAAGAATAGAAAATCACTACCAAAACTAGCATTGAAACCTCCTCCTCTAAAGAGAAACCTAAAAGAGATAAGGTTAAGTGCTCCTATTATAAGAAGAATGGGCATGATGAGCATAAGTGCATGAATAAATAAATAGACCACCTTACACATCTCTTGGAGAAGAACAATATCGGGGTGCCTGATTCCATCAAACTATCTTCATCTATCAAATAATCCTTTAAGGCAAAAGAAAAATAGAAATAGAAACCTAAGTTAAATGCTTTAGTTGTAGTGGCTTCCACACCTACTTCATCCTAGGTTATAGACTCTGGTGATTCATACCATATGGGTTTGTCAGAGGTTAAGTTTATTGACATAGAGCCCCATAGCATGTCCTCTATCACTTTCGGTGATGACACTATAAAAATAGTTGCAAGGAGAGGGTATATTGAAGTTTAAGGTTGAACATTCATAAATGTTCTGAGTGTACCTTCACTATTATCTAATCTCATTTTATTGTATTAGATTACCCACATAGGGAAGGGAATGGGAGTTGAGTTCACACAGGATTCCATTGAGATCAGAGAGCTACACAATGACACTAAAGTTGCATTGGGGAGGGATAATCACTATTCGAGGCCATACTCCATCTCCTATTTTGATACAGATGTTTCTCCTACCACATTGCTTACCTATTTAGATAGAGTTAGTAGGCTATGGCATGAGTTGTTTGGCCATCTTAACCACCATTATCTTGAGTAGTTGAGTCAATAAGACATGGTTATCATCTTTCCTAGAGTTAAATTATCTAAAGGACTTTGTGCGGGTTGTGCCCTTAGAAAACATCTCAAACAGAAATTTGATAAAGAAAAAGCTAAGAGATCTTCAATACCTCTTGAGTTGATTCATAATTATGTAATGGGATAGTTTCCCCATCTATATTTTACTAGGTATAGATACCTCCTCACCTTCGTTGATGAATTTTATAGATATAAATGGGTTTACTTTCTTATACAAGAGTCTGAAGTGTTTGAAAAATTTTAAGACTTCAAGGCTCTTGCTAAGAAGCAATGTGGAAAGTGCATAAAAATCCTTCAAAAAAACAATGCAGGGAGTACGTCAACCATAGATTTGAGTAGTTTTGTACCAAAGAGGGGATTGATAGTCAACTTATAGTACCGTACACTCCTAATTATAATTATGTAATGGAACACAAGAATAAGTCCTTGAAAGAGATGTCAAATCGTATGATTCAAGGAATTAGCCAAAGAGCTCATTTTGATGTTCTTAGAAGGTATCCTGAATGCATCTTGGGATGTATGCAGATGCCTTAGTGAGTGTTTTATGGAAATCACTCATCTTTGCCATGCCAAAACATTTCTTTGGATAATATAAAACATTACCTAATAATATTGATCATTTCTCATATTGTGGTCACATGTTTAGAAGAATACAAGAGCAATGCTTTGATATAAATGATTTTCATCATGGGGCCTAGGATGTTGGTGAGGTGGTAACACTAAAACATGGAAACAAGATAACTCTTACATAACATGCAAATTGAAACCTATAAAATATTAAACCCAACACATTCAAATGCACAAAAATATTCTCATAATAGCACAACTTCTTTTCAATTTAAAAGACTAAGGTTACATATTTATATAATTTTCAATTAGATATCGAATACAAGTTCTTATAATTAAAATGAGAACTATATCTTACTAATTTATCTAGACTAAGAGGCACATGTACCCAGATAAACACAATCACAACGTACTAACAACATACTCTATGAATTCATCTATCATTTGTTAAATTCAAAATGGTTAAAATATATATTATTACCCCCAAAAATTATAAAAACAAATAATTAAAAAAGAAATATAAGTGAATACTAAGCGAAATTATTTTATTTTTATCTCACACACTTAATAGCTAAATAAACACAAAGAGAAATGTAAAAATGTTTCCTATTGCTTTGAACGAGTCCCTTATCCACTACATTATGATTGGTAGGAAAAAAACCATTAACATGAAAAATTTGAGTATATAAAAAACTGTACAATCCTTTTACTTTGAGAAGAAGATGTCTTTGCCAAGAATATCAGATTCTTTTAAAGATTGAAAAAATACTCACTCAAGAATTTGTATTTTAGTTTTTTTATTATAAAAAAATCTAAAATATTGTATTATGTTTAACAAAAAAATTATAAACGATTATCAATTAATTATCATCTAACATATTGACCATGTGAACGAATAAAATATTTACTTATTGAAATGTAAAATTTAAAATAATGTGATCAACAACAGACCACATACTCTGAATACAAGACGTGTGGATGCAACGTGTATAAAATTATATCACTAATTTACTTTTTGTTAATAAATAGTAAAAAAAATTAATATAGAATAAAAAAATATTTAAAAAAAAAATCATGTTAAAACCATACACACTTTATTCGCTAATTGTTATCCACGGAAGGCGCCTATAACATCCACCTAACCATTTCTAAAAATTATTACAAATAAATGGTAAAAAAAAATCAAAATAAAATAATAAATTGATATTCTTATAAATTATTAAAATAAAAATTAATAACCTATGATTAAAAAAGGGGGTTCCAGCCGGTCAGGGTAACCATGATGTTGAGGGGGAGGTACCTGTGAATTAATTACCATTGAGGGCGTGGTAGCTGTGAATTAATTGATCCTAAATATTGGCAACTAATGTGATAATATCAAGAAGTAATATCTGTAAAATAACGTTACTGATTTTAAAATCCAAAAAGGAATAGGTTGGTTTTCCCTAGCACCTCCACCGAACAATTTTCCAACAAAACTCACTGCTGACCACACGTTTTGATAGTAATACAGACAAAACATTGAGAGTGTTGTGTTCCAATTATAAAACTACTTTGGTAGCAATGATATTCACGGAACATAAAATTGAGTGGACTTCATTCATTGGTGGATGAATTTGTTGTGAGGTGCATAATTTGTGGATACCCTAGTGAAGTATGAGGATGTGGGCTGAAAGATGGTACAAATCATTTTCCCAACAAAACTCCCTGCCGACCAATATAGATAATATAGACATTGATATTATAAAGTTTTCCAGTCATTGAATATATTAATAACAAAACTCATTTCGGACCATACCTTTTGAAAGTAAGACAAAACATTGATGGTCATGTTTTACAATGATTAAACTACATTGAAATTTTGCATCCAAAATGTTTAAAATTACGTGACGAAATTTTGCATCCGAAATGTTTAAGTTTATGTGATGACATTTGAGTGTTTGATGAAAGTGATCAAATTTGCCATTCTATTAACGTTCGTTAAGATTTTCTATTGGACGAAAAAATTATCGATTAACCTCACTTAAATATATTACATTCTCTGACTGAAAAATTTAAAATTTAAGCTTATAATCAACAAAAGAAAGAGACTTATCTCTATATCATTTATTATATAACACAACAACTCATCACGTTTTGATTTTAATAACCTATAATTAAAAAAAGGGGTTCCATAATAATTTTTTTTGAGGGAGAGGTACCTGTGAATTAATTACCATTGAGGGCGTGGTAGCTGTGAATTAATTGATCCTAAATATTGGCAACTAATGTGATAATATCAAGAAGTAATATCTGTAAAATAACGTTACTGATTTTAAAATCCCAAAAGGAATACGTTGGTTTTCCCTAGCACCTCCACCGAACAATTTTCCAACAAAACTCACTGCTGATCACACGTTTTGATAGTAATACAGACAAAACATTGAGAGTGTTGTGTTCCAATTATAAAACTACTTTGGTAGCAATGATATTCACGGAACATAAAATTGAGTGGACTTCATTCATTGGTGTATGAATTTGTTGTGAGGTGCGTAATTTGTGGATACCATAGCGAAGTATATGGATGTGGGCTGAAAGATGGTACAAAACATTTTCCCAACAAAATTCCTTGCCGACCAATATAGATAATATAGACATTGATATTATAATGTTTTCCGGCAATCGAATAATTTCATAACAAAACTCATTTCTGAGCAGACCTTTTGAAAGTAAGTCAAAACATTGATGGTCTTGTTTTACAATTATTAAACTACATTGAAATTTTGCATCCAAAACGTTTAAAATTATGTGACAAAATTTTGTATCCGAAATGTTTAAGTTTATGTGATGACATTTGCGTTATTGATGAAAGTGGTCAAATTCATTATTTTTTTAACGTTCGTTAAGATTTTCTGTTGGACAAGAAAATTATCGATTAATCTCACTTAAATATATTGTGTTCTGACCAAATTAAAATTTAGGCTCATATTAAACAAAAGAAAAGGGTTTATCTCTGTATCATTTAATATATAACACGACAACTCATCACGTTTTGGTTTCAATCCTTCTAAATATAAATATATGTTAGTGATATTTAGAGAATTTCAGCCCTGCTAGATCTTACTACATGTTTAAATTCCTCTTTGCCATTACAAATTAACAAGTTTTTTAGTTGAATTCTTTTGTAAATTCAAATATATTATATTTAAATATAACAAAAAATCTTATTCATGTCATGATTGATAATAGTTAATTAGGATTTATATATAAATATTTTATTGTTCAAAGATTTTTGAAGTACATGATTTTTTTAAAAAAAAAAAAACTACTTTTAGAAAAGGTCCCAACAAAAATGCTATGGCACTGAGAATGAAATGAAAGTGAGTGTAACTTGATTGCAAATTTATTAATTAAAGGGTGGGTTCATATATAGTAGTTATGTACTTGTACATTTAAAAAAAATATGCCTACTTCAAATTAAGCATTATAAAATGTGCAAGAGATTGTCCAATCAAATATACAATTGAATATATAAGAAGAAGATATCATTAGTGTTTTATATATTTATATATTTTATTTTGTTAAAAATTTAAATTTGATAACAATTCATTTTAAAAGTCTGTGAAATTGTTAAAATGGTTCAATAATATTTCAGTTAGATAAATTCTCTCTCATACATAGAAATATGTTTATAAGATATATAAAATAATCTGAAATAAATACAAAGTGTAATTTTTTAGAGGTTACATTTTATCAATTTTGATATGTATGATTAACCACAAAATAACATGATGAACATAAATGTAAAAGTAGAACATATAATTTAAATATGTAGTTCTTAAGAACTAATATGTTAAGTCTTTGAACCTACAAAAGTTTGAGAATTACCTTTCTTGGAAACACATATATGAACATAAATTAAAAAATGTTAAGTTAATAATTCATTGTTAGCAAGATATATTATTTTATTCTCTAGTATGCAGTGCAAATCACATTGGGTTTGTGATACCATTAAGAGAAGTAGAAATTGGTGATGAGTTAAAATCCTAATTTTCATCTGGTTTGGTCATAGGTTCCTTGTAGACATCTAATTTTAATGTGGAGGTAATTTTAGATGTAAGCTTATATGAAATACAAAAAATTACAATATGTAGTCAAAAATTATAATCGAATACAAAAAAATTATATGCGATAATTCTTCACTAAATAAAGAGAAAAAAGTTAATATGCAATAATAAAAAAAAAACCTATATAATTAAGAAATTATTTTCTAACTAATAAATATAATATAAATATCATTTTATTTCAAAAATTAAATAAATAAAGTCAACCAAACTATATCCTAAACACTATACTTTATAATTATAACACCATAATTGACTAGTAAAAAGGTACAAATAGAAAATTTAAAAACCTACATAAGAATTAAATAATGATAATAAAAAATCTAAACATTTAATTTAAAAAGTAGAATTTATTTTAACTTTTCATATTAGATCATTGTAAATTAACTAATTGTGTGTTAACTTAAAACTTTGCAATATTGATCCTTCATAAATATGATAAACTTGCAATCATGCATTCTCATTAAAACACACATATTAATATACAATGCTAGTAATTATCATCTTATTGATTAGTTAGCCAAAAAAACTAATTAAAAAATACCTTAATGTTATATTATTACAAATTAAAGTGATGTTAATTTGACTAAAACTTTGTAATATTGGTTTTTCATTAACACAATAAATATCTAACTATACAATCATTAAAATATAAATATTTATATAGAACATGAATAAATATTACCTTATAATTAATTAATAAAACAATATTAATAAAAAAATGATGTCATTACAATTTAAAAAAATATAAATTGGCCTAAAAACTCTTGATATTACTCAAACACCTTTTTATTACCTTTTTATCACTTTAAAAACTTCCTAACCACCACTAATAAACTATATACCTTTGTATCACTTTAAAAACTTCGTAACCACCAATTTAAAAAAATATAACTTTTTATCACTTTAAAACTTCGTAACCACCAATTTAAAAAAATATAACTTTTTATCTCAAACACCTTTTTATTACCTTTTTATCACTTTAAAAACTTCCTAACCACCACTAATAAACTATATACCTTTGTATCACTTTAAAAACTTCGTAACCACCAATTTAAAAAAATATAACTTTTTATCACTTTAAAACTTCGTAACCACCATTAATAAAGAAATGTCTTCGTCATTACAATTTAAGTGGTGCAGGGTGGCCTAAAACTTCACAATATTGATTAAACACCACTAATAGAGGAATGCCTTCGTCACTGCAATTTATGTGGTGTATGCTGGCGTAAAACTTCGCAATATTTGGTCAAACACGTTTTTATCGCTTTGAAAAGGATAACTGTGGGTCCTGCATAAACGTGATAAACATGCGCTCTGAGGAAAATTCACACATCAGCATGCAACGGTAATCTCCCCGGCCTATACCAACCGTAAACTGGAAACGCTAATTTTAGGAATTGTGTGGTTTTGGTGTTGATTTATGTTTATTAAAGTTCTGCCGATGTTTTCGCTTTGGATTACGAAAAGGATGCTGCTCTTGTATCCTATAAATAACATGGCAAGCAAGCTTATCCACGATTCACAAATTTTCTGAGCTCAGGTTAAATAGCAGGGCATGCTTGAAGCTGGAATCCGTGGATGTTTTTGTAGATTGTTTGGACATGGCCACTGTTGTCCCACTGGTTTCCTACGATTACAATGTGCACGTCCTCAGCACAGTAGTTGTAGTGCCTGCTGTTCCAATGCAGGAGGACATTCTTCCTCTCTCAAATTTAGATCTCACAATTCCTCCAGTTTCTGTGCATGTATTTTTCTGCTATAAGAATCCCCCTGATAGGACTTTTGCTTCAGTGCTCTCTCTTCTCAAGTCTTCCCTCTCTAGGGCATTGGTGTTCTACTATGTTTTTGCAGGTAGAATGGTTACAAATAATGTTGGCCTCCCAGAGGTCCTCTGCAACAACAAGGGAACTCAATTCACTCAAGCTTATGCTTCATCTGCTCTTGCGCAACTGAATTTATACAATCCTGATGCAAGTGTTCAAGGGAAACTAGTTCCTCTACTTTCAAAGCCCTCCAATGAAAATGGCCTTCCTGTCTTTGGTGTTCAGGTAATAGACTATATGGAGCACAAACACATTTCTACCTGTGCCGTTTTGCCTCAAAACAGTTTTATCCATGTTGAATATTTGCAGGTCACGGAGTTTAGCTGTGGAGGAATTGTTATCGGCTGTACATTTGATCACAGAATTGCAGATGCTTTCTCTGCCAACATGTTTTTGGCATGTTGGGCAAATCTATCTTCAAACCGGTCCAATGTATCTCTAAATCCATGTTGTATTCGTTCCACACTCTTCCCTCGAGATCCCCATACCTACTGTGCTGGAATTGACAATATATACGTGAAGCAGCCTTCAGTAAAACCAGGCCAACAAAACCCTCCCCTACATTTTGCAAGTAGAATTTATTTTCTGTATGCCAAAAACGTTGTACATCTGCAAATTAGTGCAAATAAAGATGGCAACAGATACACCAAATTAGAGGCTTTCAGTGCTTATTTATGGAAACTGCTAATGCACGCCGAAGAGGTGAACGACAGCAAGAATTGTAAAATAGGAATAGTTGTAGATGGTCGATCAATTTTGAAGAAGATTGGAATGTCTGCCAATTACTTTGGAAACGTTTTATTGTTGCCTTTTGCCGAGTCTAATGCCGGTGACATAAAAAAAAAATCACTTAGTTGGAGTGCAGGTCTAATTCATGATGCAATATACAGTGCAGCAAATGAGGAGCACTATCAAAGTTTGATTGATTTGGTTGAAACCGTAAAGCCATCATCTGTGCTACCCAGGATTTACTGCAAAGCAGAAGACATTCAGTCAAGTGGACCCGCAGTTCTGGTATCTTCTGGACTGCGTTTCTCTTTGTATGAGGTTGATCATGGATGGGGACAGCCTACCTTCGCAAGCTACTATTTCCCTTTGGGTGGCGAAACAGGTTATGTTATGCCATTACATAGCCCTATGGGAGACGGTAGTTGGGTAGTATATATGCATCTTCCTCTTGAACAATTGATTGCGCTTGAATCTCACTCGAATTGCATTCTCCATCCAATTGCTCAAGATCACTTGGGGTAAGGGGGATAGGCGTTTATCATTTTACCCGCATAGCCACCAAATAATGTGCCACGAATGTACCCATTTCAATTTGACTGCGAATAATGGCAATCTTTACTTTATCTGTGGTGACTTCAGAAAACAGAATACACCGTGATAAAGATGTATTATTTATCTTCTAATTTAGACGAGTTAATTATTTTTCTTATCGATTTATGTTTGAGTTATCACTCGTGAGGAAGTCGGAGTTTATGATTACAGACTGGGTCACTCGTAAGGTATGGTAATCATATAAATGTACGTCTAAGCCATCGATATATTAATTAATTATAAAATTGAGTCGACTTCATCCATAGGTGAATGGATTTGTTGTGAGGTGCATAATTTGTCGTCCAAACTATTGTTCCCAAATTACCATTGGCTTAACAAAACTTGAAATTACTAATTAAAATTGCAGGAGGATGAAACAAAACATCGATATGATCATTTTTCCATCAAAACTCACTGCTTACCACAAAACCCACCACACGTTTTAAAAGTAAGATATACAGAACATTGAGGGTCTTGTGTTACGATTATAAAAATATAAAGAAATTTTGTATTCGAACAGTTCAAGTTTCTTTTGACGTGTTTTTGAGTTACATGAAAATGGTTAACAATACCTGCTCGCTGTTCTATTAATGTCCTTTAAAATATTTTGTTAGCCGAGAAAATTATCTATTAACCTCACTTAAACACATTGTGCTCCTTGACTGGAAAAACTAAAAGTTAGACTTATACTCAATAGAAAAAAGGGGCTCATCCCTGTGTTGTCTATGATATAACATGACAACTCACCACATCCCGATTTCAATCCTCCTAAACATAAATATATGTCGGTGAGATTTAGCCGACTTCAGGGCTTCTAGATCTACATTAGCACGTTTCTTATTTGGCATCTCTTGCAAATTCAAACGTATTGTATTTAAATATAATTGTTTTCCTATTCATGTCATGATTGTTAAAAATTTGTCGGTATTTATAAATAAATATGTTATTGTTCATGGACTTTTAGAAATATATGATTTGAAAAATAATAATTTTAAAAAGGGTCTCAACAAAAATGTTACGGCACTGAGAATCAAATGAAAGTGGGTCTAACTTGTTTCTATATTTATTAATTAAAAGGTGAGTTCATATATAATAGTTGAGTATTTGTTCATTTAAAAAAGACATGCCTATTTTAGATTGAGCATTATAAAATGTGTAAGACATTGTTCAATCAAATATACAATTAAATATATAAGGAGGACGATCTATTTAATATTTTTATATATTTATATGTTTTGTTTTAATAAAAAATTAAAATTGATAACAATTTATTTTGAAGGTTTGTAAAATTGTTAAAATGGTTCAATAATATTCTATATAAAATAATCTGAAATAAATATCAAGCGAAAATTTTTAGTGGTTATATTTTGCCAACTATGATATGTATGGTTAGCCATAAAACAATGAACATGATTACAAATGTAAAGGTAGAACATATAATATAAGGATGTAGTTCTTACTGTAAATATGAGTTTTTGAGCCATAATATGTTGAGTTTTTGAACCTGCAAAATTTAGAGAACTATATTTCTTGCAAACATATATATGAGCACAAAATAGAAAATGTTAATTTTAAAATTCATTGTTAGCAAGATACATTATTTGACTCTCTAGTATATAGCAAAAATCACATAGGGTTTGTGATACCATTAAGGGAAGTGGAAATTGGAGATGAGTTAAAATCTAAATTTTCATCTCATTAGGTCATAAGCCCTTTGTAGACACTTAATTTTGGTGTGGCGGTAATTTTATATGTTAGTTTACATAGAAATATTGTACTTGTGTAGGTGTCCATTATTAATTCATATTAAGCTTTTATCGGCATGTGTGTCAATATGGTTTGGGACCTATTTTTCTCGTATGCTATTTTTTCTATTTCCTCCATATTTTCCCATTATCCCCTTATGTTTCATGTGTTTCCATGGTTTGTAATACTATAGTTGTAGTGGAATAGGGGTCATAACATGCCCTTAATTTGAATATACGTTTACTAATACATTTTTAATCCCATATTTTCTTGAGTCCTTTAACAATTTCCCATTATCTTCGTCACGTGCTCCATTTTTAATTTTAATTTTTTGCCAATATAATCCTAATTTGTAATTGAAAAGTCTATATATACACAATTGCCTTAGTGTAAACAAAAGAGAGATATGAGTGAATGAAAATAATAGCATTCCAAGAAAAGGTCAAGAGTGGTAAGGAAAAGTATAATATTAGTAATTGAAGTGAGTAGGGAAAATTTGTATTCCAACTCTTTTTATTGCATCTTTTACACTTGATCATGTAATAATATGTTAACCCCAAATTTTGTGCAAAATGTTAATTGGTGAGAATTAAAAAATAATGATTATGCAAAAGTGGGACATGTATAATCTTAAATAGTATTCTACAACACACAAAATAAACTCAATAAATCTATGTGTGAGAACTTCCATATATGAAGATTATGTCAAGTAATAGATGTCAAGAGAAGAAAATACAAAGTAATGCGAATCATCAGATAATGATATGATGGAGAAGAACATGATGATAAGGACGAGGAAACTTATATAAAGATCTAGAAGAATGACATGTGGAATTTGAGTTGTCGATAGGTTGAAAACATTGAAAAATGAAGTTGATTCACTGACAAATAATAAAGGGAGATGGGATCAAGGAAAACTATAAATGGACACCAAAATTTAATTTAAAAACACTAGATTTATACACAAGATTTATTAGATAGTTTTTAATCATAATGATCTGGGGAGCGTTTAGAGAGAAATTTTATGGTTTTGATGAGTGGATTGAGTTTTATGGGACTTATTTAATGTTTTGTATCATGGATTCATACTTTTATACATTTATGTAATATTTTTATTGTTTTATGTAATGTGTAAGATGTTGTAAATGATAATGGAGGGGATAGTTGACATATGCGTTGTGTGTTTTAATTATCCATAGATTATTTTCATTAAAATAATAGTAATGTTTATTTTAAGTGTTTTATGTGATCAATTATATTTAACCCTCCTTATAGTGGGTTTATTAGTGATCTCCTATTGTCCCTTAGTTGAGTCTTCAGGTTTTTGAATTAAGTAAAACGGTAACATATGAAGTATTGTAATTTGATGCATGTAATTTAGTTGACAAATAACTATGAGATAGAATTAAAAATAAAAACAATCTGATTATAGTTTTATATCAAGCATTGAATACATTTGTTTAACTTTTAAGCGTCCTTATCATAATGGGCCTATTGATGATATCTATTTATCCCTTAGGTAAGTGATTAATCCTTTAACTTATGTAAAATGTTAACATATGGAGTATTTTTATTTTTTTACATGTAATCTAGACTAAAATTAATTGTGGGGTATACTTGAAAATAACAACATTCAAGATTTCATTATTGATACCATATTTTTAAAGAGTGTGGATATTGTTGGAGTGTGTGATAAATTTAATTAGGGTTGATGAATAAAAACATGGAATTTGAAACACCATCTATGGAAGGCTCAATTTATTTCACGTAAAGACTAAGCTTTTGGTAAGTTGAAGATGAGATCTAGGTGACCTAAGAAAACAATGATTTTTTTTAAAAAAAGGAGATGTATTAGGTGTTGTGTAATATGCATTTCATATGGATGGAGAACCTAATTCATTTAAATTTTTTGATTGGCTCACTAAGTAGAGATAACCTTAAGGACCCATCTATGAATGAGAGTTGCCTCCATAGTCACTACTTTGAATAGGGGTTCAAATATATGTATTTCTCCCCTAAGTGTTTTATTGTATGTGTAAAAGGTGTAATACGCTATATATAATGGCACATGTAATGATATATTTTATAAACTAACAAATATTGATCATGGGTATCTCTTCAAATGGTTTAGACTAGTAATATGATTATTCCTATGACTGATATAGATATAGTGAAGAATAGGGATGTTTCAAAAACATGAAAGGTGATGTGCTAGATGTGTGTTTGGTAATATTTTGAATATGTATTGACAATAATGAATGGTTTTTACTTTTTATTTATACCACACCTTTTGAAAATACCTCATGGAAGCTTTTAAAAAATGAATGGGTCGACCTATATGAGTCAAAATATTTTCAAATTAGATCAACTTGAGTACAAACACTAGATAAGAATTTTGACACTTATGTCAATGCAATTGTCCCTATATAGGATGTAAGCATCCATTAGGATAAAAATATATTGAGGATATGAAACTGACAATGAAGGATATATATCAAATTTTAATCTTTTTTTATTCTGTAGAAGATTTGGGTCGCCATAATGATAGGAAGATATAGAAACGAAGGGTAGATATTGATAGCTATTTTTCAATTCTACAACACTAAAATGCTATATAAATTATATTTTAATATTAAATTGGTTAATGAAAATTTCAAGTGTGAGTAGAGTTACTTTGAGGATGTACATGTGAAACAACTTGGATATGGATAAAGAGGTGCAGACCCTACGGAGATATAAAATCTATGCCCACCTATAGATCATTTAATTACACACATTGTTTTCAATTATAGACATATAGAGTTGGTATTAGACACTTGGAAACATAAGTTTTGACATATCTTGACATAATTGGACTTGTGCATACATATTTGGTTCTTTTGAATTTTTTAACATATCTATCCATCCTCTTATTGTCTTATCCAACCCAATTTATGAATATGTATAGTCACGATCCCTCTAGAATCATTTCGTAATCCTAGACAGACTATCCGCACATTCTACATAATGTTTTTCCCACTTTAGACACTACCGACAACAATTACATAGTTTTATATTGCTATAAGTCTCCACCTCTAATGATAACATCTAGAAAACTCTAATAGCTATTAGAGCATTGGTCGGGATCTTTGGTTCAATGACATGCATAGATTTATTAAGCAGGAGAAGAAAAATTGCATAGACATTATTGTGAGCAAAATATAGAATGATAATACTGCACAAAAACAAGACAACTCATCCAACATAGTCCATGTAGAATAGTTCAACAAGAGATCTACAAATGGGAGAGAAAGGAATTAAATCTTCCATAAACGGACTATAATAGGCATGCAACTCCTATGATAGAATAATCAAAGAGTAAATTCTATGATAAAATAAACACATGTCCATAACATACATAAAATACTCTGAAATAAATACCAAGGGAAAAATTTTAGTGGTTACATGTTACCAACTTTGATGTGCATGGTCAACCACAAAACAATGGGCATGAAAATAAATTCAAAAGTATAACATATAATCTAAGGATGTAGTTGTTACTATAAATATGAGTTTTTGATATCTAATATGTTGAGTCTCCGAACCTAATTTTTTTTGAGAATTACCTTTCTTGTGAACACATATATCAGCGAAAAATATTAAATGTTAATTTAAAATTTCGTTGATAACAAGATACATTATTTGACTCTACTTTATGCAGTGGAAATTATATGGGGTTCGTGATATTGTTAAGGGAAGTGGAAATTGGAGATGAGTTAAAATCTGAATTTTCATCTTGTTTGGTCACATGCCCCTTGTAGACACCTAATTTTGGTACGGAGGTAATTTTGAATGTTAGTTTACATGAAAATATGGTACTTGTGTATATGTCCATTATTAATTTGTATTAGAATTTTATCAACATGTGTGTCTATATGGTTTGGGGCCTATTTTCTTCCCATACTATTTTTCTCTCTCCTCCCTATTTTATCATTTTGTCCTTGTGTTTTCATGTATTTCCATGTTTTGCACTACTATAGTTCTAGATGAATATGGGAAGTAATATGCCCTTGATTTGATTATGATTTTACTACTATGCTTTTAATACCATATTTTTGGGTGTCTTTTTAACCATTTCCCCCTTTTCTTTGAAATGTGCTCCATTTTCATTTTTTTATTGTCTATAAAATCTTGATTTGGATTTGAGAAGTCTACATATGTACAATTGCGTTGGTGTTAACAAGAGATAGATACATGTGAATGAAAACAATAGAATTCCAAGTAGAGGTCAAAAGTGATAACAAAAAGTATAATAACAGTAATTGAAGTGCCTAGGGAAATTAATATTCGAACTCTTCCTATTTCATCATTTCCAGTTATTGATGTAGTAATATGTTGACTCCAATTTTTTTTGGCATAATGTTAATTGGTAAGAATTGAAATATAATGAACATGCACATTTAGGATAACCACAATCGTTAATAGTATTATATAACATACAAAATAAACTCAAGAAATACATGTGTGGGAACTTCCATATCTATCAAATTATGTGTTATAATAGTTGTTAAGAGAAAAATACGAAAGGAACCTTATATAAGGATCTAGAAGGATGGCATATTGAATTTGAGTTGACCATAGGTGGAAAACATTGAAAAATGAGTTGATACACAGACAACTGGTAAAGGGAGATGGGGTATAGGAAGACTACAATAAACCCCAACTTTTGTTAGCATGATATTATCGGTTTACATTATTTTTAGTTGACGATAGGTTACCTCCCAAATGAGTCGGCCACTCCCCAAATCCTTCGGATTTCTCACCTGGATTCTGTTGTGCATCCTGTGTATATATATGCTGCTCTTTTTATGAATAAAATTAATCTAGTTCATTTTGTTTGCCAACAAGTCTGGTATCAGAGCTTTGAATAGCCTAATCATCAAACAACAGGAAATTCCTGAGTGTAGAAATACAGCTCGGCCCAATCAGATCGTGGAAAAAACACGACCTGCGACTAGCATAGCAGTTTGGTGTGAGTACAGCACATCGTGGCAGAAGATCTTGGTGCAGTCAGCGTGGGGAGAAAGATGCCTGCCAAGTTCGTAGCATATCATTGGAAGCTAGACAAGTCCGTTCAACAAGGCCTGGAGACAGATAGAGCAGAAGTGTAGAATTGAATCGCTGATTGCCACGTAGCGGTATCGGCAGATTCTGACTGTGCATCACTGTAATTGGCTATTCGAGGTGGTCAGCTGTTACTAGAAGATCTTGCCGTTGGAATCTCGCCGTGGGATGAGCATGACAATACACAGTTAGCTTCGTATATCGAAAGAGAACAGAACCGAGTCTGTGGTGGATGGCGGAGGTTATATAATTGCAGACAGTCAATACACCTGTTGCTATAAAACCAGCACCTGTAGCGTTGAGGTCATTAACCGGTCAAGAAGTCGCATGTGTTTGTAAATCGTGGATTGTTGCATAGATCATCATTCTTGGAGAGCCAGTAGAGCTTGATGACAGGCTGAAGCTAGCTAATTTGTAGTTGTAAAAATAGACTTTGGGTGGTAGTGAGATGCGTGACGTCAAAGCCTAGAATTGGCAACACACAACAGAAATTCTTGAATGTTGAAGCAAAATTCCAAACACTGAAGGAGATATGAGTAAGTCAGCCGAATTGTCAGGAAAACAAAGCAGTCAAAATAACCCATAGAGTTGAGACGTGAGAGAGATCGCCATGTATGTCCAGCGTGAGGACAGTATTGAAATCACTGAAAGTCACCAAGGAGACTCGCAGGCCATGGAAAACCATTGTGATGCTCAGGAGAGCTTCAATTTCTTCTTTGTCTAGCTAGAAGTCCTCAATGACTGCGGCAACTTTCAATTCGATGAACTAATCCACAAAGGACTTCTCGAATATTTCTTATTTGATGTGCGCTACCAAGTAGTGAGAATACGAGCAGAGCATGAAGCCGGATACGATGCAGACTATGAAGAAGAGGTTGATCACCTTAGAAAGCATCCTCATCTCTCTGCACGTAATTATTGAGCTCTTCTCCAAGCTCGATCTTCCCATCGGTAAGTAAAAGGACTTGTAATTCTCTTTCATAGAAATTTTATAATTTGTCTTTCTTTACAATGTTTGCTCTAATATTACTTCTCTATGTTGCCCAACTTCTCTAAGGGCTGAACTATGCTGCTTGCGAAATGAATATGTGCACCATCCTTTAGTTTGAAGGACTATGATGCATCATCACAAAGACTGTACAAGTTCCTACTGATCACAATGCGCTCACAAAATATGAATTGTCCTATGGTAAAGCCTTGATGTTGATTGTGCTAAGCATCACTAATGACGTGTAGCCACATGTCATGGATGTTGATAGAGAAAAGATAGCATGGGATAAATTAGTAACCATCTATGAGGTGAAAAATAAGACTAAGATCCTCCATCTGCAATTGAGACTTCATACACTCTCTATGAAGTCTGATGAGAAAGTCGAGAAAGTCTTATGTTGGGTAGCTGAGTTGAGAATGGAATTGTCAACACTCTCTGAGATGGTAGATGATCAAATCTTGATTCAAATCACCTTGAGAGCTCTCCCTTCCAAATTTAGATTGTTCATCATGACGTTGAATGTCTCCAAATAGACAGTGTCATTCGAAAAACTCGTCAACTTGTTGCAGCAAGAAGAAGCCATCAACTCAGTCTAGGATGAGTTGCAAGACAAAATCTTATCTGAAAGCAACAATGAGGTAAGATGTCTCACAAGGAACCTCCAGAGAAATAACCATAGAAACAATAGCAACAATTGTCTTGACATTAGAAATGATAAAAGTTGAAGAGGTGGTCTCACATCTATTGAACCAACACTCATGAAATACACAACTACTGGTACAATAGCCTAAAATAGGGGTCTTCAAATAATAAAAACAATCACATCAAGCCATGATGATTCTTAGAAATTAAATAGACATCCCCATCGATAGACATAGATGGGACATTTCATAGCTCAACACGATGATGGATCTAATGAAGAAACCCCTGAAGAAGATAAGAACATAGTGCTAGTCTCCCAGACCTCACATCCCATAAGGAATATGTTGTTGATAGAATCATGTACCTCTAAAAACACATCAAGTGATAGGAATCTATTTCATTTGATGACAAACTGACCCACTGGAGATTGGATTAGAATCATTGATGATAAAGAATACGTTATAGAAGGAATAGGTCAAGTCACCATTCCTCTCAAAACATGGAAATGTATACTCTCAAATTTATTAAATGTTTTGGATTGACATCCAACCTCTTATCAAATAGTCAGTTTTTGAACCATCATATGAAGGTAGAGTTTCTTGTTGATAATGTAATCAAAACCTGCTTGATCTCATGAAAAGGTATGGTTATCGTTAGACCATTTTTGACAAATAAATTATTTGCTTTAGATGTTGTTTCATTTTTGTAGTAGCTCTTTCTGCCTCTAAGATAGAATTTAATACTATTTTGTACTACTATTATGGTCACCTATTTGCTATATCTTTATAGTAGCTAAGTTCAAAAGGGATGCTACATGGACTTTTCAAGTTATCCAATTCCTTCCTAATTTTATTTGGATGTCTTGTAGGTAAAAAACATAGGGATTCATTCAAGACAAGCACCTCTCATTCCAATAAATATTTGGAGGTTGTTTATATCAATCTAAATTGATAATAACCTACTTCATTTTTAGGATATAAGTACTTCCAACTATTCATGGATGACTACTCTCTGAAAACATGGGTGTTTTTCTTAAAGAAGAAGAGTGAGGCCCTTCATCATTTCCAGGGCTTCTATAAGTTGGTTGTGAAGGAGATCGAACAACCTCTTCTTCACCTCTACGCAAATTGAGGAGCAGAATTCACATCAACGAAGTTCTTGGCAATCTTGAATTAACAAGGCATCAAATAGAATATGACTGATCCCTACACGCCATAGTAAAACGTTATTGTTGAGAGACGTAATCACATAGTAATGGAAATGGCTCACTTCATGTTGTCAATAGAAAAGCTGGAGAAATGATATTGGGAAGAATTAGTCAAGACAACTATTTATCTTCTCAACAAAGCATCAACAAATGTTTTAAAGGATAAAATACCAGAAGAGGTATGCAGTGGTAAAAAGCCATCAATTTCTCATCTATGAGTGTTTGGTTGCACAACATATATGCATGTCTTAGCTCAAAAGAGGAAGAAATTTGAGTTAAAAACACTCTCATTTATCATATTGGGCTATAGCACTACCTCAAAAGCAAAATGTCTCAAGGATCTTTAGATGAAGAAAATCTATGAAAGAAGAGATGTGGTTTGTGATGAGTTATCCTTTGACTCAGTGATGCAAAAAAAGAATCAACACCAACCACCTATCACCAATTACTCTTTGTGTTAGATGATGAGAATAATTCTTGAAAATAAGATGATCTACAAGGGGAGCTACATATTGATCCTGGAGAATTAGAAAATCCACCAAGTATTTATTCACATCAGTAAAGTAGTTTTTCACATCAATAGTAGAGTTCCCATCCAAAGAGGTTATAAATCATCATCAAAGACTCCCATACTTCATCTTGAGTTAGAATGAGGAGTCAGGCAAGAAATGAGGTACATTTTACACTCATGATTATAGTAGATAATAGCTTTGAACTTGATAATTTTCAAGATTTGCTAATTCAACCACTATGGAAGAAAACCATGGATCTTGAGTATGATTCACTCATACAGAATCAGACTTGGGAAATTATCGATCTGCTTGTAGGAAATAAACCCATAGGCTTCAAATGAGTTTTCAAAACTAAATATAATATAGATAGATCCATGGACATGGATAGAGCATGACTTGTAGCAAAGGGATCTGCTTAGAAAGAAGGCTTTGACTATGAAGAGACTTTTGCATCCACTATGAATATAAAGACCATCAAAGTTGCATACACACTGACATCACATAATGGATGGAAACTTCAATAGATGGATGTCAAGAGTGCTTTCCTTAATACTTATTTGAAATAAGAAGTGTACATGACCCAACCAGAAGAAATTGTTGATGAAAATCATCCTAAAATGTATGTCATCTCATCAAATCACTGTATGGATTGACATAATCTCCTAGGGCACGGTACATCAAGATAGATGATCACCTTTTGTATCATGGTTTTACTCATAGCCCCTTAGATTCCAACTTGTACATAAAGAAGGTAGGACTAGAAATCATCATTCTTGTTTTGTATGTAGATGATCTTGTGATCACTAGAAGCTCAAAAGAATAGTTTGATATTTTAAAGAATAACCTTAAAATATCCTTCAACATGACTAATTTGGTGCTACTCCATCACTGTTTTGTGTTTGAGATATGGTAGAAATAGAATCAAATTTTTATCTCCTAGATAAAATATGCCAAGCTAGTCCTGGAAAAGTATAGAATGTCAAATTGTAAACCTATTTCATCCCCAATGTAGAAAGGTTTAAAACTATCTCGATGGATTGTACACCTACTTAAAGCTTAAGCATCTTTGTAAATCAAAAGTTCATGCTTCATCGCTTAAGGATGATCCAATAATGTGAAGACCTCGTAGACTTTTCAATGGAGTCCAAATAGACCATGGGCTTGATGCATGGTGAAATCAAATTCAAATCAGAGCTGATAGATGATCCAAGGGTTTTTGCTTCATTGCGCTCCACAATCTAAAAACATGACAATACTAAAGAATTTTTAAAGGCACACGAATATGCCAAGTGGCATAACTATGAGGATCAGTACTGAAAGGAGTCAATGACAAGACCTAGACCTGAATCATTATCAATGTCTCACAGTCAATCGTAGGATCTTTATCGAACAATGTGAAATAAAAGAAGTCATTTTAAATGCTAATGGCTAGTACTCAAATGAATTTATGAGAAATGCTAGAAAAGGTCTAGATTGATGCCATATCAGATCCACACAAGCAAAAAAAGATAAAATAAGAGATCTTGTGTGCCAAAAAATGTGAAGGTATAAAGGAAAATGTCCAAATCAAATCCCAAGCACGTATTAGCCAAGTGTTAGATGCCTTACTTGCCTCCGTCTCAGCCATATATGTAAACAAGACTTGGGTCCCTTATGTATATTTCATGGTGGAAGAGAAGCTCACCCTTGTAATTGGAGACTTGATCAATGTCTTCTTAGCTAATTAGTTCACCGGTAACAGAAGGAAGACAACCAAGCAATTTTATATGATGTCATACTTGCTAGATTCCCTACTTGCCTCCATAAACTTCCCAGTTATCAAAAATTGGTCTCCTAAGGGTAAAACCACTATATCTCACCACTATTCAAAATTACACATCTTCAAATATATGAACCACATGTAATTCATCTATGACTATGTATATCCTACTTTGTTTGAGGCCATCACATGTTATCCCATGCCTAGGGTGCACCCATTGATCAAGAAATATGTAGAGATGATGGGGGATATCTAGTCTTATCTATATTGTATAGTAATCCAAGTTGAGGTGATCATGTGCCGTCCCTACAAATTAGTTATGTATGTTCCTAGTAAGTCAGTAGAGCAAGAAATTACCTCCCAAATCATCAATGGTATTGATAGGGTTTTTAAGGAAAAGAAGAAAGGTCTTCTCTACCCCTTTCTTATAATCATTGTATGGACCGTGACACAAGATCGGAATAAATTTGACACCATGTCCAAGCATAGGCACTCATTTGGATTATGATTGGATGAACTCAAAATGTGGGATCCCAAGAATATAGTGGGTGCTCCTTTAAAGATGAAGCATCTCCTCATTCTAGTATTTGTGCATGAACTGAGTGTCCATGACACCATTTATATCAAGGAAAAGAACAATGAAGAAGTGTTGGATAGGCTCAAAAGGTACAATATTATGTCAGAGCATAGGGTATAAAGTGATGATAAACCCATAGGAGAGGTGTTGCATATGCATCATCTCCAATATCATTTGTCACCGTCATCTTCTAGACCACCCTAAGAGTAACCTCAAATGGAGCAACCACCAACCTAGAGACAAATGTCTTTTATAGGGCTAGAGAGGAAGAAAGTATATACTCTGGTATCATCCAACAGTAAAAGATTCAAGGTTCCAGAGCCTCGGACATATATAGAGCTAATCACCACTGTTCAATTAAGTCCATAGACATTTGAACTAGAAAGGGTCACCATGAGGAAATCAATAATAGGAAATAAGTTGTTCACCATTGAAAACTTTTAACCATTTTTAGGTCTAACCTTGGTTGAATGGAAACAACTAGGATAACATCCCATTCATGATTAAGATGTTGGGAGATTAATTGATGCTCAGTTAGCTTAGGCCAAGGTTGGGATCCAAGGAATGAAGCAGAGGATGTAGAATTTAGAAAATGAAAAAGAGAACTTGGAGACACAGGGCATTATAGATATGCCTGATGTTATTTTAGACATTTTTAAAGCCTCCTTTTTTGACATGTTTAATTCCATATAGTCCATGAAGATGAGTCAAGATGCATTGATCCAATGAAGTGAAATATCTAGATAAATAATAGAAGAATGGAAAGGGATAAAAACCAAGTTAAGGGAGCTCATTAGTGTATGGATTGGGAATAAACATCCCAAATTCAAAGCTATTAGCCTAGGCTACCTGAGTGCTACATTGGGGATAGTGGTGGACAAAGGATAGAGTCTAGGTAGTTAGTTAGTAGGCTTTGATAGACTCTTTAGGGATGATGAGCTTACTATTATCCTTTGAAGTTTGCCTAGTATATATTGAAATATGAGCTTAGGCTATTTTGCATTATATACTAGTTGAATGCATACTCAATTGAAATTGATGCTTTGTCATAATATTTGAGACTAAGACAGGTAATCACTCATTTTCTTTCTACCTTACCCTTCTTTTTGCTCCTTTTTTTTTTTTTTACATCATATCACTTTAGTTTAAACTTCAACATAAATATCCACATAGATTAATTTACAGATTATGTTTGGACCATACTTCACTAAGAATTAACAAAAATAATTTCAATTTATAGATTGGACCATGATGGCTCCCAACCATCAATTATTATAAATTTGTGTGGATAGTTAAACATTGCATTATCACTATTTCACCACATGTAACATCAAGTTGCCACAACTTGCTAATCATGATCTGAATTCTTAAAATTTTAAAATGAGATGTGTTCATAAAAAATGAGGACATTTGTGGTATATTTAGAGGAGTCAACATGTCTTGGTTCATTTTTATACCCACATTTCTCCTTTGGTAGTGCCCAAAACTAGATAAACTACTAATAAAAAGAAACTAGGCTTTGGACACTTCATTTTGGTGCTTCTCTTTGGTGGGTCCACTTCAAATCCAATGTGATATTTCAAACTTTTATTTTTTTCTTCATTTCTCATTTGATTTATCTTTATATTCCAAAATTAGTCATTTTGATTTTATGAATTAAGTTTTTTTTTTTTCGAAATTAGCTTTAAAGTCAATTTAGAGGTTGTTTAAGCCTTATATATTCACTTGACAAAGATGAAGGATGAGGCCTGGGTTGGTAGGAGACAAATTACCCCTCACAATCAAAACCTCTACATTATACTCTCCAAGTCAATTTTAAAAACTAATTGGAAGGCCAAACCCCCTTAGCATCAAGTATTTTTTAATCATTTAGTGCAATTTTTTATTAAAAATGGCCTATTGATGAGAATTTATTTTATTAATATCTTGTAAATGGTAGATCAAAATTTAGCACCATATTTTTATAAAGTGTTTTTTTGAATTTATAATGTAGATATCCTTTATAAAATGCATTAAATTAAAAAGTCCCAAATTTTTGGGGGAGATTGTTTGACCTAGTTTCAGGGGGTGTATTATAGATTGTGATTTGGCTATACAATTATCTTCCTTATACACATTTTATTTTTGAAACAATGACACAAGGACATTAATATTAATTCTATAATGGATCTTAGAACTATTAATGCACTCACATGCTTCAACTACCAAGAATGGAAAAATAAAATTATAATGGTTCTTAGGAGTAAAGGGTTGTTTTGCACAACTATGGAGTAGAAACAAAGCCCACATCCTATGAAGACAAGATAAAATGGTTTAATAAATGTGATAAATAATATTAGATGTTATGTCTTTTAGTGTCATCAAAACTTGTTTTTCACATAGAGTCAGCCAAGTCTCTCAAAGAAGTATGAGACACCATAGAAACATTGTTTGGGAAAGTCAACACCATGAGGAGTCATGAGCTTGAGATTGAGATAAGTAGTTTGAACCCTATAAAATTTAGCACATTGGATAACTTATTCACCAACCTTAAGTCACTTATATTACAGTTGAAAGAGTGTGGAACCAAGAAGAAAGATAAGCAGTTGGTTATTTTTGTGCTCACAAAACTAAGACCTGATTGCTCTGTATTTGTCTCTACCTTTTATATTACCAAGAGATACATAGGAGAAAACTATAAAATTCCATACTTAAATGAATTATCTATAAATTTAACTAGGGAACAAGATAAGTTGATCCATATGGGAGCCCTCAAGTCTTTCAAACCTTCAGATCTTATTGTCGAGAATGGAAAATAGAAACCAAGAATAAGAAATAAAAGAGCAAGGATCCAGAGAAGAAGAAAGAATAGAAAATCACTACCAAAACTAGCATTGAAACCTCCTCCTCTAAAGGGAAACCTAAAAGAGATAAGGTTAAGTGCTCCTATTATAAGAAGAATGGGCATGATGAGCATAAGTGCATGAATAAATAAATAGACCACCTTACACATCTCTTGGAGAAGAACAATATCGGGGTGCTTGATTCCATCAAACTATCTTCATCTATCAAATAATCCTTTAAGGCAAAAGAAAAATATAAATAGAAACCTAAGTTAAATTCTTTAGTTGTAGTGGCTTCCACACCTACTTCATCCTAGGTTATAGACTCTGGTGATTCATACCATATGGGTTTGTCAGAGGTTAAGTTTATTGACATAGAGCCCCATAGCATGTCCTCTATCACTTTCGGTGATGACACTCTAAAAATAGTTGTAAGGAGAGGGTATATTGAAGTTTAAGGTTGAACATTCATAAATGTTCTGAGTGTACCTTCACTATTATCTAATCTCATTTTATTGTATTAGATTACCCACATAGGGAAGGGAATGGGAGTTGAGTTCACACAGGATTCCATTGAGATCAGAGAGCTACACAATGACACTAAAGTTGCATTGGGGAGGGATAATCACTATTCGAGGCCATACTCCATCTCCTATTTTGATACAGATGTTTCTCCTACCACATTGCTTACCTATTTAGATAGAGTTAGTAGGCTATGGCATGAGTTGTTTGGCCATCTTAACCACCATTATCTTGAGTAGCTGAGTCAATAAGACATGGTTATCATCTTTCCTAGAGTTAAATTATCTAAAGGACTTTGTGCGGGTTGTGCCCTTAGAAAACATCTCAAACAGAAATTTGATAAAGAAAAAGCTAAGAGATCTTCAATACCTCTTGAGTTGATTCATAATTATGTAATGGGATAGTTTCCCCATCTATATTTTACTAGGGATAGATACCTCCTCACCTTCATTGATGATTTTTATAGATATAAATGGGTTTACTTTCTTATACAAGAGTCTGAAGTGTTTGAAAAATTTTAAGACTTCAAGGCTCTTGCTAAGAAGCAATGTGGAAAGTGCATAAAAATCCTTCAAAAAAACAATGCAGGGAGTACGTCAACAATAGATTTGAGTAGTTTTGTACCAAAGAGGGGATTGATAGTCAACTTATAGTACCGTACACTCCTAATTATAATTATGTAATGGAACACAAGAATAAGTCCTTGAAAGAGATGTCAAATCGTATGATTCAAGGAATTAGCCAAAGAGCTCATTTTGATGTTCTTAGAAGGTATCCTGAATGCATCTTGGGATGTATGCAGATGCCTTAGTGAGTGTTTTATGGAAATCACTCATCTTTGCCATGCCAAAACATTTCTTTGGATAATATAAAACATTACCTAATAATATTGATCATTTCTCATATTGTGGTCACATGTTTAGAAGAATACAAGAGCAATGCTTTGATATAAATGATTTTCATCATGGGGCCTAGGATGTTGGTGAGGTGGTAACACTAAAACATGGAAACAAGATAACTCTTAAATAACATGCAAATTGAAACCTATAAAATATTAAACCCAACACATTCAAATGCACAAAAATATTCTCATAATAGCACAACTTCTTTTCAATTTAAAAGACTAAGGTTACATATTTATATAATTTTCAATTAGATATCGAATACAAGTTCTTATAATTAAAATGAGAACTGTATCTTACTAATTTATCTAGACTAAGAGGCACATGTACCCAGATAAACACAATCACAACGTACTAACAACATACTCTATGAATTCATCTATCATTTGTTAAATTCAAAATGGTTACAATATATATTATTACCCCCAAAAATTATAAAAACAAATAATTAAAAAAGAAATATAAGTGAATACTAAGCGAAATTATTTTATTTTTATCTCACACACTTAATAGCTAAATAAACACAAAGAGAAATGTAAAAATGTTTCCTATTGCTTTGAACGAGTCCCTTATCCACTACATTAGGATTGGCAGGAAAAAAACCATTAACATGAAAAATTTGAGTATATAAAAAACTGTACAATCCTTTTACTTTGAGAAGAAGATGTCTTTGCCAAGAATATCAGATTCTTATAAAGATTGAAAAAATACTCACTCAAGAATTTGTATTTTAGTTTTTTTATTAGAAAAAAATCTAAAATATTGTATTATGTTTTAAAAAAAAATTATAAATGATTATCAATTAATTATCATCTAACATATTGACCATGTGAACGAATAAAATATTTACTTATTGAAATGTAAAATTTAAAATAATGTGATCAACAACAGACCGCATACTCTGAATACAAGACGTGTGGATGCAACGTGTATAAAATTATATCACTAATTTACTTTTTGTTAATAAATAGTAAAAAAAATTAATATAGAATAAAAAAATATTTAAAAAAAAAATCATGTTAAAACCATACACACTTTATTCGTTACTTGTTATCCACGAAAGGCACCTATAACATCCACCTAACCATTTCTAAAAATTATTACAAATAAATGGTAAAAAAAAATCAAAATAAAATAATAAATTGATATTCTTATAAATTATTAAAATAAAAATTAATAACCTATGATTAAAAAAGGGGGTTCCGGCCGGTCAGGGTAACCATGATGTTGAGGGGGAGGTACCTGTGAATTAATTACCACTGAGGGTGAGGTAGCTGTGAATTAATTGCTCCTAAATATTGGCAAATAATGTGATAATATCAAGAAGCAATATCTGTAAAATAACCTTACTGATTTTAAAATCCAAAAAGGAATACGTTGGTTTTCCCTAGCACCTCCACCGAACAATTTTCCAACAAAACTCACTGCTGATCACATGTTTTGAAAGTAAGACAGACAAAACATTGAGAGTGTTGTGTTCCAATTATAAAACTACTTTGGTATCAATGATATTCACGGAACATAAAATTGAGTGGACTTCATTCATTGGTGGATGAATTTGTTGTGAGGTGCATAATTTGTGCATACCCGTAGTGAAGTATGAGGATGTGGGCTGAAAGATGGTACAAATCATTTTCCTAACAAAACTCCCTGCCGACCAATATAGATAATATAGACATTGATATTATAAAGTTTTCCAGTCATCGAATATATTCATAACAAAATTCATTTCTGACTATACCTTTTGAAAGTAAGACAAAACATTGATGGTCATGTTTTACAATGATTAAACTACATTGAAATTTTGCATCCAAAATGTTTAAAATTACGTGACGAAATTTTGCATCCGAAATGTTTAAGTTTATGTGATGACATTTGAGTGTTTGATGAAAGTGATCAAATTTGCCATTCTATTAACATTCGTTAAGATTTTCTATTGGACGAAAAAATTATCGATTAACCTCACTTAAATATATTGCATTCTCTGACTAAAAAATTTAAAATTTAAGCTTATAATCAACAAAAGAAAGAGACTTATCTCTATATCATTTATTATATAACACAACAACTCATCACGTTTTGATTTTAATAACCTATAATTAAAAAAAGGGGTTCCATAATAATTATTTTTGAGGGAGAGGTACCTGTGAATTAATTACCATTGAGGGCGTGGTAGCTGTGAATTAATTGATCCTAAATATTGGCAACTAATGTGATAATATCAAGAAGTAATATCTGTAAAATAACGTTACTGATTTTAAAATCCAAAAAGGAATAGGTTGGTTTTCCCTAGCACCTCCACCGAACAATTTTCCAACAAAACTCACTGCTGACCACACGTTTTGATAGTAATACAGACAAAACATTGAGAGTGTTGTGTTCCAATTATAAAACTACTTTGGTAGCAATGATATTCACGGAACATAAAATTGAGTGGACTTCATTCATTGGTGGATGAATTTGTTGTGAGGTGCGTAATTTGTGGATACCATAGCGAAGTATATGGATGTGGGCTGAAAGATGGTACAAAACATTTTCCCAACAAAATTCCTTGCCGACCAATATAGATAATATAGACATTGATATTATAATGTTTTCCGGCAATCGAATAATTTCATAACAAAACTCATTTCTGAGCAGACCTTTTGAAAGTAAGTCAAAACATTGATGGTCTTGTTTTACAATTATTAAACTACATTGAAATTTTGCATCCAAAACGTTTAAAATTATGTGACAAAATTTTGCATCCGAAATGTTTAAGTTTATGTGATGACATTTGCGTTATTGATGAAAGCGGTCAAATTCACTATTTTTTTAACGTTCGTTAAGATTTTCTGTTGGACAAGAAAATTATCGATTAATCTCACTTAAATATATTGTGTTCTGACCAGATTAAAATTTAGGCTCATATTAAACAAAAGAAAGGGGTTTATCTCTGTATCATTTAATATATAACACGACAACTCATCACGTTTTGGTTTCAATCCTTCTAAATATAAATATATGTTAGTGATATTTAGAGAATTTCAGCCTTGCTAGATCTTACTACATGTTTAAATTCCTCTTTGCCATTACAAATTAACAAGTTTTTTAGTTGAATTCTTTTGTAAATTCAAATATATTATATTTAAATATAAAAAAAAATCTTATTCATGTCATGATTGATAATAATTAATTAGGATTTATATATAAATATTTTATTGTTCAAATATTTTAGAAGTACATGATTTTAAAAAAAAAAAAAAAACTACTTTTAGAAAAGGTCCCAACAAAAATGCTATGGCACTGAGAATGAAATGAAAGTGAGTGTAACTTGATTGCAAATTTATTAATTAAAGGGTGGGTTCATATATAGTAGTTATGTACTTGTACATTTAAAAAAAATATGCCTACTTCAAATTAAGCATTATAAAATGTGCAAGAGATTGTCCAATCAAATATACAATTGAATATATAAGAAGAAGGTATCATTAGTGTTTTATATATTTATATATTTTATTTTGTTAAAAATTTAAATTTGATAACAATTCATTTTAAAAGTCTGTAAAATTGTTAAAATGGTTCAATAATATTTCAGTTAGATAAATTCTCTCTCATACATAGAAATATGTTTATAAGATATATAAAATAATCTGAAATAAATACAAAGTGTAATTTTTTAGAGGTTACATTTTATCAATTTTGATATGTATGATTAACCACAAAATAACATGATGAACATAAATGTAAAAGTAGAACATATAATTTAAATATGTAGTTCTTATTGTAAATATGAGTATTTAAGAACTAATATGTTAAGTCTTTGAACCTACAAAAGTTTGAGAATTACCTTTCTTGGAAACACATATATGAACATAAATTAAAAAATGTTAAGTTAATAATTCATTGTTAGCAAGATATATTATTTGATTCTCTAGTATGCAGTGCAAATCACATTGGGTTTGTGATACCATTAAGAGAAGTAGAAATTGGTGATGAGTTAAAATCCTAATTTTCATCTGGTTTGGTCATAGGTTCCTTGTAGACATCTAATTTTAATGTGGAGGTAATTTTAGATGTAAGCTTATATGAAATGCAAAAAATTACAATATGTAGTCAAATTATAATCGAATACAAAAAAATTATATGCGATAATTCTTCACTAAATAAAGAGAAAAAAGTTAATATGCAATAATAATAAAAAAACCTATATAATTAAGAAATTATTTTCTAACTAATAAATATAATATAAATATCATTTTATTTCAAAAATTAAATAAATAAACTCAACCAAACTATATCCTAAACACTATAGTTTATAATTATAACACCATAATTGACTAGTAAAAAGGTACAAATAGAAAATTTTAAAACCTACATAAGAATTAAATAATGATAATAAAAAATCTAAACATTTAATTTAAAAAGTAGAATTTATTTTAACTTTTCATATTAGATCATTGTAAATTAACTAATTGTGTGTTAACTTAAAACTTTGCAATATTGATCCTTCATAAATATGATAAACATGCAATCATGCATTCTCATTAAAACACACATATTAATATACAATGCTAGTAATTATCATCTTATTGATTAGTTAGCCAAAAAAACTAATTAAAAAATACCTTAATGTTATATTATTACAAATTAAAGTGATGTTAATTTGACTAAAACTTTGTAATATTGGTTTTTCATTAACACAATAAATATCTAACTATACAATCATTAAAATATAAATATTTATATAGAACACGAATAAATATTACCTTATAATTAATTAATAAAACAATATTAATAAAAAAATGATGTCATTACAATCTAAAAAAATATAAATTGGCCTAAAAACTCTTGATATTACTCAAACACCTTTTTATTACCTTTTTATCACTTTAAAAACTTCGTAACCACCACTAATAAAATATATACCTTTGTATCACTTTAAAAACTTCGTACCCACCAATAAAAAAAAATATAACTTTTTATCACTTTAAAACTTCGTAACCACCATTAATAAAGAAATGTCTTCGTCATTACAATTTAAGTGGTGCAGGGTGGCCTAAAACTTCACAGTATTGATTAAACACCATTAATAGAGGAATGGCTTCGTCACTGCAATTTATGTGGTGTATGCTGGCGTAAAACTTCGCAATATTTGGTCAAACACGTTTTTATCGCTTTGAAAAGGATAACTGTGGGTCCTGCATAAACGTGATAAACATGCGCTCTGAGGAAAATTCACACATCAGCATGCAACGGTAATCTCCCCGGCCTATACCAACCGTAAACTGGAAACGCTAATTTTAGGAATTGTGTGGTTTTGGTGTTGATTTATGTTTATTAAAGTTCTGCCGATGTTTTCGCTTTGGATTACGAAAAGGATGCTGCTCTTGTATCCTATAAATAACATGGCAAGCAAGCTTATCCACGATTCACAAATTTTCTGAGCTCACGTTAAATGGCAGGGCATGCTTGAAGCTTGAATCCGTGGAAGTTTTTGTAGATTGTTTGGACATGGCCACTGTTGTCCCACAGCCTTCCTACGATTACAATGTGCACATCCTCAGCACAGTAGTTGTAGTACCTGCTCTTCCAATGCAGGAGCACATTCTTCCTCTCTCAAATTTAGATCTCACAATTGCTCTAGTTTATGTGCATGTATTTTTCTGCTATAAGGATTCCCCTGATAGGAATTTTGCTTCAGTGCTCTTTCTTCTCTAGACTTCACTCTCTAGGGCATTGGTGTTCCATTATGTTTTTGTAGGCAGATGGGTTACAAATAATGTTGGCCTCGCAGAGGTCCTTTGCAACAACAAGGGAACTCAGGTCACTCAAGCTTATGCGTCCTCTGCTCTTGCGCAACTGAATTTGTACAATCTTGATGCCAGTGTTCAAGGAAAACTAGCTCCTCTATTTTCAAAGCCCTCCAATGAAAATGGTCTTCCTGTTTTTGGTGTTCAGGTAATAGACTCTATAGAGCACAAACTCATTTCTACCTCTACCGTTTAGCCACATAACAGTTTTAACCATGTTGAAAATTTGCAGGTCACGGAGTTTAGCTGTGGAGGAATTGTTATTGGCTGTACATTTGATCACAGAAATGCAGATGCTTTCTCCGCCAACATGTTTTTCGCATGTTGGGCAAATCTATCTTCAAACCGGTCCAATGTATCTCTAAATCCATGTTGTATTCGCTACACATTGTGCCCTCGAGATCCCCCTACTTACTGTGCTGGAATTGACAATATGTACGTGAAGCAGCCTTCAGTAAAACCAGACCAACAAAACCCTCCCCCTCATTTTTCAAGTAGAATTTATTATCTGCATGCCAAGAACGTTGTTTACTGCAAGTAAAGATGGCAACAGATAAACCAAATTAGAGGCTTTCAATGTTTATTTATGGAAAATGCTAACGTACACCCAAGAGGTGAACGACAGCAAGAACGTAAATTAGGAATAGTTGTAGATGGCCGAACACGTTTGAAGAAGATTGGAATGTCTCCTAATTACTTTGGAAACGTTTTACTGTTGCCTTTTGCCGAGTCTAATGCCGGTGACCTGAAAAAACAAATCACTTAGTTGGAGTGCAGGTCTAATTCATGATGCAGTATACAGTGCAGCAAATGAGGAGCACTATCAAAGCTTGATTGATTTGGTTGAAACCGTAAAGCCATCATCTGTGCTACCCAGGATTTACTGTAAAGCAGAAGACATTCAGTCAAGTGAACCCGCAGTTCTGGTATCTTCTGGACTGCGTTTCTCTTTGTACGAGGTTGATCATGGATGGGGACAGCCTACCTTCGCAAACTACTATTTCCCTTTGGGTGGCGAAACAGGTTATGTTATGCCATTACATAGCCCTATGGGAGGCGGTAGTTGGGTAGTATATATGCATCTTCCTCTTGAACAATTGATTGCGCTTGAATCTCACTCGAATTGCATTTTCCATCCAATTGCTCAAGATCACTTGGGATAAGGGGGATAAGCGTTTATCATTTTACCCGCATAGCCACCAAATAATGTGCAACGAATGTACCCATTTCAATTTGACTGCGAATAAGGGCAATCTTTACTTTATCTGTAGTGACTTCAGAAAACAGAATACACCGTGATAAAGATGTATTATTTATCTTCTAATTTAGACGAGTTAATTATTTTTCTTATCGATTTATGTTTGAGTTATCACTCGTGAGGAAGTCGGAGTTTATGATTACAAACAGGGTCACTCGTAAGGTATGGTAATTATATAAATGTACGTCTAAGACATCGATATATTAATTAATTATAAAATTGAGTCGACTTCATTCATATGTGAATGCATTTGTTGTGAGGTGCATAATTTGTCGTCCAAATTATTGTTCCCAAATTACCATTGGCTTAATAAAACTTGAAATTACTAATTAATATTGCATGAGGATGGTACAAAACATCGATATGATTATTTTTCCAACAAAACTCACTGCTCACCACAAAACCCACCACACGTTTTAAAAGTAAGATATACAAAACATTGAAGGTCTTGTGTTACGATTATAAAAATATAAAGAAACTTTGTATTCGAACCGTTCAAGTTTCTTTGACGTGTTTTCGAGTTACATGAAAGTGGTTAACAATACCTGCTCGCTGTTCTATTAATGTCTGTTAAGATGTTTTGTTAGCCGAGAAAATTATCTATTAACCTCACTTAAACACATTGTGCTCCTTGACCGGAAAAATTAAAAGTTAGACTTATACTCAATAGAAGAAAGGGGCTCATCCTTGTGTTGTCTATGATATAACATGACAACTCACCACATCTCGATTTCAATCCTCCTAAACATGAATATATGTCGGTGAGATTTAACGGACTTCAGGGCTTCTAGATCTGCATTAGCAAGTTTTCTAATTGGCATGTTTTGCAAATTCAAACGTATTGTATTTAATTATAAATGTTTTCTTATTCATGTCATGATTGTTAAAAATTAGTCGGTATTTATATATAGATATTTTATTGTTCTCGGACTTTAGAAATATATGATTCAAATAATAATAATTTTAAAAAGGGTCCCAACAAAAAAGCTACGACATTGGGAATAAAATGAAAGTGGGTGTAACTTGTTTCTATATTTATTAATTAAAAGGTGAGTTCATATATAATAGTTGAGTACTTGTCCCTTTAAAAAAAAACATGCCTATAGAAGCAATAGGTCAAGTCACCATTCCTCTCAAAACATGGAAATGTATACTCTCAAAGTTATTAAATGTTTTGGATTGACATCCAACCTCTTATCAAACAGTCAGTGTTTGAATCATCATATGAAGGTGAAGTTTTTTGTTGATAAGGGCATCCAAACTTGCTTGATCTCATGAAAAGGTATGGTTATTGTTAGACCATTTTTGACAAATAAATTATTTTCTTTAGATGTTGTTTCATTTCTATAGAAGCTCTATCTGCCTCTACAGTAGAATCTAATATTATTTGGTACTACTATTATGGTCACCTATCTGCTAGATCTTTATAGTAGCTAAGTTCAAAAGGGATGGTACATGGACTTCTCATGTTATCCAATTCCTTCCTTATTTTCTTTGGATGTCTTGTAGGTAAAAAATAGAGGGATTCGTTCAAGACAAACACCTTTCATGCCAATAAATATTTGGAGATTGTTTATATCAATCTGAATGGATCATTACCTACTTCATTTTTAGGACATAAGTACTTCCAACTATTCATGGATGACTACTCTCAGAAAACATGGGTGTTTTTCTTAAAGAAGAAGAGTGAGGCCCTTCATCATTTCCAGGTCTTCTATAAGTTGGTTGTGAAGGAGATCGAACAACATCTTCTTCACCTCTACTCAGATTAAGGAGTAGAATTCACATCAAAGAAGTTTTTGGCAATCCTGAATTAACAAGGCATTAAATAGAATATGACTGATCCCTACACGCCATAGTAAAATGGCATTGTTGAGAGATGTAATCATAAAGTAATGGAAATGGCTCACTACATGTTGTCAATAACAAAGCTGGAGAAATGATATTGGGCAAAATTAGTCCAGACAACTATTTATCTTCTCAACAAAGCATCAACAAATATTTTAAAGGATAAAATGCCAAAAGAGGTATGTAGTTTTTAAAAGCCATCGATTTCTCATCTACGAGTGTTTGGTTGCACAACTTATATGCATGTCCCAACTCAAAAGAGGAAGAAACTTGAGTTAAAAACACTCTCATTTATCCTATTGCGCTATAGCACTAACTTAAAAGCAAAATGTAAAAAGGATCTTGAGATGAAGAAAATCAATGAAAGAAGAGATGTGGTTTGTGATGAGTTATCCTTTGACTCAGTGATGCAAAAAAAAATCAACACCAACCACCTATCGCCAACTACTCTTTGTGTTAGATGATGAGGATACTATGGGGAGCTACATATTGATCCTAGAGAATTAGAAAATCCATTAGGTGTTTATTCACATCAACAAAGTAGTTATTCACATTAGTAGTAGAGTTCCCATCCAAAGAGGGTATAAATCATCATCAAAGACTCCCATACTTCATCTTGAGTTAGAATGAGGAGTCAGAAGAAATGAGGTACATTTTATACTCATGATTATAGTAGTTGATAGCTTTGAACCTGATAATTTTCAAGAAGCACTAATTCAACCACTATGGAAGAAAACTATGGATCTTGAATATGACTCACTCATATAGAATCAGACTTGGGAAATTATCGATCTACTTGTAGGAAATAAACCCATAGGCTTCAAATGAATTTTCAAAACTAAATACAGTAGAGATAGATCCATGGATAAGGATAAAACATGACTTGTAGTAAAGGGATATGCTTAGAAAGAAGGCTTTGACTATGAAGATACCTTTGCATCCACTACGAATATAAAGACCATCAAATTTGTTTACACACTGACATCACATAATGGATGGAAAATTCAATAGATGGATGTCAAGAGTGCTTTCCTTAATGATGATCTTAAATAAGAAGTGTACATGACCCAACCAAAAGAATTTGTTGATGAAAATCATCCTAAGCTATATGTCATCTCATTAAATCACTATATGGACTGACATATGCTCCTAGGGCATGGTACATCAAGATAGATGATCACCTTTTGTAGCATGGTTTTACTCATAGCCCCTCAGATTTCAACTTGTACATAAATAAGGTAGGAATAGAAATCATCATTCTTGTTTTGTATGTAGATGATCTTGTGAACATTAGAAGCTCAAAAGAATAATTTGATATTTTAAAGAATAACCTTAAAATACCCTTCAACATGACTAATTTGGGGCAACTCCATCACTGTTTTGGCTTTGAGGTATGGCAAAAATAGAATCACATTTTTATCTCCTAGATAAAATATGCCAAGACAGTCCTGGAAAAGTATAGAATGTCATATTGTAAACCTATTTCAAACCCAGTGTAGAAATGTTTAAAATGCTCTTGATGGATTATAAACCTACTTAAATCTTGAGCATCTTTGTAAATCAAAAGTTTATGCTTCATCACTTGAGGATGATCCAATAATGTGACGACCTCGTAGACTTTTTCAATGGAGTCCAAATATACCATGGGCTCAATGTGTGGTGAAATTAAATTCAAATCAGAGCTAATAGATGATCCAAGGGTTTTTGCTTCATTACGCTCCATAATATAAAAACATGACAACACTAAAGAATTTTTAAAGGCACGGGAATATGCCAAGTGGCATAACTATGAGGATGAGTACCGAAAGGAGCCAATCACAAGACCTAGACCCAAATCATTATCAATGTCTCCCAGTCAATCATAGGATCTTCATCGAATAATGTGAAATAAAAGAAGGCATTTTAAATGCTAATGGCTAGTACTCAAAGGCATTTATGATAAATGCCATAAAAGGTCTAGATTGATGCCATATTAGATCCACACAAGTAGAAAAAGATAAAATAAGAGATCTTGTGTGCCCAAAAATGTGAAGGTGTAAAGGCAAATGTCCAAATAAAATCCCAAGCACGTATTAGCCAAGTGCTAGATGCCATACTTGCCTCCACCTCAGCCATATATGTAAACAAGACTTGAGTCCCTTATGTATATTTCTTTATGGAAGAGAAGCTCACCCCTCTAATTAGAGACTTGATAAGTGTCTTCTTAGCTAATTATTTCACCTCTATCAAAAGGAAGATAACCAAGAAATTTTATATGATTTCATACTTTCTAGACACCCTACTTGCCTCCATAAACTTCCCAGTTAAAAAAAATTGGTTTCCTAAGGGTAAAACCACTATATCTCACCACTATTCAAAATTACACATCTTCAAATACATGAACCACATGCAATTCATCTGTGACTATGTATATCCTACTTTGGTGAAGGCCATCATAGGTTATCCCATGCCTAGGTTGCACCCATTGATCGAGAAATATGTAGAGATGATGGGGGATACCTAGTCTTATATATTATATAGTAATCCAAGTTGAGGGAACCATGTCCTAACCCTAAATTTTTTTTATGTGTGTTCCTAGTAAGTTATTAGAGCATGAAATTACCTCCCAAATCATCAATGGTATTGATGGGGTCTATAAGGAAAAGAAGAAAGGTCTTCTCTACCCCTTTCCTGTAATCATTTGAAGGACTGTGATACAAGATTGGGATCAAGTTGAGACCATGTCCAAGCATAGGCACTCATTTGGATTCTTATTGGATGAACTCAAAATGTGGGATCCCAAGAATATAGTGGGTGCTCCTTTAAAGGTGAAGCATCTCCCCATTATAGTATATGTGCATCAACTGGGTGTCCATGACACCAATTACATCTAGGCAAAGAATAATGAAGTGTTGGATAGGCTCAAAGGGTATAACATTAAGTCAGAGCATATGGTATAAACTGATGCTAAACTCATAGGAGAGGTGTCGCATATGCATCCTCTCCAATATCGTTTGTCACCCTCATCTTCTAGACCACCCTAAGAGTAACCTCAAATGGAGCAGCCACCAACCTAGAGACAAATTGAGCAAGGACATGGGAAGGAAAATCTAGAAGAGAGACCTAGAGAGGGGCCCTCATCTTTATCACTACCCCAAATATCTCCATCACCAATTGAGTATTTGGACAAGATTACCCTAGAATAAGATGAAACAGTTGAAGGTGCCCTCAAAGAGTTTGTTGAGGCATATGGCACTGATAAGGAAGAAGAGTAGATTGAGGAGACACAAGTCCAAGTAGGGGACCCTGAAGAGGAGATAAGAAAAGAGGAAGCTAGAGTTAACATTAATCCTTGTTGGACAAATAAAGAATCCATGATTGACGCCCACTCACCCCACTCATAATGAATTTGAAGCCATACGGTTTGTGTAGGAAAAAAAAATCTAAAAATTTGGATATATAAAATTTGTATGTTTAAAATTTTAAAGCTTTCAACTTCCAAAATGCATACCAAAACACAAGATTCCAAAAAGCTATTCAAATAAACGTGTGATAGGATCTGTCTTTTTCACACTTCTTCAATCTTCCTTTTCTAACTAAATATGAAAAACTACAACCATTACTTGAACTTTCTCTTTCACCTCCTTCACTGGGATAATTATTTTTTAACCGACTTTGATATCATTGATAAGTATGATAATGTTGAAGTAAATATGAAAAACTACATTGTAATTCTAATAAAACTTTTTCAAAATATAATATTGTGTTTTTACGATTATTTATTTAAAAAATATATAAAACATTCATGTTAATTATTCTACATAACCTCAACAAACTCATTCTAATATAACTTATTAAATTATTTAGTTTTTTTTATTAACTATTAAATAAAAGTAATTTGATTCAATCGATCCAGAAAAAGAGAGAGAAAAAAAAAACTAAAATTGTAAGAAGATTCTCTTAACAATTCCTTAACAAGTCCATCCTTAATAATAACTTCTATGTGTTACTATTAAAGATAAAGATAAGATTGAGAAAAGTATTATTCTACATTGAGATTCCATAACTGACTAGATAATTAATATAGATAACATAAAATCCAGTCATAAAGAGTTTATGCATATTTATTAATTATTAGTATATATTAAAATTTAAAATAATATTATCTATTTTTTTTATCATGTTTAAATTTCTTTTTCTCTTCTTCTTTTCTTCTCATTCTTCTATCTCTAGTCTTCTCTATTTATGGTGGTTTTCTCATAAATATACATTATATTTTTCAGGGATGTAGCCTCCTTTCACTAATTAGGTTCTCATGAAGGTCAATGGTCATGTCTTATAAATTGTAGTTCATATTTGATATCATCTTACAGAGGGTACACAAAATTTGAATTCAATAGGTTTATAATTACACATGTTGATCAATGTATATAGGATACTAATTGATAAAATATATTGATGTAAATGTATAAAGAAGGAATATTTAAATATTAAAAATATTTTAGAAAGGTTAGATGGCACATTTTATGTACATTGGATCTTACATGTACGGTTAAATGAAAATATTTTTTGATCCATTTTACCTTGGCATTGACCTTGGTGAAATCATAATATGCTTGCTTTAATATTTCATAATTCAAAAAATATGTCTTTACTTTAATATATAGTTACAATCTTCTAATATAATTCAACACCTTAAGTTTATCTAACAAGTCCTCGTAAATATGCACAGTGCACTCATGTGAGTAGTTAGTATAATCTTTTATTTATTTCTCCTAACATCAACCTGATTCTTGTAACTTGACAAACTTATCCTCATAAATGCTTCAATGGGTAATGCTCATTCATCAAAACCTTTATAAAATACATCCATGTCTTAATGGGCATCAATTATTTCTCACATCTAGTGTTGAAGAATTCTTACTAATTGGACATTGAAATGAACATCTTTGACACTATGAATGTTGCCTTATCTATGTTAATGAAGTGATTGACCAAGAATTAGGCCTAAAATTATGGAATTTAGCTAGCGAATATCATGATATTTATTTTATCTTAAAAAATTATAATATCAAAATTGATTTGCACTTTGAAATGCGATTGTTACTAAAACAACAGATGTGGAGATGCATAGAATAGGAAGTACCTTGTGGTCTAACTTGCATCATGTGCTAAAGGAATTGACCAAAGAGTTCATTGCAATATTCTTACAAGGCATCCTAAATGGATTTTGGGATATTTGGGGGTGCCTTAGTGAGTGGTTTATGTAAATCACTCATCTTGGGCTTGATAAAACATTATTTTGGATAATCTAAAACGTTCCTCACTAATATTCCTTATTTCTCATGTCACATTCATGTGTTAAAAATAATATAAGAGCAATGCTTGGATACAAATGATTTGCACCATGGGGCATGGGATTTTAGTGAGGTGGAAACCCCAAAACTTGGACACAAGGTAACTCTTAAATAACATGCAAATTAAAACTTATAAAATATTAAACTCAAACAAATTCAAATGCACATATGTATTTTCATAATAGCACAACTTTTATTCAATTTAAAAGAATAAGGTTACATATTTGTACAATTTTCAGTGAGATGTGGATTGCAATTTCTTATGATTAAAAAGAGAACTGTTTTTTTATTAATTTATCTAGACTAAAGCACATGCACATAATCACGACATATTAAAAACATACTTTATGGATTCATCTATCATTTCTTACATTCACAAAGGTATATATATATATATATATATATATATATATATATATATATATATATATATATATATATATATATATTACCCCTAAAAATTGTAGATACGAATAATTAAAAAAGGAATGCAAGTGAATATAAAGCTAAATTATTTTATTTTTATCTCACACATTTAATAGTTTTTAAAAAAAAAGTAAAAAAGTTTTTTTACCGCTTTGAACAAGTCGCTTATCCACCACATTAGAATGGTTAGGACAAAAACAATAAACATGAAAAACTTTGAAATGTGAGTATATAAAAATGTACAATAATTTCTATAAATAAATGGTACAAAAAATCAATACGTTATAAATTGAGATTCTTATATATTATTTAAAAAAAAATCATATCCTATGAAAAAAACAAGGGATCTAGTAACCATGTTTTTGAGGTGAAGGTATCTGTGAATTAATTATCTTTGAAGAGAAGGTATCTGTGAATTAATTATCCTTGAAGGGAAGGTATCTATGAATTAATTGCTATAAAATGGAAATATAAAATTGAGTCCCGTGGTGGTGACCAAACGGTAATGAAGGTGGGCTTTATCGATGAAATCCCGTGTTCAAGTTTCTATTACCATTAGTAGTTGACCTCTCAAATGACACTACTTCCTACGAGTCTAAAAATCCCCCAATTCAAAAAAAAATTAAAAATTACCTATTTAAAAAATAAATAAAATTGAGTGTACTGCATTGATCGGTCGGTGGGCTAAATTTGTGGTGAGCTGCACAATAGGCCAAAAGTAGGTTTGACAATATCTTTTGATGGATCTGATTTAAGTTGATACGATTGGGCTGTAAATTGTCATTCAACATATTGGTCCCACGGACAAATAAGACATTCGCAAATGTTTGATACACATTCAACAATAATAAGTGTCACCCCATGAACGGCTAGCAAAAAAAGCACTAATAAAAATGCGTCTTCATATTACGTCATTGCAATTTAAGTGTCCTAAAACTTCGCATCATTGGTCAAACACCTTTTTAATCGCTTTAAAAAGATTAACTGTGGGTCCCGCATAAACGCGATAAACATGCGCTCTGAGGAAAATGCACACATCAGCATGCAACGCTAGATGTAGGAAAATGTACAATCTGCCGATGTTTTCGCTTTGGAATACCAGAAGGATGCGGCTCTTTTATCCTATAAATTCTCTGAGCTCAGGTTAAATAGCAGGGCATGCTTGAAGCTGGAATCCGTGGATGTTTTTGTAGATTGTTTGGACATGGCCACTGTTGTCCCACTGGTTTCCTACGATTACAATGTGCACGTCCTCAGCACAGTAGTTGTAGTGCCTGCTGTTGCAATGCAGGAGCACATTCTTCCTCTCTCAAATTTAGATCTCACAATTCCTCCAGTTTCTGTGCATGTATTTTTCTGCTATAAGAATCCCCCTGATAGGACTTTTGCTTCAGTGCTCTCTCTTCTCAAGTCTTCCCTCTCTAGGGCATTGGTGTTCTATTATGTTTTTGCAGGTAGAATGGTTACAAATAATGTTGGCCTCCCAGAGGTCCTCTGCAACAACAAGGGAACTCAATTCACTCAAGCTTATGCTTTATCTGCTCTTGCGCAACTGAATTTATACAATCCTGATGCAAGTGTTCAAGGGAAACTAGTTCCTCTACTTTCAAAGCCCTCCAATGAAAATGGCCTTCCTGTCTTTGGTGTTCAGGTAATAGACTATATGGAGCACAAACACATTTCTACCTGTGCCGTTTTGCCTCAAAACAGTTTTATCCATGTTGAATATTTGCAGGTCACGGAGTTTAGCTGTGGAGGAATTGTTATCGGCTGTACATTTGATCACAGAATTGCAGATGCTTTCTCTGCCAACATGTTTTTGGCATGTTGGGCAAATCTATCTTCAAACCGGTCCAATGTATCTCTAAATCCATGTTGTATTCGTTCCACACTCTTCCCTCGAGATCCCCATACCTACTGTGCTGGAATTGACAATATATACGTGAAGCAGCCTTCAGTAAAACCAGGCCAACAAAACCCTCCCCTACATTTTGCAAGTAGAATTTATTTTCTGTATGCCAAAAACGTTGTACATCTGCAAATTAGTGCAAATAAAGATGGCAACAGATACACCAAATTAGAGGCTTTCAGTGCTTATTTATGGAAACTACTAATGCACGCCGAAGAGGTGAACGACAGCAAGAATTGTAAAATAGGAATAGTTGTAGATGGTCGATCAATTTTGAAGAAGATTGGAATGTCTGCCAATTACTTTGGAAACGTTTTATTGTTGCCTTTTGCCGAGTCTAATGCCGGTGACATAAAAAAAAAATCACTTAGTTGGAGTGCAGGTCTAATTCATGATGCAATATACAGTGCAGCAAAGTTTGATTGATTTGGTTGAAACCGTAAAGCCATCATCTGTGCTACCCAGGATTTACTGCAAAGCAGAAGACATTCAGTCAAGTGGACCCGCAGTTCTGGTATCTTCTGGACTGCGTTTCTCTTTGTATGAGGTTGATCATGGATGGGGACAGCCTACCTTCGCAAGCTACTATTTCCCTTTGGGTGGCGAAACAGGTTATGTTATGCCGTTACATAGCCCTATGGGAGACGGTAGTTGGGTAGTATATATGCATCTTCCTCTTGAACAATTGATTGCGCTTGAATCTCACTCGAATTGCATTCTCCATCCAATTGCTCAAGATCACTTGGGGTAAGGGGGATAGGCGTTTATCATTTTACCCGCATAGCCACCAAATAATGTGCCACGAATGTACCCATTTCAATTTGACTGCGAATAATGGCAATCTTTACTTTATCTGTAGTGACTTCAGAAAACAGAATACACCGTGATAAAGATGTATTATTTATCTTCTAATTTAGACGAGTTAATTATTTTTCTTATCGATTTATGTTTGAGTTATCACTCGTGAGGAAGTCGGAGTTTATGATTACAAACAGGGTCACTCGTAAGGTATGGTAATTATATAAATGTACGTCTAAGACATCGATATATTAATTAATTATAAAATTGAGTCGACTTCATTCATATGTGAATGCATTTGTTGTGAGGTGCATAATTTGTCGTCCAAATTATTGTTCCCAAATTACCATTGGCTTAATAAAACTTGAAATTACTAATTAATATTGCATGAGGATGGTACAAAACATCGATATGATTATTTTTCCAACAAAACTCACTGCTCACCACAAAACCCACCACACGTTTTAAAAGTAAGATATACAAAACATTGAGGGTCTTGTGTTACGATTATAAAAATATAAAGAAACTTTGTATTCGAACCGTTCAAGTTTCTTTGACGTGTTTTCGAGTTACATGAAAGTGGTTAACAATACCTGCTCGCTGTTCTATTAATGTCTGTTAAGATGTTTTGTTAGCCGAGAAAATTATCTATTAACCTCACTTAAACACATTGTGTTCCTTGACCGGAAAAATTAAAAGTTAGACTTATACTCAATAGAAGAAAGGGGCTCATCCTTGTGTTGTCTATGATATAACATGACAACTCACCACATCTCGATTTCAATCCTCCTAAACATGAATATATGTCGGTGAGATTTAGCCGACTTCAGGGCTTCTAGATCTACATTAGCAAGTTTCTTATTTGGCATCTCTTGCAAATTCAAATGTATTGTATTTAAATATAATTGTTTTCCTATTCATGTCATGATTGTTAAAAATTTGTCGGTATTTATAAATAAATATGTTATTGTTCGTGGACTTTAGAAATATATGATTTGAAAAATAATAATTTTAAAAAGGGTCCCAACAAAAATGTTACGGCACCGAGAATCAAATGAAGGTGGGTGTAACTTGTTTCTATATTTATTAATTAAAAGGTGAGTTCATAGATAATAGTTGAGTATTTGTTCATTTAAAACACTCATGCTTATTTTAGACTGAGCATTATAAAATGTGTAAGACATTGTTCAATCAAATATACAGTTAAATATATAAGGAGGAGGATTTATTTAGTGTTTTTATATATTTATATGTTTTGTTTTAATAAAAATTTAAAATTGATAACAATTTATTTTGAAGGTTTGTAAAATTGTTAAAATGGTTCAATAACATTCTTTATAAATAAATTCTTTCCCATACATAAATATATGTTTATAGTATATATAAAATAATTTGAAATAATATCAAGTGTAAATTTTTAGTGTTTATATTTTACCAACTATGATATGTATGGTTAGCCATAAAACAATGAACATGATTACAAATGTAAAGGTAGAACATATAATATAAGGATGCAGTTCTTACTATAAATATGAGTTTTTGAGCCCTAATATGTTGAGTTTTTGAACCTGCAAAATTTAGAGAACTATATTTCTTACAAACATATATATGAGCACAAAATAGAAAATGTTAATTTTAAAATTCATGGTTAGAAAGATACATTATTTGACTCTCCAGTATATAGCGAAAATCACATAGGGTTTGTGATACCATTAAGGGAAGTGGAAATTGGAGATGAGTTAAAATCCAAATTTTCATCTCATTAGGTCATAAGCCCTTTGTAAACACTTAATTTTAGTGTGGCGGTAATTTTATATGTTAGTTTAGATAGAAATATTGTATTTTTTTAGGTGTCCATTATTAATTCATATTAAGCTTTTATCGGCATGTGTGTCAATATGGTTTGGACCCTATTTTTCTTGTATGCTAATTTTTCTCTTTCCTCCATATTTTCCCATTATCCCCTTATGTTTCATGTGTTTCCATGGTTTGTACTACTATAGTTGTAGTGGAATAGGGGTCACAACATGCCCTTGATTTGAATATACATTTACTAATACATTGTTAATCCCATATTTTTTTGGGTCCTTTAACCATTTCCCCTTATCTTCGACACGTGCTCCATTTTCATTTTTTTTTTGCCAATATAGTCCTAATTTTTATTTGAAAAGTCTATATATACACAATTGCCTTAGTGTAAACAAAAGAGAGATACAAGTGAATGAAAATAATATCATTGCAAGAAAAGGTCAAGAGTGATAAGGAAAAGTATAATATTAGTAATTGAAGTGAGTAGGGAAAATTTTTATTCCATAACTCTTTTTATTGCATCTTTTACACTTGGTCATGTAGTAATATGTTGACCCCAAATTTTGTGCAAAATGTTAATTGGTAAGAATTGAAAAATAATGATTATGCACAAGTGGGACATGTATAATCTTAAATAGTATTCTACAACACACAAAATAAACTCAATAAATCTATGTGTGGGAACTTCCATATATGAAGATTATGTAAAGTAATAGATGTCAAGAGAAGAAAATAAAAAGTAATGCGAATCATCAGGTAATGATATGATGGAGAAGAACATGATGATAAGGATGAGGAAACTTATATAAGGATTTAGAAGAATGACATGTGGAATTTGAGTTATCGATAGGTTGAAAACATTGAAAAATAAAGTTGATTCACTGACAACTAGTAAAGGGAGATGGCATCGAGGAAAACTATAAATGGACACCAAAATTTAATTTAAAAACACTAGATTTATACACAAGATTTATTAGATAGTTTTTAATCATAATGATATTGGGAGCGTTTAGAGAGAAATTTTAAGGTTTTGATGAGTGGATTGAGTTTTATGGGACTTATTTAATGTTTTGTATCATGGATTCATACTTTTATAAATTTATGTAATATTTTTATAGTTTTATTTAATGTGTAAGATGTTGTAAATGATAATGGAGGGGATAGTTGACATATGTGTTGTGTGTTTTAATTATCCATAGATTATTTTCATTAAAATAATAGTAATGTTTATTTTAAATGTTTTATGTGATCAATTATATTAAACCCTCCTTATAATGGATTTATTAGTGATCTCTTATTGTCCCTTAGTTGAGTCTTCATGCTTTTGAATTGAGTAAAATTTCAACATATGAATTATTGTAATTTGATGCATGTAATCTAGTCGACAAATAACTATGAGATAGAATTAAAAATAAAAATAATCTGATTATAGTTTTATATCAAGCATTGAATACATTTGTTTACCTTTTAAGTGTCCTTATCATAATGTGCATATTGATGATATCTATTTATCCATTAGGTAAGTGATTAATCCTTTGAATTATGTAAAATGTTAACATATGGAGTATTTTTATTTTTTTACATGTAATCTAGACTAAAAATAATTGTGAGGTATACTTAAAAATAACAACATTCAAGATTTTATTATTGATACCATATTTTTAAAGAGTGTGGATATTGTTGGAGTGTGTGATAAATTTAATTAGGGTTGATGAATAAAAACATGGAATTTGAAACACTATTTATGGAAGTTTCAATTTATTTCACGTAAAGACTAAGCTTTTGGTAAGTTGAAGATGAGATATAGGTGACCTAAGAAGACAATGAATTTGAAAAGAATAGGAGATGTATTAGGTGTTGTGTAATATGCATTCATATGGATGGAGAACCTAATTCATTTAAATGTTTTGATTGGCTCACTAAGTAGAGATAACCTTAAGGACCCATCTATGAATGAGAGTTGCCTCCATAGTCACTACTCTGAACAGGTGTTCAAATATATGTATTTCTCCCCTAAGTGTTTTCTTGTATGTGTACAAGGTGTAATACGCTATATATAATGGCACATGTAATGATATATCTTATAAATTGACAAATATTGGTCATGGGTAGCTCTTTAAATGGTTTAGACTAGTAATATGATTATTCCTATGACTGATATAGATATATGGAAGAACAAGGATGTTTCAAAAACATGAGAGCTGATGTGCTAGATGTGTGTTTGGTAAGATTTTGAATATGTATTGACAATAATTAATGGTGTTTACTTTTTATTTATACCACCCCTGTTGAAAATATCTCATGGAAGGTTTTAAAAAATGAATGGGTTGACCTATAGGAGTCAAAATATTTTCAAATTAGATCAACTTGAGTAACAATACTAGATAATAATTTTGACACTTATGTCGATGCAATTTTCCCTATATAGGATGTAAGCATCCATTAGGATAAAAATATATTGAGGATATGAAACTGATAGTGAAGGATATATATATCAAATTTTAATCTTTTTTTATTCTGTAGAAGATTTGGGTCACCATAATGATAGGAAGATATAGAAATGAAGGGCAGATCTTGATAGCTATTTTCCAATACTACAACACTAAAATGCTATATAAATTAGATTTTAATATTAAATTATTTAATGAAAATTTCATGTGTGAGTAGAGTTACTTTGAGGATGTACATGTGAAACACCTTGGATATGGATAAAGAGGTGCATACCCTAAGGAGATATAAATATATATGCTTACCTATAGATCATTTGATTACACACATTGTTTTCAATTATAGACATATAAAGTTGGTATTAGACATTTGGAAACATAAATTTTGGCATATATTGACATAATTGGACTTGTACATACATATTTGGTTCTTTTGAATTTTTTAACATATCTATCCACCCACTTATTATCTTATCCAACCCAATTTATGAATATATATAGTCACGATCCCTCTAGTATCATTCCGTAATCCTAGAAAGACTATGCCCACATTCTAGATAATGTTTTCCCCACTTTAGACACTACTGACAATAATTACATAGTTGTATATTTATATAAGTCTCCACCTCTAATAATAACATCTAGAAAACTCTAACGTCCATTAGAGCATTGGCCAGGATCTTTGGTTCAATGAAATGCATAGATTTATTAAGCAAGAGAAGAAAAATTACATAGACATTGTTGTGAGTAAAACCTGGAATGATAATATTGCACAAAAACTAGACAAATCATCCAACATAGTCCATGTAGAATTGTTCAACAAGAGATGTACAAATAGGGGAGAAAGGCACTAAATCTTCCACAAATGGCCTATAATAGGCATGCAACTCCTATGATATAATAATCAAAGAGTAAATTATATGACAAAATAAACACATGTCCATAACATACATAAAATAATCTGAAATAAATACCAAGGGAAAAATTTTAGTGGTTACATGTTACCAACTTTGATGTGTATGGTTAACCACAAAACAATGGGCATAAAAATAAATTCAAAAGTATAACATATAATCTAAGGATGTAGTTGTTACTATAAATATGAGTTTTCGATATCTAATATATTGAGTTTCTGAACCTACAAAATTTTGAGAATCACCTTTCTTGTGAACACATATATCACAAAAAAATATAAAATGTTAATTTTAAATTTCATTGATAACAAGATACATTATTTGACTCTACTTTATGCAGTGGAAATTATATGGGGTTCATGATATTTTTAAGGGAAGTGGAAATTGGAGATCAGTTAAAATTTGAATTTTCATCTTGTTTGGTCATATGCCCCTTGTAGACACCTAATTTTGGTACGGAGGTAATTTTGAATATTAGTTTACATAGAAATATGGTACTTGTGTATGTGTCCAATATTAATTCATGTTAGAATTTTGTCAACATTTGTGTCTATATGGTTTGGGGCCTATTTTCCTCTCTCCTCCCTATTTTACCATTTTGTCCTTGTGTTTCATGTATTTCCATGCTTTGCACTACTATAGTTCTAGATGAATATGGGTAGTAACATGCCCTTGATTTGATTATGATTTTACTACTATGCTTTTAATACCATATTTTTGGGTGTCTTTTAACCATTTCCCCCTTATCTTCGAAATGTGCTCCATTTTCATTTTTTAATTGTCTATAGAATCCTAATTTGGATTTGAGAAGTCTACATATATACAATTGCGTTGGTGTTAACAAAAGATAGATACATGTGAATGAAAACAATAGAGTTCCAAGTAGAGGTCAAAAGTGATAACAAAAAGTATACTAACGGTAATTAAAGTGCCTAGGGAAATTAATATTCGTACTCTTCCTATTTCATCATTTCCAGTTATTGATGTAGTAATATGTTGACCCCAATTTTTTTTTAGCATAATGTTAATTGGTAAGAATTGAAATATAATAGTATTATATAAGATACAAAATAAACTCAAGAAATACATGTGTGGGAACTTCCATATCTAACAAATTATGTAGAATAATAGTTGTTAAGAGAAGAAATACAAAAGGAATCTTATATAAGGATCTAGAAGGAGGGCATATGGAATTTGAGTTGACGATAGGTGGAAAACATTGAAAAAGTAAGTTGATACACAGACAACTGGTAAAGGGAGATGGGGTATAGGAAGACTACAAATAAACCCCAACTTTTGTTAGCATGATATTATCGGTTTACATTATTTTTAGTTGACGATAAGTTACCTCCCAAATGATTCGGCCACTCCCCAGATCGTTCAGATTTCTCACCTGAATTCTGTTGTGCATCCTGTGTATATATGTGCTGCTCTTTTTATGAATAAAATCAATCTAGTTCATTTTGTTTGCAAACAAGTCCGGTATCAGAGCTTTGAATAGCCTAATCATCAAACAACAGGAAAGTCTTGAGTGTAGAAATACAGCTCGGCCCAATCAGATCGTGGAAAAAACACGACCTGCGACTAGCATAGCAGTTTGGTGTGAGTACAGCACATCGTGGCAGAAGATCTTGGTGCAGTCAGCGTGGGGAGAAAGATGCCTGCCAAGTTCGTAGCCTATCATTGGAAGCTAGACAAGTCCGTCCAACAAGGCCTGGAGACAGATAGAGCAGAAGTCTAGAATTGAATCGCTGATTGCCACGTAGCGGTATCGGCAGATTCTGACTGTGCATCACTGTAATTGGCTATTCGAGGTGGTCAGCTATTACTAGAGGATCTTGCCGTTGGAATCTCGCCGTGGGATGAGCATGACAATACACAGTTAGCTTCGTGTATCGAAAGAGAACAGACCCGAGTCTGTGGTGGATGGCGGAAGTTATATAATTGCAGACAGTCAATACACCTGTTGCTATAAAACCAGCACCTATAGCGTTGAGGTCATTAACCGGTCAAGAAGTCGCATGTATTTGTAAATCGTGGATTGTTGCATAGAAGATCATTCTTGGAGAGCCAGTAGAGCTTGATGACAAGCTGAAGCTAGCTAATTTGTAGTTGTAAAATTAGACTTTGGGTGGTAGTGAGATGCGTGACGTCAAAGCCTAGAACCAGCCAAAGCCTAGAATTGGCAACACACAACAGAAATTCTTGAAGGTTGAATCAAAATTCCAAACCCTGAAGGAGATATGAGTAAGTCAGCCGAATTGTCAAGAGAACAAAGCAGTCAAAAGAACCCATAGAGTTGGGACGTGAGAGAGATCGCCATGTATGTCCAGCGTGAGGACAGTATTGAAATCACTGAAAGTCACCATGGAGACTCGCAGGCCATGGAAAACCATTGTGATGCTTAGAAGAGCTTCAATTTCTTCTTTGGCTAGCTAGAAACCCTCAATGATTGCGGCAAATTTCAATTAGATGAACTAATCTGCAAACGACTTTTCGAATACTTCTTATTTGATGTGCGCTACCACGTAGTGAGAATACAAGCAGAACATGAAGCCAGATATGATGCAGACTATGAAGAAGAGGTTGATCACCTTAGAAAGCATCCTCATCTCTATGCACGTAATTATTGAGCTCTTCTCGAAGCTCGATTTTCCCATCGGAAAGTAAAAGGACTTGTAATTCTCTTTCATACAAATTTTATAATTTGTCTTTATTTACAATGTTTGCTCTAATATTGCTTCTCTATGTTCCCCAACTTCTCCAAGGGCTGAACTATGCTGCCTGGAAAATGAATATGTGCACCATCCTTCAGTTTGAAGGACTATGATGCATCATCACAAGGACTATATAAGTTCTTACTGATCACAATGCGCTCACAAAATATGAAATGTCCAATGCTAAAGCCTTGATGTTGATTGTGCTAAGCATCACTAATGACATGCAGCCACATGTCATGGATGTTGATAGAGAAAATACAGCATGGGATGAATTAGTAACCATCTATGAGGTGAAAAATAAGACTAAGATCCTCCATCTACAATCGAGACTTCATACACTCTCTATGAAGTCCGATGAGAAAGTTGAGAAATTCTTATGTTGGGTAGCTGAGTTGAGAATGGAATTGTCAACACTCTCTGAGATGGTAGATGATCAAATCTTGATTCAAATCACCTTGAGAGCTCTCCCTTCCAAATTTAGATTATTCATCAAGACATTGAATGTCTCCAAATAGACAGTGTCATTCAAGAAACTCGTCAACTTGTTGCAGCAAGAAGAAGCCATCAACTCAGTCTAGGATAAGTTGCAAGACAAAATCTTATCTCAAAGTAGTAATGAGGTAAGATGTCTCACAAGGTACCTCCAAAGAAATAACCATAGAAAAAATAGCAACAATTGTCTCAACATTAGAAATCATAAAAGTTACAGAGGTGGTGTCACATCTATTGAACCAACGCTCATGAAATACACAACTACTGGTACAATATCCTAAAATAGGTGTCTTCAAATGATGAAATCACATCAGGGCATGATGATTCTTAGAAATTAAAAAGACATCCCCATCGATAGAAGTAGATGGGACATTTCATAGCTCAACAAGATGATGGATCTGATGAAGAAACCCCTGAAGAAGATAAGAACTTAGTGCTAGTGTCCCAAACCTCACATCCCATAAGGAATATGTTGTTGATAGAATCATGTGCCTCTAAACACACATCAAGTGATAGGAATCTATTTCATTTTATGACAAACTGACCCACTGGATATTGGATTAGAATCATTGATGATAAAGAATATGTTATAGAAGGAATAGGTCAAGTCACCATTCCTCTCAAAACATGGAAATGTATACTCTCAAAGTTATTAAATGTTTTGGATTGACATCCAACCTCTTATCAAATAGTCAGCTTTTGAACCATCATATGAAGGTGGAGTTTCTTATTGTTAATGGCATCAAAACCTGCTTGATCTCATGAAAAGGTATGGTTATTGTTAGACCATTTTTGACAAATAAATTATTTGCTTTAGATGTTGTTTCATTTTTGTAGTAGCTCTATCTACCTGTATGGTAGAATCTAATATTATTTGGTACTACTGTTATGGTCACCTATCTACTTGATCTTTATAGTAGCTAAGTTCAAAAGGTAAGGTACATGGACTTCTCAAGTTATCTAGTTCCTTCCTTATTTTTTTTGAATGTCTTGTAGGTAAAAAAACACATGGATTCGTTCAAGACAAGCAACTTTCATGCCAATAAATATTTGGAGGTGGTTTATATCAATCTAAATAGATATTTACCTACTTTATTTTTAGGATATAAGTACTTCCAACTATTCATGGATGACTACTCTCAGAAAATATGGGTGTTTTTCTTAAAGAAGAAGAGTGAGGCCTTTCATCATTTGTAGGTCTTCTATAAGTTGGTTGTGAAGGAGATCGAACAAACTCTTCTTCACCTCTACTCAGATTAAGGAGCAAAATTCACATCAAAGAATTTTTCAGTAATCTTGAATTAACAAGGCATCAAATAGAATATGACTGATCCCTACACGCCATAGTAAAATGGCATTGTTGAGAGACGTAATCACATAGTAATGGAAATGACTTGCTACATGTTGGCAATAGACAAGCTAGAGAAATGATATTGGGCAGAATTAGTCTAGAAAACTATTTATCTTCTCAATAAATCATCAACAAATGTTTTAAAGGATGAAATACTAGAAGAGGTATGCAGTGGCAAAAAGCCATTGATTTCACATCTACGAATGTTTGGTTGCACAACATATGTGCATGTCCTATCTCAAAAGAGGAAGAAACTTGAGTTAATAACACTCTCATTTATCCTATTGGGCTATAACACTACCTGAAAAGCAAAATGTCTCAAGGATCTTGAGATGAAGAAAATCTATGAAAGAAGAGATGTGGTTTGTGATGAGTTATCCTTTGACTCAGTGATGCAAAAAAATAATCAACACAAACCACCTATCACCAATTACTCTTTGTGTTAGATGATGAGGATAATTCTTGAAAATAAGCTGAGCTACAAGGGGAGTTACATATTGATCCTGGAGAATTAGAAAATCCACCATGTATTTATTCACATCAACAAAGTAGTTCTTCACATCAGTAGTAGAGTTCCCATCCAAAGAGGATATAAATCATCATCAAAGACTCCCACACTTCATCTTGAGTTAGAATGAGGAGTCAGAGAAGAAATGAGGTACATTTTACACTCATGATTATAGTAGTCGATAGCTTTGAACCTGATAATTTTCAAGAAGTGCTAATTCAACCACTAAGGAAGAAAACCATGGATCTTTAGTATGACTCACTCATACAAAATCAAACTTGGGAAATTATCGATTTGCTTGTAGGAAATAAACCCATAGGCTTCAAATGAGTTTTCAAAACTAAATACAATACAGACATATCCATGGACAAGGATAAATCATGACTTGTAGCAAAGGGATATGCTCAGAAAGAAGGCTTTGACTATGAAAAGACCTTTGCATCCACTATGAATATAAAGACCATCAAATTTGTTTACACACTGACATCCCATAATGGATGGAAACTTCAATAGATGGATGTCAAGAGTTCTTTCCTTAATGGTGATCTAAAATAAGAATTGTACGTGACCCAACCAAAAAAATTTGTTGATGAAAATCATCCTAAAATGTATGTCATGTCATCAAATCACTGTATGGGTTGACATAAGCTCCTAGGGCATGGTACATCAAGATAGAAGATCACCTTTTGTAGTATGGTTTTACTCATATCCCCTTAGATTCCAAGTTGTACATAAAGAAGGTAGGAATAGAAATCATCATATAAGAGACAATAAGAAGTGGAGGAGGAGACGATATAAATCTCTACGAGATCATTGAGAAGACTCTATAGTATGCTCCAAACAGTGCATGGACACTCTTTATGTTCCACATGGAAATGAAGATCCATGTCAACGTGAAGCAACAGAGTAGAAAAAACCTTGTAATAAGTATTAGCCCACTTATTGAATATAACAATATTAGTGGGTGCAAGAATATATCTATATAAAAATAGAATACGATTCTTGTGTATGATCAAGTGTTCTATATAAGCACAACAAGAAGCATAATTGTCCTTCCCAAGAAGAATCAATAGAGATGAAACAATGTTACTCATATGAAATATCTCATATGAGATCAAAATGATTGAGAAAAGACACCAAAAAAGTGCACAACTACACAATATACTCTGCAATGAACCTCCTAAAGCACACTCATGAAAGGGATGTTGGGCATAGTGAAAAATGTGTCCAACTGAGTAATCAATACTGGAATAATAAAAAATAATGGTGCATGCTCTAGAGATGAACTTTAGACTACATTGAAAATGAGTCCATATAGATGAGGGCAATCAATGCACGAAGTATGCTATAGAGACTAGTATGACCCATAACCCCCTGAATATGGAACTTTATAACTTGAGTGCATTTTACAAAACTAAGTAGACCAATAGAAAGAGGATGAATAATCCTACACTTTTTTTAAAAATGGCACTGAGTTTTGAGTTACCAGTCAAAAGTTATAGCAAAATACTTTTTTCATCATTAACGGACTATTTAATTAAATTACACTTAAAGTTTAAATGTTTGATAGGTTTAAGCACAAAACATATTTTGTAACCATCGATTGGAATCGACATAGAATTCTGGACCTTACCACTTGATCAAAATTCATAAATACCCCTTCTTCTTACCCTTATGTGTACTCAAGCAAAAAATAACTCACTTAAAGTAAAATAAAACAACCACTTAAAAAATAATAACTAAAAATTAGCTAATTTTAAAAGGTTTTGGGGAAGAATTATCAAAAAATGATTAGTCAAAATTAAGTTTTGACATGGTAAGGAGAAGTGGGAAAATTCCTTACAGTGCCATTTGCATGCCTTGTAAAGAAATAAGAGTGCTAGCGTTGCTTGATACAAGGAGTAGTTGAGCATAGATTTGACCTATAGGTGCTATTATGCATGCACAGTCAGATCTGCTCTAGATGGTGCATGATCTTAGTGCCCTCAAACTTTGTTTCCACTTGTAGGATGAGGATTATGATAGCTATGGCATCGTTGATAGGAGCCTTGGCCAAAAATCACCAAGTCTATAGTCGACGTGCTTGACCCTAGATCATTATCTCAACCTTGTTGTAGTATTTTGACAAAAGCATACATAGATTGTCCATCTACCCACCATGCTTTTGCTCAGGTCACAACCATCATGTTAGAAAACTACCAACTAGTGAGTCAAGAGGCCTTAATGGCATGAGTGAGATGATGGACATTCAAAATCATCTAGCATGTGAGAGAATGGCTATGAAATGGCTTGGTGATGGTGTGCTGTGTGAGTGAAAAAAAAATGCAGGGTTGTAAACCAAAGCAGGTTTGGACAAAAAAGTCATTCTCCTTTATGTTCCTTCATGCTCAAAACAAAATAAAATAAAATGACTTATCCTTTTGTAGATTGTCATCTATATATCTCATGTGGGCATCGTTGGGCTACAACTTGTTTAGTTGGCACTAATATTTGGTTGACCCAGATCTACTCTAACACCATGTGGAATTTACTAGAATCTCTGGGTTAAAATAGGCATCAATAAAGAATATTATTCACACATTAATTGAATGAAAATAAGTGTGTGCATATATCCAAAAGCTTTTAGTGTTAATGGAGTTTGACAAATGCATTAAATTCCACTTAACATCACCTACACTAAACTTAACTAGGATTAATCATAGTGAATTAAACCAATTATCAATGATTGCATGTATGACTAAAGCACAATGGCAAAATTCACTAAGGTAATATAAGGATTAATTGAAAGCTAACTGGTAAAATACACTAACAAGAAGGGGTTGTTATGTTTCTTGGTTAACAAAATGACTTTTATTCTTCTAGTGTAGAAAACAATGTGTCTCTATCAAAGTATAATTTATTTCATATTATAAATGAGAAAAATATTACTAAATTTTAGTTCAAAATACACCAGATTTGGCACTACAAAAATGTAACCAAAAATTTCATAGTACCATGACCTAAAACACGCTTCATTCTACAAGTAAATCTAAACTACATGCATATTAAGAAACTAACATAGAGTTTTTTAGAGGAATTCTCATATTTTATCATGAATGCGATGATAACCTTACTTAGAAAATTTCTTGTTGAAATCTTGATGTCAAATAATAGAAGTGATTATATGCATGCGAATGGATTTCCATGAACCCTTGTCAAACTTGATCATGTGGGTTGGAAGTGGAATTATGATCACTAAAATGTGGGAAGGTTTATGAGGAAATTGACAAGATTGATTTAGATAAGGCCATAACGAAGGGATACAATATTGCAAAGGATCAAAAATGTGTAAATGTCAAAGATATTAAATTTTAACTTGCCGGCATAAGCATCATCTATGATTCAGGATACACTTCCTTAGTGGAGAATTGAAATTTGAGTGTAAGGTTAATGGGGATATTGACAAGATTAATTTAGATAGGTAATATCTTTCAACTTGCCGATATAGGCATCTTCTATGATTCAAAATATGCTTTTTGAATGGATAATTGAAATTTGAGTGTAAGGTTTATGGGGATATTGACAAGATTGATTTAGGTAGGGCTACATCTAAATAAGATTTGGAATACACTTTTTGAGTGGAGAATTGAAATTTAAATGTAACTGGTAAAAGAGTTCAAAAGGATGGCTATGGGTCAACACAAAGGTTAGCTATTTTATGTAAAACACTCATATGCATATTTAATTTAAGTAAAAAATGTTCCTCAAGATACCATTTTTAGTGTAGTAAAATTTTCATCGTAGTTTAGCTACTAAAATTTCATTTTCGATAGTTGACAATGAAAAACTTGACATATATTTATCACGTATGATTTAAGTACATAAAAAAGGCTTAATACATCATTCACTCACACTTCTATGTTATCTTTTGAGTCAACTCTTCTATGTTTCTATTACACATCTATTGTAATCTCACTATCTATTTTGAACTTGCTAAATACACTACATAAATATCTCTAGACTCTCAATTAGTTTACTTGTACAAAAGTTGGTTCCACCACATTCGATTAATATCACCAATCAATATTGACATGATCTAGTCTATATCAACCCACTCCCAAGAATGACTTACTTTTTAAACCTTTGTTTAGGGTTAACCGATTCACCTAGCATGTTAGTGGCATGAGAAATTACCCAATTGGGTCCACATATAAACACATCGAGATTTCATTCAAAATGGACTTCTCACTTAACTGGAACACATCTATAAATTATTGTAAATTTATCAAAAATTCTCTATTCTTCCCCAATTGAAAATATATCAATAGGATAATTAATAATTAAAATCTAAAGCACTCTAAATCCAACTCAAATCAAGCATTATCATGTATAACAAAATTTATCATTCACTACATACATGTAGAAAATGAGTGAAATTGCACCATCAAACTAGGTGGGAGAACTACACATAGTTTGATTTTCCTCTTCAAAGTATCAAACACATATTTAGCAATAAATAATCTAACATGGGTGATTAGGGTCATCTCAACACAATACACTTTTCTTATTTTTATAGGTTTACCACACTCACAAGAACACCTAAGTTTTCAATGCAAAGTAGGCTAATTTTTGAAGTTGTGCACACCATTAGGGTTCGAGATGACAAAATTTAGAGAAAACATAGAATTTTGTAGGTGACGGTACAATAATTATTCCTTAATTCAACATAGGTCAGTATTAATTGAGGATACTAATCCTTGATGGATCTAACCCTATGCATATAGTGAATAGCTTTCAAAATTGAAAAAACCAAAGGAATACTTTATCTTGATTTCCACTTACAAAATATAGACATAGTTATATAGTCACCTAAAAATATATAATTATTAATCTCTTTGTTTTATTTACTATAGTTAGCATATGCCACTTGTTAAATCAAAATAATCAATCTCAGTCTTTAACATTTAGATGTATGCTTGAGAACCATATCTTTAGATCTAGATTACATTGCAAAGTTCTATCCTAATTATATTAAGTAGTCCATATTAATCAAAATTAGGGTAAAAAATATTGTTTAATCCATACACATATTTAATAGTGAAAAACCATATTTCCCTCTTATTATTATTTCCTTCCAAGGTTCCAAATTCTTTGTCTCAAGGTTTCAAATTTCATTATTGATCTCCTTACAAAATAATAATTTATTATTTTTCTTTCCAGGGGATTAAGTCATCTAATTTTTTACTTCCATAAAAAAATAATATTTACTCCTTCAAACCTAAATATTTTTTAGTGTTTCATCCTTATAGGGTGTAAGATTTCAGGCTTACAATTTTTATTTTAGACACAATTCCAAATTTTTCCCTAATAACATACATTTAATCAAGACCATGTTAAATGAGCATTATTTGTTAGCATAGGTAATGAATTTATTCCTTTCATATTATTCTACATGGATAGTGTATCTCATTTTTATTAATTATGTAAGAAAATGGGTAGTATAGATCATATCTAAATTCAGTAATAAGGCTAAAGTTACCAATGGATATTCTCAAGCCTTCCTCCAATCTTATAGTTGCAACATCCAAGGTGACATTTATAGTATCACTAATAGATGGAAAAGGGAATGCATGAATTCCTTTTTCCCTCTTACTATGGATTATACCTCATATTATATCCACCCTATTGATGGAGTTATCATGAATATTAAGATTGGTGATATAACTACACAAACAAAAAAATATGTCATGGATGATAAAGAGTGCACTAAATATATTAACATGAATCCAAATCATATTTTTGGAATGCTATATATAAAAATATGTGTATTAATAATTTTCCCAAGCGTCCACATCAGCTAATCAAACCACCACTACTAGTATTATATCCCTACACCTACACTTCTAGTAATCAATATGGTATCTACCCAAAATTTTGGGGCAACATGACATATTCAACATATTTTGATAATTATTCCTATAGAGTAAACAATTACCCATTCAATGATGAATACACATGTTCCATCACCAACCACACCTAGTAAACATTTACTAAGTCAGATTATATAGATTTACATTCTAGAGTATTACAACTAGAGCAAGGTGCATCAAAGTTATTAATTCCTTTGATTCAAAATGTTTTATCAATAACCCAAACTACCCTCAAATAGAATCATATATGTTAATAACAGGCTTAGTCACTCTTGATATTCCATTATATTAAGTTAAAGTTGATTTTGAGTAACACCATAGATAATTAAATTCAACATGTTTGGACTCTGCATATAAGGAGAAACTATTGACCAAGTTATTTCTAATAGGTCCTAAGGATTATCCATTATGATGGTTCTATGATCTCCCCCACTAATATGTAAGATTAGTCAATCCCTTGGACAACCAATTCTTAGAAAATTATTCCATCAACATTGATGAGAAGTTATCCTACATAAATTTTTAAGTTGAAGGAAAGATATAGTGAACCAATTACTGACTATGTAATTTGGTACATAATGAAACACGAAAACTAACAAGAACAAGAAAATTACTAATAGGCAAAGATTTTGAAATGTTACTTATAATTTATTCATATCAATTGATTGAAATAATTACAAGCCCAAATGATGCTTAAATAAGCCTAAACTCAAAAATTATAGTCTACATGTAAGATTAAAAAAAAACTAAAATCTAAAAAAAATGTCTATTTTTCACAGCCACTATTTATAGTAAGTTTCACCTACAAACATGCATGAATCTAAAAATTTCTTGAAATAACCTAAAAAATAAAATTATCCTATGGAATGAAATTCAACTTAATTTAACTTTCAATTCTAAAAGTAAAAAACTTCTAAAAATAGAAAATTCTTGAAAAAATCATTAAATAATAATTTTGGACCCTCAGATGGTCACGTTTGGCCTTTTAAAAATATTGAAATCAAATCTAAGTGCCAAAATAAATTAGGTTGTCATATATTAAGTGTTGTATCTTATGTCTCAAACTGATGCATCTATGTGTAGTGTAGCCTAGTGCCCTATAAAAATCACAAAGTAAATGTTGATCATATCCTCGTGGAAGAGGCTTTGCTAGGTCAACTTCCTTAATAGGAGGGAGAGTAATGATGTTACATTCAAAAAACTTCTATAAAACTCTAGTTGGAGAAATTGGTAGATTTTTAAATGCACGTCGAGGTGCTAATAAAACCACATGCTAAGGGGGCTCTAAAGCCACATTGACTGTTGGTTAATTTTTATTTTTGTTATAGTTGACATTGACCTTGTATGGGAATTTTATATTACTCTTGTTTGTTGTGTTTGGATTGTTTGTATGCTTGATTTTGCCCATTGAAATGAGTTTTACTTCTCTTTCCTTAAATATGTGACACAATTCAGTGAAGGAAGAGAATATTCTGAACATAATAGATTCATGCAATATTGGTAGAGTGCTCTATTTGAAGAGATACTATAACTCCTAATTTCCATGGGGTTAGTCATCTTAGCTAAGATTATTTTATATCGAAGCACATAGTCTATGAGATGCTCAATTGATTTTTATTTCTGTTGTGAAATTTGTGCATAAGAGACCTTATCACCAATGTTGAATTTGAAATGTGCTAAGAATATGTTAGCTAAAGTATTAAATGCATTGATTGATTGATTTGGTAGACTATAAAACCATTGTAAAGTATAATCCTTTAGAATCTATGTAAATAGCTTTGTAAGTAGCTAGTCATTTGGTACATAATCTACACATGATGTGTGAAAAGCTCTCAAATGTGTCTTTGAATCACCCTTGCCATCATATAGAGTAAGCTTAGGTTGAACTAAACCTTGTGATAAGGGTGTATAAGTAGTGTGACATGCCAATGGTGTATATAGAATAGCAAAAGAATCTAAAGCTTGCGTAGGTCTGGTGGCACCTTGTTAACGATGTAGCACCTTGGATTGAAAATATCTTATCTCTTACAAAAGAGATACCACATCAAGAGATAGGGATTTACTAGCTGTAACTAGTGGTATAGAGGTAGGTTGGGCTGATATAGGGGGTTGTTGAGACATAGTTTCCCCCATAGTGTCATTTTCAACTAGTTATTCTGTAGGACTGGAAAACTCAACTTGTTTAGACTTTTTGATTTCCATGAGAGATTGTAATATAAGAGTATGATCTTGAGATTGTTCCTTGAGTCTTTCTCTAAAATTTTGGAGGATCAAACCTTTGTTGAGTAAAACCTCATTATCAACAATGGGTGGAAGTGGATCAGTAGTCCAATTTGGTGGAGCATGAGCATCGGTGTGTACATCATCATTGGTATTTTCATATTGCTCATTATTTAAATCATGATCATTAAAATTAGTGAAATTTGGATGTGTATAATCTATAGATAGAGTTTAAAATGGTTGTTTATCCATAGTATATGGTACAGTTAAAGGAATCTAGGTGAATTAAAGAGGATTGCCACTAAGTCTTGTACTTTATCTTGAAAGAAGAGATGCAAGGAAATTAGGTGGCATAAGGAAAACAACTTGGATAATAGTAGAGAAGATTAAACTATTATAATCTAAATAAAAAACTAAAATATGCATGGAAAAGATACGAAGCTTCCAAACATGTAAGGTGATACCTCAAGAAGCAAAATAGGAGCTAGTATATGCAACTAGTGATTTTTCAAAAATATTTTTTCCAAAATACTAAGAATTTTTGCAATTGAAATTGAATTTAAGAGTTAAATATGTAATTAAAAAACAAAATATTTAATGGAAAATTAGCAATTTAATGGGACTTAGTAGATGCAACTACGGTTTTGGAAAAAGTAAATATTTTTGATTTTTTACTATAAATTTTTGAATTTGAAATTTATTTTCTGATTTTAATATGCAAATAATTTTTTTGAAAATGATTAGAAAATTGTTGGGAGCTAGTTGATGCAACTAGGGTTTGAAATACATTTATTTTTAAATTTAATACAACATTTTAAAATTTGAGAGGAATGTTTGTTTTTAATATTCAAGAAAAAAATTAGATTTTAATGCACAAAATTAACTAAGAATTTACCTTAGAATTTCTAGGGTTTTTATGCAAAATTCAAAGTAAGTCGGGTTCACCAGATGATTTATTATTTTTTGAAACTTAGATGTTTAATTCATAAATAATAAATGGGTCTAAGTAGATAAAATTAGTAATTAATGTACAATAATTAGGCTACTGATTTATGAAATTTAATTGTAATTAAGGATTTTCTAAACATAGTAGTTAGAGAGATAAAATCAAACTTATCTTGTTCTGTACTATTTCAACTGAGACATGATATAAAAATATGTGTGTAGGCTTGAGAGAGTATCAGAAATAGGAATCTAGAGTTCATTTATTGATTGGATAGGAGCACCAAAAGTGAGACACCCTAGGTTCTAGCGCTATAGTCCTATCTCAGTGTTGTTATCCTAGTGATCTAAGCTTTCTGGGTTTTTTACGTTAGGTCTATGTGACCCTACCTATGAAATATCAAAGCTTAAACATTTACATAGCTTATTGTGTATCTAATTTAGTCTTTAATACCCTAGGTCCTCTTTATGCTTGAACTTGAATGTAAAATTTGGAGAAAGGAGAGGAGGGGTTAGTGTGTAAAGGATACGTTAGATTTAATTCACACCCCATATGTAGGAATGCTACCTACATACCAATACTTTGAGGAGGGATCAAGCTATATGTAGTTCTGCCATTGAAGTTCTTGGTGTAATAGTTGATTAAAATATAATTAAATATGAAATTAGGTGTACTTGGAGTGATGACAAACTGGTGTAAATGTTTGAATAAGCTTGAAATATTATTAGATGGTTGTATTCAGAGAATATGGAAAAGTGTTGGAGTATTCTTTGCTTGTATGCTTACTTATCTCTTGTAAATGAGTGCCAACCCTTCTAAATGGATTTTGAATGGTTTCTTATAGGGGTTTTATTAATCATGGTTTAAATTAATTCATGTTAGGATGACATGAATTAGAATAAGTATTCTAAAGAATATGACCATTAAAAGCCAAAATACACTTGGACAATAATGTCAAAAATATGACACCCTAGGTTTCAATGTTGTAGTCCAAGTTTCGGTGCTATTGTCCATCACTAATGAGACCTAGGGTGATGGATTAATCATAAAAAGATTAATCTGCATCTACAAGGGCTTAGTCTAGGATGCTAGGGATGACTAGGAATCAATGAAGACATGCCTATGAGGGTTGCGAGAGCAAGCAAGATGGACCTATGGATTTGGTGTCATTAGCCACACCCAAATTACCAAATTTCACATTTTATATGACTATAGTCATCAATATGAACTAAAGTACCTGAATCACACCACTTTGGATCAATTTTAAAGTGAGTAGTTTTCAAACTTCAATTTTGACCAACCTAGGACTCTTATAAATGTTAAGAATCAATCTAGAAGGCACACAAACCTAAAAAATGACTATACATTACCAAAATTAAATACCAATTGCAAATTTTATATACGAAAATCCCTAGATTTAATACATAAGCCCTAAAAATGCCTAAGTACTAACTGTATTGGATTTTGAAAAGCTATTTTTCACATCGTAAGATGTGTAGCTGAGACCAACTCTATCAGATGCTAAGTGACCCTAATTTATTATATTTACTAAAATAAATATAAATTATAAGTTTACATTTATATCATTACATTTAAATTTTAATAAAAAATATGTAATAATATAAATGTAAACTTATACTTAACATTTAGAGTAATAAATATAAGCTTCTAACCAAAGTTGCCTTCATGTGCAAATCCCATATGTTTTAGGGTGTTGATAATATATAACGTGATCATGTTATTAATTCAATTGCATTATTAAGTAACATGATCACATTATTAAGTAATATGATTACATTACTAGTGTTATTAACATGATCTTAGTAATAACATGATCATGGTATTTGAATTTGAATTCAATTCCCATGCATTTTGGCTCAAGAATGGCTTGGATTCCTCAGCCAAAGGCTTGGAATGTAAATGTATAGTTGGTTTTTGAAAGGTATGAAAATAAAAAACAAATTTGAACTTTGATTGACAAATACACTAAGAATTTCAATGCAAAAATTCAAAAACTTGAAACCATCACAATGAACATGGTCTCCTCTTTCAAAAAATATGATTTTTATAATCTTTGGATTAATTTAAGGTTTCAAACTATGTTGATTTTTAACTACGCTTTTTTTAGGCCACTACATGCTGCAAACATACATGCCTATATGTATTCATGTAATTTGTATTTCATTGATCCAAGTGAAAAATAAGTTATATGGTAATCAACCAAGCCTAATTCTACACACATTATAAAAAATGATTTTAATTTTTTTTTTGGTAGTTAGGTGTGTTGCATGGATAGCTATACAATATTTGTTAGTTTTTAGGATATATTGACTTGTAAAATTTATAAAAAAAAGTATTCATTGAAAAACAATAAAAAAATATAGGTGACCTATTAAAATATATTATCTAAATTTTCCCCAAAGGGTTTCAAATAATATTAAATGTTGCTCAAAATATGGTGCAGAACACAACTGTTTATCTACAATTTTTTTTTTTTGAAAAAACAAGAGTTCCCCTTCAAGTTTTAAATGTTTGACCTAGTTATACTTAACAATTTTTTTAAAAAAAATTAATGTTTTGAAACTAGACTTGAAAATCTACATTTCATGATCTTAAACCATCTTCAAATTTGGAGTGTAGATATCTCAAATTATCTAAAAAATTTCAAATTTTTGAAATTTTAGAAAAATCATGTCCATGGGTAGGCCACTATCCCCCAACTTTGTGCACTTATCCCCTACATGATCGTAACATACCACAACCCATATTTTTCTTTCCTTTTGCATTTCAACCCATTGTTGTCTTGTGTGTGTAGGTGTGCATTAGGGTTTCAGAGAAGATACAACCAAACAATGGCATAAAAGAATGATCAAAAGCTCTTGAGAACACCTACAAAACCCTGAAGCCTCATTGAAGCATCCTCAGAAGTCTTAAGACCCTATCCCTGAAAGGACACTAACATGGTAACTTGGACACTAGTGAAGGATGTTACTATCCCTCTGGGTGTGCTACTATCCAAAGGCCTTTTGAACTCCAATTCTAGAACAAACATACTCCAAATTAATTTCCAAACCTATCTCAAGCTTCCCATCATTTGGTGATTCCTGTTTCACTCTAGATAAGTAGATTTTCTCATTATACTTACTATTTTAGGTAAATCAATTTGATATATCTATTTTCAATATTTATTTATATTTACCCTCTATACCAGTCCTCTAACAACCTAATATTTACATTACTAAGTCCTAAATAGTTAAAACAGTAGTGTATAGGTGATTTGGGTCATCACAAGGATATGTTAGGTCTATAGGATAAGTAGTTAGGCATAATGAGATGGAAAATGAGATACTTTTAGTAATAAAAAGGTCTAGAACTAAGGGTAGATCCATGATTTTTATTTTTTAAGAGTACAAGATTGAGATTCTATATATAATTAATTTTTAGTATCTACATTTCCCCTCTCTAATCTATCAATGCATAAGGATGAAATTATTATGTTAAAGGAAAGAAATGTGTACATGGGTGTGTATAACACACCTTGCCTTTGCTTAAGCCCTGGTGAATTTTTTTATATCTGACCTAAAACCAAGAGAATGTTATAATATAAATCAGTGCATTTAATATGAAATTGAATAATTGAAATTCTTAAAAATTAAAGAAAGAAAGGAATGGCTACACGTGTTTTGATCCAACCATATTGCCCCTTATTAATTTAATTTACTAAAGATTCTCTTTTATGAAGAATCTAATTTGTAGGATCAAAATTATATCTTGGAAAGCCCTTCAATTTGTTACAAGGGTGAGTTATGACATGACCATTAAGATCACTAAATCTTAATTTCAAAACTCAAGTGAATGGATAAACAAGATAACTTAAGTTGTATAATTAACTCAACCTAAAATATGGAGTAGGTATGAGGCCATCAAGGGTGTTGAATCTCAAAAACACTACTCAAAGGACTCAATTTCTATAGACAATAAAGGCTCAAAATGGTGCTTCTTGATAAAAATGATGATTCTAGGTAAAATGTTTTGAATATGTATTTGCAATTTTTGGTGCAATTTATTGAGATATGTACCTAAAATATGTCTTAAGCTGATGTATATATAAAAATTTAACCTATTTTATATAATAACGTATAATATATATCATAAATATTAAAACATTTGTTCCAAATCTATAAAAATTATTGCTAAATGTATATGACCCTGACCCAAGTGTATATCTAGATAATGTAAACTGTATCAAATTATTCCAAATTTGTGTGTGTGGACTCATATCTATAGTACAAGAATTCAATAATATTATCCCCATTTTAAGGTGAAGAGATTTAATTTGGTAGTCATATTACCTTAAAAGGATAAGATAACTATATTATCTAAATGTTGGAAAAACTAGATATATTACATTATTTAGTTTATTCATTAGTGTAGTTAAGAAGTTTAATGATCTATTAGAGAATTGGTTAATGATTAATTAACATATTTAGATGCATCAGTTGGTAGATTAGGTGGCAAAGTAGTTATAAGTTTATGGTTCTAATAACTGTTTCCTCTATGTATTTATATTATCATTGTTATTCAATAAAGACATCATAGCATTGAATCATTCTACTCTTTATATTTTATCATTGGTATTAAAGAGTTATGAGGTACTAATCATAGTGTATGGGGCAGCGCTATTATTCTAGGTTGCCACTGTATCAATTTAATTAATATATGAAATCGATTATTATAGGTTATCCTTGTAAAGGTTAAAATAGTTTGCAGATTTTGTGCACTATTTTCATAGTGAAGCAATTGATCACTATACGTGTTCATCACAATTCTCAACATTTAGTGTCACCATCCATTCTCAAATGGAATTTTTTTAGATTCTATTTTGCATTCATCCAGATCTACATTTCTTGTTTAAAGGATCACACATTAGCATGACTTTCGCTCTCAACCTTTGTGCTTAGTGTTTGCATCCACTTTGTGCATAAGCATTAACATCTATGTTATCCATCAAACCCTACACAATCTATTTTCTTGGTCATCATCCTATTCAAATGTGAATTACGTCATTAGGCATTATCGTACCATCCATGCTATGTTCTTTGCATTGCTTGATCTATTGATAGCTGTGTATTCATCTAGTAGATGTTATCTAAATCACCTCAAGCTATGATTGGAACCTATGGTATTTCTAAGCACCATGTATATCTTTTCCAAACCATCCAGAGTCATCCAATGCATTATAATTCATGATATCTCACTGGATTTCTAAAGAAGGTACCACATGGACATAATAAAATAGAATTTTCTCGGTACTCAATGTAATCTAACGAGATGACCCCACCATTTTCACCAAAACATTTATACAAGTATGTCAGAATGTGAGTATGTCTAATTATTTATTTATTTATGTGTCAAATTTAATATATTATCAATATGATATTGTTAAATGTTAATAAATCTCTTATATAGATGGATTTTCAGGTGAACCTAACATCCTGATTCATATATGTCAATGGGAGAGTTTTGTCATCATAAATAACATGCATATGAGATTCATCGAGACATCAAATGAGTGAAGAAACTTCATTAACTAGAGGCTACAAGATACATAGAGGCTGGAGGACATTTGGCATCCTCTCATGAGTCACCTATGATGGGGTCGCACCATTGCTATGATGAAATTTTTTGGTGTGTTTATTTTATATTATGAGCATTATTTTCTAGTTTGCTACCTCCTAAAAAAGAATGTTGTTGGGAGAAAAAGAACTAAAGTAGTGCTTGGTTCTTGTAAAGGGTTTGTGGTAATTTGAGAAACCATCAAAGTGTAGTAGAAACCTCCTATAACCCTCCAGGTTCATGGTCAACCTACAACAAAAAAACATATGGGTTTGTAGTAATTCTCATAATTTGAGAAACCATCAAAGGTGTTAGCAGAGAGAAGTGTTCCTATCACTTCTAATTTTTTTGTAATCTTGCAAGGAAAAACTAAGGTGACACTAATACCTTGAAGCCATAAAGATGGCATGCCACATTAGAAAGTGAGTAGGCTATGCGGAGAGTGTAAATATTTTTAGAGTGTTTGTAAGAAAGGGAGGATCACTATTAGGAAAAATTATGTTTGTATAAACAATGTAATAAAGGGGGGAATGTTGGAAAAACTAGATATGTTACATTATTTATTTTATTAGTTAGTTTATTTAGGTAGTTTTGTGATCTATTATAGTATTGGTTAATGATTAATTAGCATAGTTAGATGTGTCAGTTGGTAGATTAGGTAGAAAAGTAATTACAAGTTTATGGGTCTAATACCCATTTCCTCTTTGTGTTTATATGATCATTGTTATTAAATAAATACATCACAACATTTGATCATTCTACTATTTATATTTTATCATGTATGAATCATGTAACATATATAGGTAGAGATATCAATGAATATCGTATATTTTTATCACAAAAAGCCCTATAATTCATGATATGGATGATTGAAACATATAAAAATTAAACTTTTAAACTCAATAAAAAATCAAACACACACACAAGAATACCCAATGTCACATAAAATGGGCCTAAAGAGACTAAAAACAAGGGACACATTCAAATGTCACACAGTTGAAGCAAGGAAATATTAAAATTTTCAAACACAAATAAACAAAACTCAATGGCACATGTGCCTACAAACAAGAAACATATTTAAATTATACACAATCAAGACAATATCAAATAAAAATTACACTAAAATAAGTGATAATGTGAATAAATGAAGTTTAAGTAACCAGCATAAGCATACATAGTAGTCCCTACATATATGTGTTAGCTAAAAATGTCATGTAACATATCATGTCAAGTACATTGTCTAATACATAAGTATGAGTATAGAAATGTGTAAGTGTTAGTATATAATTTCAAGAGGATAATGTAAAAGTGATCATAAATTAATGTAACCTGTATTGATCGTGATCAAGGAAGTAAATTCCCCAACATGGTGTGTCACGTGGGAAGAGAAAAGGTCTAACATATGTATGCTTTTATATCATGGATCTAATGTATGAATGTATTACAATAGAGTACCCATGATACATGTGTGTATAGAAATGATTTTTTATCTACTAACATAAATTTAACAACATATGAAAAACAAGTAAACATAAGAGACACTACATATTTTTGTATTCTTGCTTTATTTTTATGTTTTGGGATTTTCTTGAGTATTGTATTTTTTTTAATGTTTATTTTTTTAATTTTTATGATTTTTTTGGAAATAGAGAAATAACCAGTGATCCCATCTATGATTCTCATAGGGTGCTCTATACTACAACTATGGTATAAAAAATTAGTCTTACTACCAATGATTAGGTAGATGTGCCAAATCTAGATTCAAAGAATTGGTAATACTTTGAGTGTGTCTCATAATATTATGTGTTCTTGAAGTAGTAGCATAATTTGAAGTGGTTCATGTAACCCATTTTTAGTTATATGTGGCTTATTCAGTGTAGTTTGAGCTAAACCATATTAATTTTCTCTTAGAGTGTTTGAAAATTCACAAGCTATCCAATGATCTCAAGATGAGGACAATTGTCTACTGGGAGTTATAAATGAATAAAATTTTATAAGTAAAATGTGCAATTTGTGTGCATATAAGAATTATAAAGTGTATCATGTTCTTTTTCTAAGATTTCACTTGATATTTTTCCTTGAGAGATATTTTATTTCATAGTTAGTAACCAAGGTTTTCCAAGCTTGTCATTGTATTGAGTCAAAAATAGACTAAAATATAGTAAAATATAGCATGATTATGATCCAAGTGTGATATTCCATTGAATATATCAAACAAAAAAGTCATGTCTAGTATATTTATTCACATGTTTCATGCCATATCCTAAAGATGTAAATAAATTCTAGGTACATATGTTGAATTCAAAAGTTGTTTCAACTATGATATATTGACCTTGATTTCCATCTATGCAAGGCTTAATTATTTTATGCTTTGAGCAACAATTTATAATTACCTCATATGAACGCAAATGTGTAACATTATATTTTTGATACTTGCCTTGATTTTGAAAGTTAATTCTCAAAAAAACTTCCTTGATAATGTTTTCATGCCAAGCCTATGTATCTTTTTATAACTTGCATTTCTTCTTTTTTAATTTTCCACGTTGAATTCTTTGTTTGTCCATTTTTTATTTTCATAATTTTAATTTTTCTATTTTTTATTTATGTACCTATCTTTTCTCCATTTCTTCATCTTTTTAATATTTTATTTATCTAATTTGTTCTTTTATTGTTATTTTTATTTTTGTACTTTTCAAAATTTCTCCTTTTCCATTTGTGTAATTCCCAAATCTATTTTGTATGTTTTCCAAATCCTTGACCTTGTTAACCAGAATTTTTAGATATTACTATCCAATACCATATTATTTTCAAAGTTGAGTATTATTATTGAAGGGTATATTTATATCCATTTCTTGGTCTAATTGTGCCTTCGGTATCCTTTTTTACTTGTGTTTTAGGACATGCACTCATAAGGTGATTGAGTTGCTTGATTAATGTATCACTAATATGATCACCATTATTTATGAGACTTTGTATTTTATTATTAAAATGTGAAGCAATACTATGTATCATGATCATGCATTCTATGATATTCACAATCGTGTTTTAACCTTTTGAGAGGATGCATATGAGGTAATTTAAAAAATTTGTTTTTAATCATGTCCTTTAGAATCTCACTTGAACTTTTATTAGCCTTTTTTATAATTTTGGAATCACTTGTTAGAGATGAATTTTCATTAATATTTTTAGTTTGATATGAAACCTTATTGTGTATAATATTTCTATTTGAAGATAAAAATGAATGATTAACACTAACACATTCTAAATTCTTATCATATGTGATTTGATTTTCTAATAATGTGATCTTTAAATCAAAATACTATTTTTTTAAACTCTTATATCAACTTGTTCATAGTGATTTTTTGATCCTTTATGGTCTCATAATTACAAATCCTAGGTAATTTGGATTGAATATGCATACACACACCATTTATAGGAAATGTCAGAGGTGGAGGGGTTTGAGGAAGGGTGTGTTGGTTACCTTCTTTTGGAACTATAGGATAGGTCACCTTAGCACTTGAATTAATGATAACAACACCTTGGTTGGAGAAAAAGTATCTTACATCCTCTTGAGGGTTAGGGGGAGGAAAATATTCCATTTTATCCATTTTAAAATTTTCAAAGACTAAGTGGAGAATAGAAAAAAATACATACACATGCTATCAAATAATCCAACATGATAATGAGGTTAGAATTTAAATTGAAACCCTAGAATAGTAAAAACCCTAAGTAAATTTAGGATTTTCATAACGAAACTCATAGGTTAGGTTCACTAGTTGTATAAACTATTTTATATTTTGTGTTAATTGATAAGGGTTAAGCGGTTAGAATATCATATTCAAAGGATGCATAAAACTATTTTAAATAAAGCCAATTAAATTAATTCAGATAACACAATATATTGAATTTGATAAATTAAAAAATATATAATTATAATGCAAATCAATATTCTAATAATTGTAACATAAATAACATATAACACTCATCTTCTTTGCAGATGTTTAAGTGGATCTGAGATTTAAAGGTGTAGAAACATGTGAACTCATGCTCAGGATCCTATTGTCATATAATAGAAATAATATTTTTGGATGCTTAGATACTATTATCAGATTATAGACACTAACATATAATCTTCTATTTATATCTTGATATTTTTGTCTAGTATGAAATATTCATTGTATTCATAAGTGAATATCTGCGCCTACTAGGTTTTTTTATAGTTTTTAGATTTTTTTTTTTTGAATTTCTATAACTGAGAGTGAAGGATATAAATCATATTCAAATATTTATGTAGTGTAAAAGTGATATGGTTCATCACAGTTATAAGGTTAGTCCATAAGATAAGTAGTTCGGCATAGTGAGATAGTGAATGTGGCACTTTCGACATCAAGAAGGTCTAGAACAAAAGGGTAAAGGCCTAATTTGTATTTGTCAAGTAGACAAAACTAAGATGCTATATATAATTAGTTTTTAGTATCTAAAGTATTATAGATATGAAAATATTTTATTTGAGTTAAAAAATTAATACAATTTTTTTTATAATCTTCCTCTAAAACATGACCAGTTTAAAAAATTTAACAAATTGGATATAAATATTTTTGATACCATTGTATTTATAAATTTAATTTTACATGGATTATATACATACAAGACATAATTGAAAAAATTTATTTTATTAATATCTACATCTATCTTGGGATGTATTTTTTGGGTTTAATATTTAAAATTATTCCATCATCACACATAGGTTAATGGCTTCAATTAAGGTACATGTGCCAATATTCTAAGTTGGATAAAAGCTACTATATGTATAACAAGGTCAATCATGCTAGTTTTCTAATAAATAAAAAAATAACAATAATAAAACAAATTAATCACTACTTTTAAGGTATTCACTTATATATTATAATAAAAATTAGCACAATGTACACAAAAAAAAAACATGTTTTAAAGGATATATGTTAGAATTGAAATTTGAGTGTATGTTTTATTGGGATATTGACAAGATTAATTTAGATACGTAATATCTTTCAACTTGCCAGTATAGGCATCATCTATGATTCATAATATGCTTTTTGAATGGAGAATTGAAATTTGAGTGTAAGGTTTATAGAGATATTGACAAGATTGATTTAGATAGGGCTACATATAAAAAAGATTTGGAATACACTTTTTGAGTGGAGAATTTAAATTTAAATGTAATTGGTAAAAGAGTTCAAAAGGATGGCTATGGTTCAACATAAAGGTTAGCTATTTTATATAAAATAATCATATGCATATTTGATTTAAGTAAAAAGGGCTTCTCAAGATTTCATTCTTAGTGTAGTAAAATTTTCATCATAGTTTAGATACTAAAATTTCATTTTCAGTAGTTGACAATGAAAAACTTGATATATATTTATCATGTATGATTTAAGTACATAAAAAAGGTTTAATATAAAATTCTCTCACACTTCTATGTTATCCTATTAGTCAACTCTTCTATGTTTCTATTACACATCTATTGTAATATCACTATCTATTTGATCTTGCTCAAGATACTGCATAATACACTCTCAACTATTCCACTTATACACAATTTGGTTCCACCAAATTTGATTATTATCACCAATAAATATTGACATGATCTAGTCTGTATCGACCCACTCCTAAAAATGACTTACTTTTTAAACCTTTGTTTAGTGTTTTCCAATTCTCCAAGCATGTCAGTGGCATGAGAATTTACCTAATTGGGTCTATATATAAACACATCAAGATTTCATTGAAAATAGACTTCTCACTTAAATGGAACACATCTATAAATTATTATAATTGTATAAAATATTCTTTATTCTTCCCTAATTGAAAATATTTCAATAGGATAATTCATAATTAAACTCTAAATCACTCTAAATCTAACTCAAATAAACCATTATAATGTATAAAATAAAATTCATTCCCTACATACATGTAAAAAATGAGTGAAATTGCAAAATCAAACTAGGTGGGAGAACTACACATGGCTTGATTTTCCTCTTCAAAGTATCAAATACATAGGAAATAATTAATAATCTAACATGGGTAATTAGGGTCATCTCAACACAATACACTTTTCTTATTTTTATGGGTTTAATGCACTCACAAAAACACCTAAGGTTTGAATGCAAAGTAAGCTAATTTTTGAAGTTGTGCACAGCATCAAGGTTTAAGATCACAAAATTAAGAGAAAACATAGACTTGTGTAGGTGATGGTATAATCATTGTTCCTTAATTAAACATAGGTCATTATCAATTGAGGATACTAACCCTTGATGGATCTAAGCCTATGCATATAATGAATAGCTTTCAACATTGAAGAAACCAAAGGCATGCTTTATCTTAATTTCCACTTACAAAATATAGACATAGTTATATAGTCATGTAAAAAAGTTAAGTATTAAGATATTTATTTTATTTAGTATACTTAGAATTTTCCACTTGTTAAATTAAAATAATCAATCTCAATCTTTATCATTTAGATGTATGCTTAAGAACCATATCTTTAGATCCATATTACATTGCCAAGTTCTGTCCTAATTATATTAAGTAGTTCATATTAATCAAAAGTAGGGTAAATAATATTGTTTAATCCATATATGTATTGAAAAATGCAAAACCATATGTCCCTCTTATTTCTTTTTCCTTCAAAGGTTCCAAATTCTTTGTCCTAAGGTTTCAAATTTCATTATTGATCTCCTTATAAAATAACAAATTTTTTTCCCAAGGGCTTAATTCATCCAATTTTTTACTTCCATACAAAAATAATATTTAAACCTTCAGACCCAAATCTTTGTTAGTGTTTCATCCTTATAGGGTGACATATTTCAAGTTTGCAATTTTATTTTTAGACATAATTTCAAATTATTCCCTAATAACACACATTTAATCAAGACCATATTAAATGAGAATTATTGGCTAGCAAAGGTAATGAAGTTAATACTTTCATATCATTCTACATGGATAGTGTATATCAATTTTATTAATTATGTAAGAAAATGGTTAGTATGGATCATATCTAAATTTAGTAATAAGGCTAAATTTACCAATAGATAGTCTCAAACCTTCCTCCAATATTATAGTTCCAACATTCAAGCTAACATTTCTATTGTCACTAATAGATGGAAAAGGGAATGCATGAACTCATTTGTCCCTCTTACTATGGATTATACCTCATATTATATCCACCCTATTGATGGATTTATCATGAATATTGAGATTGGTGATATAACTACACAAACTAAAAAATATGCCATGGATGGTAAAGAGTGCATTGAGTATATTAACTTGAATCCACATTATATTGATGCAATGTTATATATAAAATTATGTGTATTAATAATTTTACTAAGCATCCACATCAGCTAATCAAACCACTACTACTAGTACTAGACCCCTACACTTACACTTCTGGTAATCAATATGGTATCCACCCAAAATTTGGGGTCAACATGATACCTTCAACATATTTTGATAATTATTCCTATGGAGTAAATAATTACCCATTACATGATGAATACACATCTTCTATCACCAACCACACCTATTCAACATTCACTAAGTCAAATTTTATAACTTTACATTCTAGAGTATTACAACTAGAGCCAGGGGAATGAAAACTATTAATTATTTTGATTCAAAAGGTTTAATCAATAACCCAAAATAACCTCAAATAGAATCCTAACCATTAATAACAGGCTTAGTCACTCCTGATATTCCATTATATTAAGTTAAAGGTGATTTTGAGTAACACCATAGATAATTAAGTTCAACATGTTTGGACTCTGCATATAAGGATAAACTATTGACCAGGTTATTTCCAATAATTCCTTAGGATTATCCATTGTGATGGTCTATGATCTCCCATACTAATATGTAAGATCATTTAATCCCTTAGAAAACCAATTCTTAGAAAATTATTCCATCAACATTGATGAGAAGTTATCCTACACATAAATTTTTAAGCTTAAGGAAAGATATAGTGAACCAATTACTGACTATGTACTTTGGTGCATAATGAAACCTGAAAACTAACAAGAATAATAAAATTACCAATAGGCCAAGATTTTGAAACAATACTCAGAATTGATTCATATTGATTTATTGAAATAATTACCAATACAAATCAATCTTAAATAAGATTAAACTAAGAAATTATAGTCTACATGCAAAAAAAAAAAAAAAACTAAAATCTAAAAAAATGTCTAATTTTAGCAGCCACTATTTATAGTAAGATTTGTATGCAAACATGCACAACTCTAAAAATTTCCTGAAATAACCTAAATACTAAAATTAGCCTATGAAACAAAATTTAACTGATGTTGGCTTTCAGTTATAAAAATATACAATTTCTAAAAAAAAAGAGAAAATTCTCAAAAAAATCATTTAATGTTAGTTTTAGACCATCAGATGATCATGTTTGGCCTCTAAAAAATATCAAAATCAAATCTAAGTGGATAGAGCAACTAAGGGCATAATTAATGTTTTCAATACAATTGTTTTGGCATGTGAAAGAGCTTAAATGGAGTTACGAGTCAAAATTTATGGTATCCAAAAGGTTATCCTATTTTTCTACATCATTCTCCTCTAGTTGAAAATAACTCAGCTCCTACGAGCTGCCCTGATTTTACTACTATTATTTTTCCTTGTCAATCTTTTTCATCTCCCATTCTATAATCTAAGTCTTGTCTTCTTGCTAAAATCCTTTTGACTTCACCAAATACCTATTATAATTCCCTTGCCTTGTGCTCACTGTCTTCATATCCAAAACCTACACTATTTTTTCTTTCTTCTTTGGAACTTGTTACTCCCAATTTACTTCTTCATCTTCACCATCTTCGCCATGGAGTTCATATAAATTTGAAACATTAAATATTGGATATATATCAAAATTCTATGTTAAATTCACCTCATATGCATTATCATTGATTTTCTTCACAATTCTGAATGGTCCAATTTTCTTGTACTTCAACTTGTTGTGTGTGCCTTTTGGAAATATCTCTTTCTTCAAGTAACCATTACCAACTCTCCTTCTTCAAATGACTTAGATGTTCTTACAACATCCACTGATACTTTATATTTCTCATTACTTTCTTTCAACTGTTGCATATGCTCTACAAATACTTATGCATCATTACTAATTCAATCTGCAATTAGCAATTGTACCAAATATAAAATACCCATAGGATTTCTCCCATAAATAATTTAAATAATTGACTTTCCTATGGATCTATTCACTGAACTGTTATATGAAAACTCAGCTTGTGGTAAATCAAATTCCCATTGCTTTGGCTTCTCTCCCACTATGCATCTTAATAAATTTCCCAGGCTCCTATTCATAACTTTTGTCTATCCATCTATTTGTGGGTGATATGCACTAATGAATTGTATCTTAGTACCCATATTCTTCCACAAAGTCCTTCAAAAATGACTTAAAATTTTTGTGTCACTTTCTGAAGTAATAGTTTTTTTTAACACCATGCAATCTCACAATATCCATAAAAAATAATTCTGCAACTCTAGTGGCATCATTGGTTTTATTACATGCAATGAAATGAACCATTTTAGAGAATCTATCTACAAAAACAAAAATTTAATTATTACCTTTTTGTTTATTTATAAATCCCAACACAAAAACCATACTCAAATCTTTCCATGGACCTTTTGGAATTGGTAATGGCATGTATAGTCCAATTTTTTGTGCATACCTTTTAACCCCCTGACATATTTTGAACCTTAAGACATACCTTGTCACATCTCTCTTCATCTGTGTCCAAAAATACTTTTCTTCCACCAAATCTATTGTCTTCATCTTACCAAAATGTCTAGCCAAACTGCCAATGTGTAATTATCTTATTATATTATCTCATAGAGACCCAACTAGAATATACAATTATTTCCCTTTGAAGAGATAACCTTCTTGTATAAGATAATCATCATGAATAGCATCTATCCCACATGTTGATGGATTTTTGCACAGCTCAACTACCTTGATAAAATATGGATCAATATCATATAATTCTTTAATAGCTTCAAATACAATTAATTCACTCACCATAGTAGTTAATAATGCTACCCTTCTGCTTAATGCATCAGCTACCTGATTTTGTTTCCCTGATTTATGTTTCAACACAAAAGTATACCCTTGCAAGAAATAAACCCACTTTACATGCCTACTATTCAATTTTTTTTAATGTATTCACATACTTCAAAACCTCATGATCTGTAACTAGTATAAAATTATTAGGCACCAAGTAATGCCTTCAATGTCTTAATGTTTGTACAACTATATAAAGTTCATCATCATGAGTATAGTACTTTTTTCTTAATTCATTCAATTTCTCACTGAAATATGCTATTGGATTTCCTTCTTAACTTATCATAGCACCAATTCCCACAAATGAAGCATCATAGTCAAGCTCAAACACTTTGTTAAAATTTGGCAATGATAAAATTGGTCTTTCTGTAATCTTCTTCAAAATTTCAAAACATTATATGGCTACTCTAGTCCATATAAATTCCTTCCCTCTAATGCCATCTGTTATTGGTGCCACAACACTACTAAAATGTTTAATAATTTTTTTGTAAAAAGTTGTTAAACCATGGAAACTTCTTACCTCTGTAATGCTTTTTGGAATAGGCCACTCAACAAGTGCCTTTATCTTTTATTCATCCATTTTTACACCATCTATTGAAACTAAAAATCTCTAAAACACTAAACTATTCTACATAAACTTGCACTTCCTTAGATTTACACACAACTTCTCCTTTCTTAAAAAATCCATTACTATTATCAAATATTGTAAGTGTTATTATTTAGTCATACTGATTATCAAAACATCATCAAAATGAAAAACCATAAACTTACTAATATATTCTAGTAGCACTTTTTTCATTAGCCTCATAAATGTGTTAGGTGCATTAGATAATCTGAATGGCATCACCATCCACTCATATAAGCCATCCATAGTCTTGAATTCAATTTTCCACTCATCTCCGTCACAAATTTGAATCTAATAATAAACACTCCTTAGATCAATCTTGGTAAAATATTTTGCTCCTACAAGAACATCCATCATATCATTTAAATGAGGTATAGAAAACCTATACTTTATTGTAATTTTATTAATTGCTTTACTCTACACACACATTATCCATCCTCCATCTTTATTTGGTCTTAGCAATGCTAGAGTTCTACATGGACTCATACTCTTCCTTATCACTTCCTTAGCAATTCAATCACCTATTTATTTAATTTTGCATGTTCTATTGGACTCATCCTATCATCTACTTGATTGGGTAGAGATGATCCTAGAATCAAATCAATGTGATTCTAAATATCTCTTTGTGATGGTAAACCATTTGGTAACTCATCAGGCATAACATTTGCATATTATTTCAACACTCTTTCTTCTTATGTTGGTATTGGCACCATTTTGTTTTTTCATTCTTTGCTACTAGTGAATATTAGCATCCTGATACCTTCATACATTAGATAAATTCTTTAGTACAGCGTGTGCTTTCTATCTTCTCTTCCTCTTTAAGAGGTAACAAAACTACCTTTGTACCACCTTTCCAAAAAGTGTATGTTTTCTTTGCTCAATCATGAAATCCTTTCCTGTTAAATTTCCATGGTCTCCCCAATAACACATGACATGCATCCATCAGAATAACATCACACCATATTTCATCATTATAACTCTTTCCTATAGAAAACTTGATTAAGCACCTTTTATCTACTGTAACTTCATTCCCTTTCTTAAACCATGAAATCTGAGAAGGACTAGGATGTTTTTCACATTGTAGATTTAGTTTCTCAATCATTTCTTTAGAAACTATAATTTCACAACAACCACAATCTATAATTACTTTGCATACCTTTCCAACCATAGTAAATCTTGTTCAAAAAATATTTGGTCATAGCCATGCATCACCACCTTCTTTATTCTACACTTGATCCTTCCTTGGAGATATTATGGTTCTTCTCATCATGAGATTCTCTCCAACATCTACCAATGCATCTTTAGTATTCTGCTCTTCTATTTCAGCCTCAACAAGATTTACTCTTGGGCGATATTCTTGCCTTCTTTCTTGTTCTTCATAATTTGGAAACTCAAATGCCTTATGCCCTTATTATCCACATATATAATAGACATAATATCTACATTTATTTAGAAACCATCCTCTAGCACTACTATAGCCTCATCCTCTCTAAAATCCTCTTCCTCTTTATTGGTATTGAAACCCTTGCCTATTATCATCTTGCCTTTTTTCACCATGTGATGATTCACCTTTATTTTAATTAAAGCCACCTCTGGTGGTATTAACCCACCTCATCTCTTTATTGGAGGGGATTTGCCTCTTCTTGGACCAATAGATGTCCTTCTAAAATCATGTCTATTTTTTTCTTCTACCTTCAAATCTAATTGATAAGTTTCCTCCATGTTATTTATTTTATGCATGCTTTATTCACTTGAATAAAAAAAATTAAACCATTTACATACCTTGTATCCATCTACTCTTATGTTTCATCATGATCCACTCATATGAAAATCTTGTAAGATTCATCTGTATACTCTTGTATACTATGATTTTTTTGCCTTAAATATTTAAATCTTCTATATAGGGTTTGTGCATAATCCATAAGAACAAATATCTCCCTCATCTTCTTCTCCATCTTTTTCCATGAATTAATCTTCTGTTTACCTTTTATTTGTCTCTCTTTCTGTAAGTGATTCCACCAAATCATTCTTAAACTTTCAATTTCATGCATGCAAACTTTACCTTCTTGTCTTTTTTCATAGTCTTCCACTCAAAGAAATTCTCCATGCTATTCATCCAATCTATCAAATCTTATAGTTTTAAAATACCTCCATAATCTAGAATATCAACCTTGATTCCTTCATTCCTCCCTTCTAAATCCTGAACCATCCTCTCTTCCATCGATGGTGGTTTCTTTTGTAGTTCTTCTTGCTGAACTTCTTCATCTTGATCTGTGTCTTCCTCATCACCATCTTGTCTTATTCCTTGATTAGTGATAAACTCTATTAATTGTTAAACTTGCCTCTACATCTCTTGTATAGTCTAGTTCATTTGTGTCATACCTCTTTTTCCTCTCACCATTATTTACTCTTCCAATATTTGAACTTGCTCTAATACCAGATAATGAAACTCAAAAACTAAAAAAAATACAAAAATTACCAATAGATCAAGATTTTGAAAAAATACTCAAAATTTATTCATATTGATTGCTTGAAATAATTTCAAACCCAAACTATGCTTAAATAACCTAAACTCAAAAAATAGATTTTAGATGCAAAATTTGAAAAAAGACTAAAATCTAAAAAAAACCATCTATTTTTAGTAGTTTTTATTTATATTAAGTTTAACATACAAACATGCATGGATCTAAAAATTTCCCAAAATAACCTAAACACTAAAATTAACCTATAAAACAAAATTCAATTTAAGTTGACTTTTGGTTCTAAAAATATACAATTTTTAAAAATATAAAAATATTAAAAAAAATCATTAAATGTTAATTTGGGACCCTCAGATGATCACGTTTTGCCTCCAAAAAATATTTAAATCAAATCTAAGTGGATAAAGTCACTTAGGGAAGAATCAAAAATTTTGATATGGTCATTTTTATGTGTAAAAGAGTTCAAACAGAGTTACCAGTCAAAAGTTATGGCATCTAGAAGGTTGGCATATTTTTCTACATCAGTATAAGACCATGGTATTAAATTCAACCATTTTGATGGATCAAAATGAATTACAATATATATTCAAGCAAATCTTTCTAGTACCACTCCTTATGTCAATTATATTTAAGAGAATCAAGTCATTTGATGATATATGCCATAGAGTGAAGGACAAACAAGTCTAGTTAATTTACTTTAACAAATTTAAGTATACATCTACTACTAAAACTACTTAAATAATGAAGATTCAAACAAAACCAAGCTTCTAAGTCAAACCAAATGATAAAAATAACGAAGAAAATATTAAAATCAACGTAGTGTCATAACCTATAAATCAGTTACGATTGGCAACTTCACTAAAGAGGCAGTTTTGAAGATGACCATCACCTCCTCATGTGTTACTAAAGAAGTTTCTTGAGTGTAAACTTATCACGCTCATTCCTCTGGAAGAGATAAATCAAAGTAGGCCTAGACTAAGGAACTAAAAAAATGCATTTGTGACTATCATTAGATTGTGGGGCATTTAAAAAATAGATACTTTAGTATAAAACATATGATTAATTATCTTATAAATGAAAACATTATCGACTCAAAGCCCCCTACATAGGAATCTACTATGCAACACAATGTAAATAAAAAAATGAAGATATTTAGTGTTCCTTTTTCTAAACATGAAGTATTATAGTGTATGGAATTTTTAGAGGTATATTGTCTATACAACATGCATCCTCAACAAGATATATATGATCATCCAGTACATGTTATTATTGGTAGACATAGTAATACACCACCAGAGTGTCACATGATTACATTCAATGATATCAAGAGAGTTGATAAAAATTCATATATTCAATTATTCTTCGTAAGAAACTAAATTGGTGAAAAACCCCATATATAGTTTTGTGATTGGAAATGTTTTAAGTGAGAATATTTGCACAATTAAACTTCTCCAATATCTTAGGTACACATGTCATGCCTCAATATTCATGTTTCCTTATATCAAGAAAATTAATTGGTAATTGAAGGGTTGAATACATTATGTATCCTTTTTGATGTTCTTAGTGGTGATATTTATCCAGTGTCAAAGGTTTTCTTACAATTAACATTGTTTGATTTTATCTTAGTTTTTGAGGTCTAGATGGATCTAATGTGATGAAGATGTTCATGCATATTTTTTATGCATTTTTATTATTGATAGTTACAATATCGACCTTTGTATTTCTCATGCTTCACTAGTACAGGTGCCTCATGGGATTATTTCATGTTTCACTAAGTTTTAAGACATAGTTGCTTGTTGGAATTCTTATCATTTTTAAAAATAGACCACCCATCATTTAACAATAAAACATTGACATGATTATCTCACTATATTATTATGTTAGCACAAAAATATAATACAAGCTTGTTCCTGGTGTATACACTAGTTTTCTTCATCCATTTTGAGTAACCTTGTTATAAAAAATCCAAAAGCATTCAATTATATTTCCATGCCTATAATAATTTGAATTATAGCAATGTGGTGCATGTGGTAGTGTCTCTACTACAAAATGGATTTTATGACCCCTAGGAATATCTAGCCATGTTAACTATATAGATAATTAGACTTATTTCATAGTTGATTACATTCATGGTCCTCGATATGCATATGTTGTTTATTATCATATCATGGATATTGAGCATAGATGATTAATAATTGTCACTTGTTTCATAGACATATATAATTATTCACTTGTTATTATATATACATGATTTATTGCCTTTATTATTATATGAGTTTTCAACATCTCTAAATAATAGTGCTATTTGTAATTAGTGTGCATGTTTATTTATTTATTGATGAACTTGCTATTGATAGTTTACCAACATTCTAAGTATAGTTGTGAATTATACTTAGCATTAATTCATTACATTGAAATTATATTATTGATCTCTCTTTCTCTATTAGGATCTCTCTCATTGATGTCATATGGTTTGAGATATAGGGATAACTATTGAGAATTATGAATTATATAATATTAGTTATGATCTAGTTAAATGCATTATAAATAGCATGCATAATTACTATTCATAATCACTTGGATATAGAACATGATTATGATTTACTTTGTATGTACTAACCATGTGATTATTTGAGTTCATTTTTAATAATTTATGTAGTGTTTCATCACACAAAACACTATGACATAAACATGTGTTATTGGTCACTATTCTAATGAAATGTGCCTAAGTGTTAGTAAGAGTGTACTTCTATGACTCCTTTGACTAACCTCATGCCATAATGGTTGTATTGGTTTTACTTCGAGATAGTGGAGATATAGGGGTCACATGGCCTAGCATTGACTCTCATCTCATGTCATTCAAAAGCTAATATGTATATTTTTAATATTTCAAAAAGGAACCTTCTTCTTTGAAGATTGATTTTCCTACTAGAGAAGTTTCCATATGATAGTAAATGGAGTCTTGTGTAAAATATATGTTAGCTCTAGTATGGGAATTTCCTACTATGATTAGTATTTCGTATTTTAATTTATAAGATAAAGTTAAATAATGGATAAAATATATATTATCTCTAGTAAGGGTATGTCTTACAATGAGTTTTATTTCCTATTTTACTTGATGATAGTGAACGGAGCACTAGGTAAAATAGATGTTGTATGTTATAGGGGTGTGTCATATTAGAAAATTACTAATAGTGAATGCAATGTGATGTAAAATAAATTTTATCTCTATTATGGGTGTGCCTTACTATGACTTATATTTCCTATTTTATTTACTGATAATGAGTGGACTCCAAGTTAAAGTAGATGTTAGCTCTAGTATGGGTATGTCATACCATAGGTTGTATTTCACATTTTGGTTGCTGATAGCAAATTGATTTTAAGGTAAAATATATTTTAGCTCTAGTAGCCCAATGTGTCCTAATATAAATTGTATTTCATAATTTATTTGTTAGAGTCCCCAATAATTAGATATGGTTGTCCTTCTACAAAACCATTAGAAACATTCATGCTTTTGAACTTGTGACAAACTTGGGAGGATCTCACTATATTTTAGGAGGATTATGGACATGATTGTTATCCTTTATTTTAGTTTTCCATATGGATCACCTATCGACATGTATGAATGTTTTATATAACATTCTTAAATGTCTTATGGTGCTAAATTATTTTCATTCTCTTGATCAAATATTATATTTATAACCTTTTAATAAGCATAAGATTTGAGTGCTCATGACCAATACAACCTACAATTATATATAAGATTAATTGCATTTATAAGCACAAGATTCTTGTGTAAATGTATGATCTATGTAGCCATGACATGATTCAAAAAATTTATAGGGCATTTCCTTGAGATGCAATGTGATATGAATATTTCTATTTTATAAAGATTTTGATATTTGAAAGGATTGTGCATGTGTAAAATATTACTATTGTATCATTTGTGACCCTCACATTTTTTTGGGCTATTATTTCCTTATGATAATTGTATTGCTTATGATGGATTGTCTTTATATTATTTGTACTAGCATGGATTTATATCTCATTCAAGGACATCCATTATTGTATTTCTCATATTCATATGTTATGTAATGAGTTGGGATTATCGTATTTCCTCACTGCTACATATATATGTTTAATGGATTATGAAACGTATAATTTTGGATGTCTCTTTAACTAAGTATATAAATTATGATTATTTAAATATGCATGAAGGGTAAGAATCAAATTTAAACATACGGTTCGTAGCTAATACATGCACATAAATATGAAAGAATGTTGAAATGTTACCCTAAGATCTAATGTTATACTAGTATTATCTTTATTTCTTGAATTATTTGACACATATATTAAGTGTGTGTGTGTGTGTGTGTGTGTGTGTGTGTGTGTGTGTGTGTGTGTGTGTGTGTGCACGTGCATGTGAATGCATGTCCATTATCCTAAAACTATAATTTAATCAACTACACATACCCTTGACCAAAATGCATCACGAGTTAGAATTATTCCCATTAACACTTTTGACATTGATGATTGTGACATAGTTTTGGTATAATAAATATTTGAATATCTATTCCCAAACACATAAACCTTGAGGAAACTACTAGCTAGGTCTGATATTTGGATTTTTGGACAGTCTAATTTTTTAAAATTCCAAAAAATAGTCCTCTTCATCTCATTGGTAAGAAATAAAGGTCTCCTTGATAGCTAGACATTAGACATTTAAAAAAATTCTTTGAATGGTCTTCTTTAAAAGGTTATAGAGAAATGGAAAATAAAAGCATTGAAAAGGACGCGTGTTCTAGCTTGATAGGTGTAAAATGGTAACACGCCCCCTCTCTTATATATGGCAATTTGTAAATATTCTCCATATTATTTTGGGATGTAGTATATGGGAGCAAAATTTCAAGAATTATAAGTTAGGACCAACTAAGGGAGTCTACAAACTTGATATAAAGGACTAGGTTGGCCCTACCATTTTATTTCTTTTAAGTCTATGTAACATTTTTATTGTGTGTGAATTTTGATGTATACTTTCTATGCAAATTTAGTATGAATATTAATGCATAGTTTTTATGAAAATTCTAGTATGATTTTTTATGTGAATTTATGGTTTGAAATTAAATATTTTTAAAAAATTATTGCTTGATTTTGTTTTGAAATGTTTGGGTCCCTTCTTGAATTTAAAAGTCAATGAGATTATTAGAAACCTAATGACATCATATGGATGGAAGGTGAGGCTTTCCCCCTTCTGGCTACTTAATGTCTTATGGTGGTATGGGGAGGATGATATTGTGGAAGTCTCATTTTTGGTTGCTATTGTGAAAAGAAGGAAAATAATATACTCTTAAGTGGTTGCTTGGATTATATTTATTACTATGCAAGAAAAATAAGATTTTGTATTAGTCTTCCAATTGGTGGTGAGCATTTTATGGTTTATTTAATGTATGAAAAATATGGATATAAATATTCATGTCTTTCGTAAGTATAATAAATCTATTGATATCAAAAATGAGAGCATGATGTTATTTTAAATTGGTGTGAGCATTTTATGTTTTTTTCAATGTTGAAGGGTATGCATGTAAACACAATATCCTTTTGAGATTTCATAACTCAATTTATTAATTCAATATATTCACAATTATTCAAAAAATCTATTATATTTCATAATATCCCTCGGCTTATATATATATATATATATATATATATATATATATATATATATATATTTGAATACCTACCTTCGTTCCAAAATTGGTTCACATTGAATGGTGATAGAATGCAACAAGCATTATAGAAGAAGTAATTAAAAAATATGGTCGAGATATCCTTTGTAATACATATTTATAATTAAAAAGACCATTTAAGATGTCATCATTCTTCATCTTCAAGTTGATCATTAAAAAATAATATTTTAATCTTGAAACTTAATCATACATCATAAAATTATAAATAACAACCATCTTCGATCTTGAATTTGTTAGCAACCAAAATATAAAATGAGTTAAATAATATTACATTTTACAGAAAATAGGAGACATTAAAGGAAGTTGTTCTTTATGCCTTTTTAAATTCACTTGGATTAAACCAATGTAGCTCACATATTTAAAATAAAAATAAAAATAAAAATGGGGTACTATGTGAAAAGTATAAGAATAGTTATTATATTCAATAAATTCAATTTTTGAAGAGATTCTATATTTACATAGATTAATTTTATTATTGATGTAGAGGATAATGAGTCAGGGGTTGCAAAATTTAAATACATTTTCTCAAATAAAGGCTCGAGATTTTAGTGTCATTTAAATGCTTGTGCATAGAATTTTAATTTAAATGGCAGTCTTATCAACCACCATAATTGTTTCCAAACCCAAAATACAAATATAGTAATAACAGGGAACAACAAAAATGATAGATAATTTAGAATTAAAATACGCCCTGCGTATTGAAGGGTACACGAATTTACATGAAATGGTAAAATATATCACGGTCCTAGCTTATATTTATACAATTATCAACAGATCCTAAAATCCAGTTAGACACCTAAATCTAGCGAACACCAGATAAGCTGAGCACCAAAAATATAGAGGGGTTAACTGTAGATAATTTACAAGTAGTGACTCATTAAAAAAATAAATTTAAATAAATAATCTGTGAATCATTATAATAAAGTAAAAACTGTAGATGGCTTAAAACGTTTGGCCATAGGAGAGAACCGAATATATATAATACACATATATAAGCAAAAGTTAAAACTGAATTATGTTCCATAAAAGAAAACAACGTTGCACACTAGTTCTAGTAAGAAATAACCACAACTAGAGGAATTTATTACAGCATACAACAAGATTAAATAACTTTTTGACATTCCTCGCAGAAAGGGCTGCGTTCCTTCTTCCAAAATTCTTCCCAGTGCACTCGGCCATTCAAAGCAAGATATTGTAAAATCATTTACAGGTCATAAATAATGGCATTCAAGAAGTTTTCCCTTTTATTTTTCAGCTTTGGATTTAACCCCCAACAAAATAAAAGTAAAAAGATAAAATAAAAATAAATAATTTTAACATCAAAGCCATCAGTTAATTAACTTTTATCAATATCATTAAATTTACTTTCATCTCATTCACATATATATATCAATTTTATCATTTCAAAAGTTAGGATCTCATTCTCATATATATATATATATATATATATCAATTTTATTATTTCAAAAGTTAGGATAACACATAGTTAAAGAAAGAGCCTATTTTGAGGACGTGCCATCTGTAGATGAAAAAGATTGAATAAAATACATATTAAAATGCTCTAAATAAAATGGTTCCTTACAAAAATCTGTCTGACCTATTTGTCTATCTGTTGGTGTTCTGGATCCCACCTCCCTTTCATGCATTGTTGTGCATCTCCCATTATGTTCTTTAGCCTTAATGAGCTTTGCATAGTTTTGGTCTTTCTCAGCGTTAATTACTGAAAGTTGATATATATTAATAAAAATAAAATTTGAATAAATAAATAATTAGAATCATTTAATTATTAATTTTATTTAATTATTTATTATATAATTTAATATTTTATAGTTAAATATTTTATTTTTATTTTTATTATATAGTTTTTATTTTTGTTTTAAATTAAATATTAATTTCGTTATGTATATTAAGGGTTAATAAGTTTTAAGTATTTTCTAATAAACACACCATAACCTTATCATTAAAGAAGGAGATCCCATCAAACATTGATTATGATGAAGTTATTATGGAAATGAAATAATATACAATTATTAATTTCATTCAATCATTTATTATATAATCTAACATTCCATAATTAAATATTTTTATTTTTATTTTTCTTATATATTTTTTATTATTATCAAATACATCATGTACTTTAAAAGTTAAAAAGTTTTCAATATCTTCTAACAAACACACTATAACCATATCAATAATAAAAGAGATATGATCAAACATTTATTATGATAGAAATTATTATAGGAATGGAGCAATGTACAAATAAAATTAAAAAATTGATTTTTTCTGAATTCACAATTTATATACAAAAGCCAATAAAAAATAAGAATTAATCCAATATTTTCTAATGCCACTATAAAATAAGAGGAGCATTAAAATTACATAATATGAAATTGCACTGCTATTACATTGCACTAATATGTGCATAGGTTTATAATATAAAGTTGCATAGTATCACTTTCTTATTATCATGCTTACCTGGAGCTCAATAATTAATTGTTTAAAAACTATCAAATGAGAAAATATTAAAAAAGTGTAAAAACATTTAATAGTGTAGAAAAAATATATGAGGCTCAAAAGGTAAGATAAGATAGGTTATAATGTTGATAAGAACAATTTGTAATTTAAATTTAATTTTTAAAATTTAAAATTATATTTATATATATATATATATATATATATATATATATATATATATATATATATATATATTTACAATTAAAATATTTAATTTTATAAATTTCTATTAAATATAAAGATATTCATGCATTCAATGTTTGTTAATTAATTTTACAATAATCACCATTCCCCATAAAAGCAATTATAATTTTAACTAATAAAATTATTTTTAAAAATAAAAAATTAAAATAATATATTAAATATTATGATAATTATCTTGCATATTTATAAATTATATACTATATTAAAAATGTTTCAAATTTTAACTAATAAGGGATAAATATACGCTAAATCAATATCACTTTCTTCCTATCATATCATCATGGTGTTTGGGGCTACTTATTTCATACTTAAAAAATCATCAAAACTTAGTGAAATTGAGAATATAAATTGAGAAAATATTAAAAATATAAAAAACATAGAAAAACCACTTAATAACAATGTAGGAAAATGGTAGTGAGTGAGAAATTTGTTGCTGATGCAATGGGAAAAAACCAAAGATTGTCGTTGATGCTATTGTTGAGCTTCGACTGCCTGACGACCTTTATAAAACTTTTATTGTTGCTATAACTGGTGGTACTTGGTCCAGCTCATTCCAACAGGATTCTAAACTGATCCCCTGTGCTCGAGATTCACCGATTGTTGTGTGTGGCTCAGAGGTCTCAGATAACTAGAACTATTATCGTGAAAGAGGAGTGATTTGCAGATTCAACGGGTTGTCCCTCCCTACCAAATCTTCAAAATTGGGTCATGGAGTCTTAGAAACCACTCGTTGATGGTAATATTGAATTATTTCTCTGCATAAGAGGATTATTTATTGTGACTTTTGACTCTTCAATGTATAAATATTTAGTGCTCGATGGCAAGGCTTGGATGTGGGGTGAGCATTCCCTTTCCATCAAGCACTAGACTTTATCCTTCAATCCTCTCACTGAGCCACTTAACATTAGACCCTGTTAGGTTCTTCTCCCAAACCTCCCTCTATAGTTTTGGGAGGTATCTAGCTTTGAAGGCATCGATAATGCCATCGACCTCTTCCTTAAGGAAGATTCTGCTACCTCTATTATGGGACATTCCATGGTAGCATGAATGTTGGTAGAGATTGACATCTCCAAACTTTTTCATGGAGATGTGGTTTTGTTGGTGGGGGATAGGCCTTGGAAACAACAATTAGATTATGAGGGCATCCCTTTCAAATGTAGAAGTTATTTTTTCAGTGGTCATTTGGCCTCTAGCTATCCTCTCCCATGCCATAAGGGCACTGCAACTTGGTGGAAAGGTGCTCTTATGGAACACTTGATGGTCAATGGTTCATCTCATAAGGATCTGTCTACTAAGGAGGTTGTGCTCCTTGCTAGGGTTGTCCCTGAGGAGGTGATGAGGGTGGCTGGGACTGTTGCTGAGACCCCCACTGCTATTAATACTATTGTAGATGATGAGATTACTATCAGATTCTCCTCTAATACTAATGTTGGATCTGTAACAGGGTCTTACCCTATTGTTTCCCCCATTGTTTATGACGTTATTGTTGTTGTTGATGTTTCTATTGAGACAAGGATCGTTGTTGCTGGTGTTCAGTCTGTTGAAGGGGATGATGTTGTTGTGGTATTTCCCCAGGCTCCATCCCCTTCTGAGGGTCTGGGGAGGTTTTCACCTCCTTCTCCTCCTTTTTCTGTGAATGGAGATTTGAATGAGTATTGGGCTATTCTTGAAAGGAGGAAGCGAGGTCTTCTTAAGTACGTTTCTTGGCCCAAGGAGGTGTGACCTGCTAGGTCAGGTTCTGTTATTGTTTAGCTTGGTGTTTTTTGCGTATTTTTTCTATCAAAATAGTGGTTTTTCTTATGTCACTTGAGTGCTATTTCTGGCACCTTTGAGGGTTGCTTTGCTTTGGGCTATGGTCTCTCTTTTCCTATGTTCATTCTGGGTGCAACTTAGCCTTTTTGGCTCTGTTGTTTGGCCGTCGTTGATGTTCCATCTTTGACTTGGAGTTGGCTTTTTATTTTAACCCTAGAGGCTTCTTTGTGTTGGGCCCAAGACCCTTTTCCTGCTGCTTCTTATCAAAACAATGTAAGAAAAATATACAAAACTCAAAAAATAAAATAAGATAAATTATAAGTATTGATGGGAACAATTTTTAATTTAAATTTTAAAATTTAAAGTGCTTAAAAAAATAGTAATTATTTATTAATATTTATTTAAATTAATAAATATTTTTATAATTAAAATATTTAAATTTGTTAATTTAATTTTATAAACTTTCATTTTAAAATTAAATATAAAGATACCCATGCATTCAACGTTTTTCAATTAATTTTAAAGTTTTTAACTAATTTTACAATAATCACTACTCTCCTAGAAACTATTATACCTTTAATCAATAAAAATATATTTAAGATTTAAAAATCTAAATATTGTATTAAATATTACAATAATTAATTATGTATATTTATGAATTATAATAAAAACATTTTAAATTTTAATTAATAATATATATAATAAATTTATCAATTAAATCAATTTATTTTTAATTAATTTACTAATATTTATTTATATTTAATTTGTTAATCGTAAATTTAATATATCTTTCCATCTAAATTTTATTAAATTATAAATAATTAATTGAAACTTCATAAAATTTAAATATTCAAGATATTGAATAAAATGTATTCGATATCATTATAATTAAAAAATAAATTTTACATACATATTATTTTATTTAGGCAACATTAACAATTTTTATTTCAAAAAATATATATATTTATTTTGGGATGCATTTATTAAGCCGAGGCTTATATAGCCGGCGAAGCCCGTATATTTCGTTTCATGTTACGACAAAATAAAAAGATGCTGTTGTCAGCCAATCCGTGATTGACAGGTTTCGCAGCAGCAGAGTCCTCAGAGTGGATGACACCGTTGATTGTTAAATGCAGGAAATAGACGCGCAGCTGCTCGCATATGTCCTATCCAGATATGGAGATAAACGCATATTTGTAGTCTGTTGAAAATGCAGAGAGGCTTTCTGTGTCCGTTGAAATCCTTGACTGAAATGGAATACGGTTACGTTTGAGTTGAAATAGCTGAGATAAAATTACCGGTGGCGATGTTGTTGGACGAAAAGGCTGCTTCAGGACGTTCGAACCTTGGACGTAGTGATAACTAGGATTGCGTGAATGCAATGAAGAAGGCAAAGATCAACGGCGTGGCGCAGAAGAGGCAGCCGCATAGAGGGCTTGGGCAGGACCAGAAGAAGCGACTGTAGGAAGATAACGTAATAGTGGCGGCGGCTGCATCTACAAAAATTCGTATGGCGTATGTATCGCTGCATGTATACGGAAGGCTGCCTGACGTATTCTTTTTACAGGCAGCATCATCATCATCAATCTAAACAGTTGTCTGCATGTTCATCCAATAGAAATATGCTTGGTTTGCAGCAGGGCACTTGTTCGAATCAGGGAGAAATATTAATAATTATGATATTTACATAAATTAATATATATTATCATTATTTAATAATGAGTAATATACAATAAGATTATATATTATATAATAATCAGTAATATACAATAAGATTAGATATTATATAGTGTTATTATATAATATTTACAAAGTGACAGTTCAGAGAGGTCAATTGGCCCAGATGGTGTTTTATTTATTTAGAATTCTTGATGCCCAACTCATTGGTTGATGTGAAAGACATATTAACAATATCATTAGTCACCTTGGCTATGCTTGAAGAGGCTCCTGTGATGATAACGACATCTCCCTTGATACGGATTGGGCTTCTAAGAAATGTTTGATTGATGAAGCAGAGGAATTTGCAGAAAGAAATCGCAGATGAAAGCATGAATAGCAGGAGTAGTGATAATGTAATGTCCCATTGCAATCTCCAGGGTGTTTTCAATGAGAATTATTATTATGGGTGTGTATGTGCGAAGCTATGTTTTAACCGAGTGGAATGGAGGAAGACGAGGATAGAGGAAAGCATGGCTGCCATGTTTACGATCTCAATCATGTTGTATAACTTCCAGAAAATATTTGATTAAGCTCGAGCTTTTTATGTAAAATGAAATTTCTTTAATCAGTTTTCTATAAACTAGATTTAGCATCATACTTTCTTTTTCAAAAATTAATTATAATTGATTGCTAATATATTTAATTGACGCTAAACCCCTCGCATTCACCACACATCGAGAGGGTTGGTTTCTGCCTATCAAACTTCAAGAAGTAAACATATAAAAAATGAGGAACTTTTTATTCATATTTATAACAAATTTTATTTAGATTATAATTACAGGGAGGGACATTCTATTATGGCACGAGTAAGTTTATTCATTTTTAAAAAAAAAATTAATATTGTAATATTTTATTAAGAGATATTTTACAATAATATAAGGAATGATGATGGATTGTAATGTAATGAGTATTTAGTTTTAATTTTAATTTTAAATTATACATCCATTTTATTATTATTTAATTTTTTTTTAAATAATTCAATTGAAAAATCTTAATATCTTGGTCATCGAGAAAAATTTGGAACCCTTTTTTTCAAAAAGATTATTTTGAGCTTGACAAATTAATATAATTGGTAGGTAATTTGACCCCTGGTCAAATAAGTGAACCCCGCATGTAAGTTTGAAATTCCATAGACGCCCCCCACTAGATTGAAACATGTCTACCATGGTCAGAAAACATGTCTTGATACTTGTCACATTTGTTCTAAGTTGTCCTAATGTCATATCATGCTATCTTTGGGCCACTTGGATGGATTTTACAGTTTATTTTCGAAGATAAGCATGTCAAATTATCATTCAATATGTACAATGTCAGAAAATGTCAGTTGTTATTTTTGTAATTGCATTTGATAGGTTTAAACATTGAAAACAAGATCTCTTATAAAAAGAGGAGTTTCTAAAGTTGTAAGCCCGGAAAGGTACATTTGGCAAGTGGAAAGTCTTTAGGAGGATCTATATAGGCCCACACAGGGCTTTCTAGGTTTTAAAAGCTTTGACAGTTCCAAATTTGGCTAAACCCAGTTTGTCTTCCGTATTGATCCCTTGGACAAAGTCAGACAAGCCATCGGTTTTTTGTTAGTACAAACAGAGGGAGAGGAGTTGGTCTGAATGCTTTTGGTAGATGTTAGTACTCCTAATGTACTCTAAATCCATGTTAATAGTTTGCATATTGACGAAGCATACTTCATTAATCATCCTTGATAAGGACATCCACTCAAAATTGACTATACATTCCTATCACCTGCAAGTTTTCCCACTTGTTTACATGTTTTGATATTTCTAACTAGTTTATCTATTTTAGCAGAACATGTTCTTCATCCTCATGTTTCCTTCAAGTTGGTTTGAACGTGTAAGCTAGGCAAGATTTCTAATCAGATATGCACTTGTGTTCAACATATCAAACCATGGAAGGTTAGTTTCTCCATAGTATACTTGCATTTAGGGACTTGGAGGTTGATCAAAATAGGTTTCTCAAGATAGTAGTCAAAAAACTGATCAAAACTCCATGATATGCAATCATATGCAGTCATGTATGGATAACAAAAGACTAAATGAAGGTTTAGAACATAGGTGGTGTCATGCCCAGGACTTGAATGGAGTTTCTCAAGTCACTCATGGCTCATGGTGCTCAAAAACTACAGTCAAACCTCTTCAAGTAATGTCTATACAAGGCAAAGTTGGAAAAGTTGGTTAAGGGAAACTTTACCTTAACTTCTCTAAGATACATTTTTGCTCTAGTTGGTGGAATTTGGTGAGTTTTGTGCAAGTTTAATCATTTCAGTCTTGCAATGTAGATAGACATGTCACTAACTAGGATTTATACAATCTTTGTATTATGTTATCTTCTTTATTGCCTCTTAATAAGGATGTAAGATTTGATATTACATATATTATTGATTATGTTGTCATCTTCTATGTTTCAATATTTAATTCAAGCATCAATATCTCTATTCCAACTTTCATCAATTAATGGTGGATGCTACTCATACTGGAAACAATAATAGGAAGTCTATTATTACTCAAAGTGATTAACTTATGTTTACATTCCAAGTATTTAATCAAAACTTTAGACTTCACATAAGTACAAGCAACTTTAATCAACATAATGCACTTAGTAAAAATTAAAGTACTTAATTGTTGTAGTAAACTTAATATGAACTACTTTTATCTAACCTTCAGCATTTTTTTGCACCATGAGGACAACTACGAGTATAATTTTATACTAAAAATAATTCTATCATTGCACGCTGATTTACACCTTAAATTATGATTTCAATGAATGTGAATATACTAATATTATGAGTTAGATAAAATTCAACCATACCTTTCCTCTTAATCACTACTTTTAAAATATTCACTTGTTTATGGTAATAAAAATTATTACAATATAGAACCAACAAAACATGTTTTACAAAATAAATTTCACATTTTTATGTTTAAATGTTTATATATATATATATATATATATGTCATCGTAATAAATTAAAAAAAATACAAATAAATCAAAGCACTAATCACACAATCCTAAACATAAGCACATTTAAATTTATTTGAATCCTATCAAAACATATTTTCCATATAAAGATTTTAAAAAATACATTAAAACTCTTTCATAGAAATTAGAAGGGAAGAAAAAAAACCAATAAAATTTCTTTCAATTTTACAATTAAATATAAAAGATTAAACTTCATAGTTTCAATTTGAATTTTAAAAACAAAACCAATTAAGTCTAAAAATAAAAACAAACAAACTAAATAAATATCCCTTTTTAAATAACGTTTTTCTGAAGTTAAAAAAATAAAATAAACAAACAAACTTTTTTAAAAAAAAAGGAAGGCAAAGCAACTAACAATTTTACTTCAAAATTAAAAAATACGGATGGAAAAAATACTCATTGCGTAAAATTTACTTTAATATGTTTAAATAAAGCTATATTTCTTGCATGCGTACGAATGAAATATGTTTTTCTATGAATTTAGATATGCATTAAGCTTCTTCACGTAAATCAATATTCATCGCTTCAATTTCTAAAAAGGAAACATAGGAAGCAAAGTAGAGAACGAATTAAATTAAGTATAAACAAAGTAATTTTTTTTTAAATAATAATAATAACAACAACAACAACAACAACAACAACAACAACAACAACAACAACAACAATGTCTTCAAAAGAGATGATTAAATGAAAATCAAAAATATTTATAAATGCTATTTTAAATTGGAATTTTTTAAATTTAATTGTAGCAAACCTTAAGCTACTAACAATCCCTCAAATATACCTTAAAAATATGTCAAATCCTAATCAATTAATGGTTGTTTAAAATATGAAAGATAACCCTTCAAAATCACAATTTCTTCTCCAAACCATAGGCATCTTTAGCTATAAAATAAATTTGAAAATTGTAGATATTTCTTATGCCAAAATTTTTATCAAAACCCTTGTTAAATTGCATAAAATATGTTTGTAATAAAGACAGATTTTTTTTATAAAATTTATGAATATTTAGATGGCTAAAAAATATCAAAACCCAAATTGACAAGCTAGAAAAATATGAGAAAATTACAAAATTATATTCAAGATAATTTATCCTTTGCAAGAGGTCTATACCTCTCCCAAACAAAATCACCACTATGCAAAATAATATGAATAATTTCAGAATTGTCCTTAGGGCACAAAAATCACTAGAAGAGTGAGATTTCACTCCCCAATCAAGTCGTCACTCTCCGAATAACAAGGCACCAACTTGGAAATCACTAATTGGTGTTTAAAACACCCTTGAATGACTAGTTGATTCTAATGATAACCTCTAAATGAAGTTACCTCAAAGAAGGAAGAAGGTTTATGTCCCCTAACTTCATTTGCTTGAAAGGTTTCATCTTGAAAGCAATTAGCTTGGCATTTATGTGCTAATAGACCAAATTTTTAATATTCAAAACATGACATGCCCTCACTAAATGATTCCTATTCACTTTTGTAGCCCTCCAAGTGTGGTTCCCAAATAGAGGAAGGGAGGGTAATATAAAAATTATTTTAAAAGACATTTCCTTATATCTTTTCTTAAAATTACTTAATTTTTTATGACCCATAAATGTCCCCTCTTTAAGTGAAATAATAAACATAAAGTAATTTTCAAAAAGGTACTTTTACACATTCAAATAAAATATTCAATGCTCACTTCCTGTTATACTTGTCTCGTAGCCTCTGGGAATGGTTTTAAGGCTAAGGGTCTTCTATGATATCCATATCAAAAGAGGGACATGGCAATCCTCCTTGTCCAAAATTGCTTGTCCTCAAGCAATAGAAGTAGCCAAAGTGTTATCTCGACTATAGTTCTTGTGCCAAACTCAAACCCATGCCCTTTCCAATGGAAAAACCCCTCTTTGTGATGTCTTCTACAATTGGATATGAAGTTCTCTTGTTGTTTAAGCAAGATAAAAATTAAAGACCAGCAACATCTCATGTTGTTACCTCTTATCCTTGAGTCCATGTGTTTAAAAAATTCCCATAAGATGTTGGAAGCAATAAAATCTTCAATTTTGGCATCATAAGGGTGGCTATAAAATGGTGTTCTAGTTAGGTAGTATTCAAACATTACAGCCTTGATTGCCCCTATGTTCATACCTACACATGAAGCAAACATGTTAGTCCAAAGAATGATCTTACCCTTTTATTTTGTATTTGTGACCATGATTTGCTTAGGGAGCATGTCTACAAACTCTTGAATGTTATGAATGGTGCAGCCTCTAGCAACATCCTTATCCTTCCATCTAATGATTTTTACATTTATTACCTTATTTCCCCAAGTGTATGCCACTTTATGAAACACATAATAACTACATATGATCTTGATATAATCCCTTAAATTCCTCCAATGAAATATCCAAAGGGATAGAAACTCATGTGTGAAAATGGTAATTGCACCCTTGACCCATAAATTCATTTGTATCTTTGTATTAGAGTGAACCAACTTTTTTACCATCTATTTTTATTTTCCATAATCCTTCAATTCTTTATTGAAGTTAAACCATTCATCACCAAAGTGTTGTCCAATAACTCCTTAGTGTTTTTGCCACATATAAGAAACACCATGGATATAAAAAAATAAAATAGAATTGGAAAATATCAAAGAGATGGCCACTATGTGTACCTTGAGGGTTTTGAAAGCATATGTTGGGTTCCCAAAGTGTGAAAGTTGTTTACCTTGGAGGATTGAAGTAATAATTGAAACCTTTCCCTAAAATGAAAACTTACATTTCCTTGCAAAATCAAACATTGTAGAGGGTTTTCCCTTTCCCTTTTTTACCTTATTCTAAGCACACATATTCAGCTAAAGTGACCCATTTATTCCCTCATTATTATCATCACCAAGTTTCCTCTTGGTTTCAAAAATTGGGGTGCTTTAAACCAATTGAATTGACACCTTATTGGGCATGTTTCTAAATTGTATGTTAGGCTGGAATGACATATAAAACTCATAATTTTTTGAGTGTGTTTACAATTATTTCCCTTTGTCATTTTTAGATTTCTTAATTCTCCTCAAGTATGTGACTTTACTTCCCCACAATATGAACTTTAAGCACAAATTTTCAAAATTGTCAACAAAAAGAGGAATTAAGTAATTCTTTCCATACCTTTGGAACCAACTAGCATTGACTCCTATCAATAAACCTTTCACCTTAACATGCCTTAGAAACTAGCTTATGTAAATAATAATTTGAAAGTCCTTTTCATACCTTAGAGGCCTCCCTATGCCCCCAACATTGATTTTTTTGTATGGGAATCTTTTTCCCACTTTTTCTTTAACATACATGCCATGTATGTGACTTTTTCTCTTCATGAGAGTTGGTTTTTCCAACTTAGAAAAATATACTTGCCTAGCTTCCCCTACATGAATTCCTCCATGCATCATGTTTTCTATTCATTTGGACATTGCCCCCTTGGGTGCCCTATCATACAAACCATGTAGAATCACTTCTTTCCCATTGGCATCAAATTTGAGCTCCATTGTTTGGTAATTTTTGGTGTACTTTCCAATATAAATTATGTGTAAATATCCTTCAACCTTATGCTTTCCCAAATTTAGTTTCAAATCAAAAATCTTGTGATGACAAGGAATAAAAAATTGATCTCCTGGTGTTACCTTAAAACCCTCAAAAGAAGTTGTATTCAAGCCACACCTTGTAGCCTATTTCCTGTCAACAAAATTATGTGTAGCCCCACTATCTATGAATAAAGTGACTTTTTTAGCTATAAAAAGTCCTCTAACCTTAAAATGATGATGGTTAGGAATTATGGTTATTGTTGCCAAGGTGCCCATTGTGCTTCCTTCAATGTTTGTAGTTTACACCTTTGCATTAGGGGTTGTTTTTGCTCTTTCAACACTATTGTCATTTGTTTTTATCCCTTCCAAGGGTCCTTATTTTTGATGTGAAAAAGACTTTGAATTCATTTTTAGCCCTTTTATATGCCTTTCTCCTTGTTGCAAATACTTTTTTCTGCTCACTGAGGTTTGATTTTACCAAATTTTGAATTATCTCCCTAGGCTGCCATGCCCTTCTTCCTTCCACATGTTTTAAAAAATGTAAGGCATTGTTATTTCACCTTTGAAAGGTAAGATTTTTCAGTATGAGAGCTACAAGATCATGATCTTGGGCCCTTTTTATGGCCACTTGTAAAGGAAGGGGTTAAAATCTTTAATCAATCCTTTAAAGGATTTAGTTAACCCTTCAATGAACCAAGTTCTGAATCTATTTTTTGAAACATCTTTCACCAAGGTGGATATCCTCCATACTGCAAACAATTTTGAGTTTTTCTTTATTCCAATGGAATATGTCATAACGAGTTTAAAATCGGAATGGAGAACTTTTGTACAACTTAAAAAAATACCGAGATCCCATACCTCTTGGTGCCAATAATTGTGGACTTGAATCAAGGAGTCCTCATGCCTTATATCCTCAAGATTTTTAATATATTATTTGATCACATGACTCTTTGTATGAATGTTCTGAAAATCAGCCAATGGATATTCGAAGGTTGGTATAATTTGTTCAAACTTGAACCCTTGGTATACAACAAGTGATGCCCTTTTTAATTCAATTTCATCTTTTTGTGGCTCAAGCTCCTTGTTTTAATCTTTGATGACTTCACTGTCATGCATAAAATCACTGGAAGATAAATAGACATCTTCTACAAATAAAAAATCGTTGCCTTATTCTTTTGATGGCTCATGAAGTTGTTGAATAACTTCTTTTTGTTTCACCTTAGGAAAAGCTTATTTGTATGTTACTCCCCCTTTAAGGACTATCCTTTACAACCCCATTGGTTTCTCCATAGCTTGTTGGAGATCTTCCTTCTACTTTCCTTCAATTTTTTGTTCTTATGACTTAGAGAATTCAATTATTGGCTCCCCCAAATTTTTGGATTTTTAAAGCTCATCATTCACATGTAGTTCAACCTTCCCTTCTTCTAAAAGATACTTTTGAGATTTATGGCTTAATCCCATATTCTTTGCCACATCTTTGGGATGTAGTGCCTTTATATCACTCTGATAATTATCCATAACTTGTAATAATTTATACATGGCTTCATCCATTGTCATCTTCTCCATCCCTACCTTTTGAATGGGATCTTTGTATTCATCTTTTAGTAAAAACATAGGTTGTCAATCCATTGAAATCATTCACACCCCATAGCTGGATAATAAATTGGCTCTTATACCACTGTAATGTCCCCAAAAGGGATGATTAACTAAAAATTATAAATATTTATAAATCAAACTTCAAATTGGAAAAAATGTGATTTAATGAAGCAAACCCTAGCTACCAACAATCCCTTAAATATACTTCAAAAATATGTTAAACCCTAATCAATTAGTGGCTACTCAAAACATGAAAGATAACCCTTCAAAATTAGGAATTCTTCTCCAAACCCTAGGCCTCCTTGGTTATAAAATAAATCTAAAAATTGTAAATTTTTTTTTATGCTAAAGATCTTATCAAAACCCTTGATAAATTGCATAAAATATGTTTGCGATAAATGTGTAATTTTTATGTATTTTTTTAATATTTAAATGGTTAAAAAATACCAAATCCTAAATCACCAAGTTGGAAAAATATGATAAAATTATAGAATTAAATTCAAGATAATTTATCCTTCGCAAGAGGTCTAAACCTCTCCCAAACAAAATCATCACTATGCAAAATGATGTGAATGATTTCAAAATTGCATCTAGGGCACAAAAATCACCAAAAGAGTGATATTTCACTCCCCAATCAATTCTCCACTCTCCCAATAGCAAGATGCCAACCTAAAAATGACCAATTGGTGTCTAAAACGCCCTCAAATGATTAATTAATTCCAATGATAACCCTTGAATGAATTTACCTCAAAGAAGGAAGAGGGTTTCCATCCCCTAACTTCATTGGTTTGAAAGGTTTCATCTTCAAAGCAATCAGCTTATCATTAATAGACCAAATTTTTAATATTCAAAATATGACATGCTCTCCCCAAATGATTCCTCTTCACTTTTGTATCCCTCTAAGTGTGGTGCCCAAAAATAAGAGGAGAAGGTAATATAAAAATTGTTTTAAAAAATATTTCGTTATGATCTTTTTAAAAAATCACTTAAACCTTTATGACCCTTGAAAGTCTGCTATTTAATTAAAATAAAAAACATAAAATAATTTTCAAAAAATTACTTTTACACATATTCAAATAAAATATTCAATGTTCAATTCCCTTTATACTTGTCCTTTAGCCTCTAGGAGTAGTTTAAGACTAAGGGTCTTCTACAATATCCCTATCAAAAGACGACATGACATTAATAAAATTAAAAATAAATATAAAAAATATAATAAATATATTAAAATTTATTTCATAGATTTAAACTAAGTTAATTTTCTTACATGGACATAAAACCAAACCAAAAAATATTTCTTCAATTTAAAAAATCAATATTCATATCTTTAAATGAAAAAAATTAAAACATGGAAAATAAATCAACCATTTTACTAAATAATTTTCTTATCCACACCTTAATGAATGACTCATTCTAAAAACAAACATTTCTCACCAAACTAAACCTATTGGCTACAAAGTTTTCCTATCAAATGTATTCGAACCAATATTAAAATTCTTTTCAAAAATTGTAAAACAAAAAAAATCAATTTATCTTTTTTTTTCATACTTTTAAATCATAGAATAAATTCAGTATGCATAAATAAGATTCAAATAAAATTAAGCTATGGAAAACGAATCAAGTAGACTAGTAAATTGATTTATATGTGCATAAAAGAAATAAATGCACTCTCTTACACAAACATATTTTTATTATAGGTTAACAAAATTTTAAAAATAAAAACATTTATATATCAATCAAAATAAAATATGTAATTTTAAATATAACGAAATTTTAGTCATGCTGAGTTTGTTTTCTACATCATTTTCTTATTAAAGAATTAAAAATAACGTTGAATATATTCTTATAAATTATTAAAAAAAAATTAAAGGTCGAAGTTCAGGCTAAAAATATTAGAGAATGCAACAATAGGTTCAAGTTGTACTTAAATGTATTAGAATAAAAATTATAAAAAAGAAAATCACTTATAAGGAATGATGGAAGACCCCAATATTTTAAGGTTACTTATGACTCTAACAAATGAAATTTATGTCGGTAAATGTTGTTCGATAGAATAATATATAGGTTCTTTAAGGTGGGTAGCAAAAAATAAGGCATTCAACCATTAACATACATTTCATAATTGTTAATCAGAGCAAAAAAAGATAAGATTATCATTTTTAAACATACATTTTTTTTAATCTTTTTTAATTATTATATTTTATATATATATATTTTTTTTTAAATTAATATTTTTATAATATGAATTATTGTATTAGACAAAATTATGTTTATTTAAAATTATTTTATATAAACTATATTCTAAGGTTGTTTATGGTTAGAAATGTATGGTATTTAATTTGCAAATATGAGTATTGAACTAATTATTTAATTAGTTTTGAGAAATTAAATATTAAAATTTATATGAATTTTTTTTTCAATGAAAAATAATATTTTTTTAATCATAAATAGAAACTTAATATGTAATAATTCTGTTATTTTTTCTTATTAAAGGTGAAGAAAGTAATCTTTCAATATTTTATTAACCATTAAATGCACAAACCAACATAGAAAAATATGTAAAATTAAAATCAATATTTGTTTTTGGTATCATTATAAAAATCATAAAACACTGTTGAAAAAAAAAGTTATTTATAAATAAAAGTAAATTCAAAAATAATAATATTATTATTAAGAGCATGTTATATTATGAATGGTTATATAAACAACATAGAAATGGTGAATATAAATAATTAATAATGCAGTTGACAAAAGTAAATCCAACAAGTGTGATTTTTCTGGAAGTGAATCTAAATAAATCCCACTTAAAAAACAATTTGGTTGTTTTTGGATAGATGCTGTTATTTTACCAATAATGTGACGATATACTTTGTTAGTAATTTTCTAGGAGATAATAGAAGTGATAAGCATGTGAATGGATTTGCATGAAGTCTTGTCGAACATGACCATGTGAGTTGGAAGTAGAATGATTATGTTTCGGATGTGGAATGAGAAGATTGATTTAGACAGGGCCGCACCAGTTCACTGGGGTTTATAGAGTAAAGGTAAAATAAAATATATTTCAACTTGCTGCCATCGAAATAATCTAAGACTTAAGTGCAATCCGTGGGTGGAGAATAGAGTTTCGAATGTAATTGGCGAATAATTTATAAGTTGTGTGTCGGGGTCAATACAAAGGTTGGCTATACTACGTGATCTGATTTTTTTTAAAAACAATAAAAACAAAAAACAAAAACAAAAAATGTCAAATCATAGTCTACTTGATCAATGCGCTATAGCAATACCTCAAGCCTGTGTTTTCATTGTAGTAATCTTTTTATCGGTGGAGTACACATTTAATATCCAATGCCACACATATAAGAATTTTAAGGAAAAACATACACATTATTTATTCATGTAGATTAGCGCCCCAATGATGGTATCCATGTGGTCGATGCTACTCAAAGTTGACCTCTATAATTTTTAATCGTTCACCCCATAATGAAATTAGGTAGGCAGAAATACTCTTTCTAGCCAAGTGGAACATGGATTGATTACGCTACGCTTGCCTCATCGCAATTAAATATTCTCACTTTGCACTTTACCCAATTTGAATAACTTGAGACGAGGCCGACTACCATGGAACACTCCACAATGCCTCACAATTATGTTCATCTCATGTAACGGTAGATTTTATACTATTTAACTTTCTAGACGTCGTGACGCTCTTACTCCGGATGGGTTGAAGACCTAATATGATTCAACGGGATCCTCTCTTAGGATCAAGGGGCAACACTTTGGATGAGTTTAAGACCTAATATGATTCAAGGGGATTCTTTCTTAGGATCAACGAGCAATGCTTTCAATGTGGGGTAATTTTTTGGAGGATATATTTCAAGTATCAATATTAATGTCATTAAAAAAAACTTAATGTTTAGTAATACAAAATTTAAGCATATTGTTCAATTGTACATCACTACATTCACTCATGTCATTTGTACAACTTCCGTATGACTTTATATACTTGGACAATGCCAAGAAACATATCGTAAAGTAATTAGATTTTACATAAAACTTAGAGGCTATATAGACACTCCACACCATGCCCACACCATGCATAGCCTTAACAAATCGCACTTTCAAGACTCTTGTCATGTGAATAGACTTGTGTCAATAAATAATACATCTCAGAGAAGAACTTTCATGCATTTATGAAATAAAAAATTGATCGATTGCAAAAGAATACCAAAAAAAACAAAGAAAGAAAGAAATTAAACATTAAGATAAAATAACACTTTAATAATCTTTGAATGATACCCACTCCTTTATCAAAATAAATGCATCATATCTAATGCAAAAATCAACATTGCAACATGCACTTCACTTACAATAGAAAATTCTCAATCTTTCTATCACCATGGTTATAAACTTTATGGCAAACATTATTCATGTTTTAGAATATATTTTGGATGATATTTTTCAAGAAAATAGATTTACTGAATTGGCGTAGAAACTTTAAAAACTTTTTGTAGGGAAGAATTAACAAAGATAAAATTTGTTTGTGCACATTTCTAAATATGTCGTCAACTAATTATTAGTTCACCAACATTAATAGTTGTGTGACACAAAGGCTAAATTATAATAAATGAATGTTTAATAGATCCCTATCATTTTATGCATTAAAATATAACATATAAGTTTTGAAAAAAAAAGTAGAAAATGAGTTGGTTATAAGTTATTGAAGAAAATTCATTATGAATAACAAAGTCTATGAAAATATTACCAAAGAATCATACGAATCCTTCAAAGAAATAGTGTATATAGACATAAATATGTATTGAGTTTAGCTTAAGATGATAAAATCTTAGACATATCTCTGTAAGAAATCACAAACATTATTTATATGTTACGATATAGATCACATTAATTAATTATTTTCATGTGTGTAAGGCACTCTATCGTAAAATATATTTGAAATATTTAAATTAGACACACGAAAGCCACAACTATGCTACATGCAATCACCAATTCAATTGATGCAAGCCTCTTATAATATCTCACCACATCATCTTTAAATAAAAACATATGCATCCCAAAAATACCATGGAAAAAACCACTGTAAAAAATGGCATATGACTTAATGGTAACTTACCTAATAATATTGCATGTTTAAAACAATCCAATCATGAACACTTTGTGAATATAAACAGAAAACACACTCGAGTTACATGTAACCACTATCATGCAAAGGTAATAGAGTTGAAAAGTGTTGGGATCATCATCCTTTTGAATTTTGTGGAATGGATAATTAATTTTTATTATTTTTGGACTACTCATTCTTTGAACTTACATTGTGGGATGGGTGGGAAAGGAGTGAACAATGGTGGTTCTGAAAGAATCAATTCTTCATTCAAACACAATTATAAGAATGAAAATGTTAGTACCATTAAGGGATTGTGTAACAACACATCATGTAACACATTTTTCGATACACCATTAATTATAAGATAGAATTTTTTCAACAAGATGTCGTGCATCATCATGTTTTGTATCGTTTGTATATTTATTTTTCATGTCCAAACTTGTATTTCATTTATAAAGACTAGTCTCTTTTATAACTTCCTATTTAAATATTATGTCATCAAAGGTTTTGGTGATCTGGGTTTCAGAGAGTTATTGTATTCTCAGGTTTTCATCTCTATTTTATCTTATTGGTTTGTTTGTGTTTTAAAGTGCTTGGATAATCCACAGTTATTGAAGTATGCTTTGGAGGTCGACTATCAATGCTTTTACAGGTAGTATGTTCATCTTTTCCCTAAATTGTCTAATAATGGTGCTTCCTTATTATACTCATGGTCTGCTTTGGTATATTTTTTTGGTTATTGGTTTGTGATTTTCTATATGTTGCTTCTGGATTTCTGCTCCTTGGTCTTTTCTCTTATAGCTAGTTAGTTAACTTTGTAGTTACTTAATATTTTGGCTTTCAATCCATTTCCTTCTATTTTTATAGAGATTTATTTTATCTTTCTTAGTTTGATATGATAGTTATATTTTTCTAAACCTTAAGGTAAATGCCCCTTTTCTCTTATTATTCTATCTATAAAAATACATGTTTTCCCCCTACACATTAATTTTCACAACTTTTATTAGATCTATAACACATTGAATATCTCAACTTTAGTATTGTACAAATACATTTTTCTCATAAAAATCATTTCAAGATGAATTGATTACCCTACTAGATTCCACATTTGTATCAAGTTCTACTCAAATTATATTACTCAGAGACAAAAAACATTGATACATCTTGTGTTACTCTAGCTTAACACCATAAAAATATGGTTATAGTATACCCAAATTATACCACTAAAATTATTGTCTGATTAAAACATATGAATGTATGTTTTGAGTTTTTTAATATGAGTCCTTATGAATTTTTTTAGGATCTCCTATACCTTATGTTTTTCTTATTTTATCTTTACTGCTAAATATATTTCATATTACATGTTAATAGTCTTGGTTCAAATAAAATAAGTATACAAATACATCAGATAATTAATTCATATATGATATAATATCAAAAACTATAAACCACAAATTCAAAGAAACAAATTAAGAGAACAAATTTTACATAAAGATTGAAGTCTTAATTTGAATATGCCACATGTTCATGTTGGTGTTAAAAGTCATATATGGGTTATGATTTCAATACATAATTCATTGTTTAAGTGCACTCATTTTTAACCTCTACATTGAAGGATAACACATGACCTTCTACGACTTCCCTATTTTTATTTGTCTTTTATGAGTTCTTGAAAAAAAAAGATGATTTTCTAAATATTTTTGCAATATTTAAAAAAAGAAAGCAATCATATATGAACAATAAAAAAAATACTTACATTTATATTAAGGTTTTATGAAAATAATATCAAAGAGAGCATATAAATTAATATTTTAAAATTTCAAAATTTTTATTAAAAATATTAGATTTTTGATAATTACATTTTTTATATATTTTAATGATAATTAATAACCTTTCATTTTCATATAGTTAATATTTTTAAAATAAAATTTTACAAAAAGTATTTTTAAAAAATTATTTATTAAAAACATAAAAATAAAACATAAGTTAAATAAAGAAAAAAGAGAAAACGAAAATAAAATTATCGACGTTCTATTTTTAAAGCGTTATATATTTCAAAATAATGTTAAGAAATCGAATTACATTTAATTTTATACCATGTAAAATAATTAATGCTTCTACGTTTGAATCACAAGTGACATACATTCAAAAGTAATTTGTTCGACTCGTAAGAAATACCTTTATATATCATTAAAAAAAAAAAACGAAAACAAAACAAAACAAAAAACTATTAGAATTTTCAAGCCTTCAGAGTTTCATGTCTATATGTGATGTGATGTGGGATAAATGATGGGATACCAAGATTTTAAAAAGATTGTGAAAGTTGTTGGGTATTGGTTGGTATTGTATCAAATTATTTCTAAAATAATTAATTATTATTATTTAAATATTTAAATTTATAAAATATATGAATTTATATATTTAAAAATGTATTAAGATATATAAAGTAGTGAAATTGACTTAAGACATGTTTAAGTTAAATTTAATAAGAGTAATTTTGTAATTAAATTTGTAAATATGAAATTATAAAATATTGGAAAATAATTGAATGTTGTTTCTTTCTTTATTCAAAAAAAAGAAGGGGGTTCAAATTAAAAGTGTAATATATTATTTTAGACTAATTTTAATGAAATATTATTTTAATAAATGAAAATAAGCTAAAATATGAAAAATAAATTAATTATTTAATCAAAATAATTTTCTTACTCATATTTTAATGTAGAATCTATTTGAAGAAAAATTAGTTTTTCATCAAAATAAATTTATTACTTACAAAATTTTCTTATTTGATATATTCAAAACAACATTAACATTTTTATCAAAAAATGTTAAATAAAGAAAATTAATAATATTTTTCTCATTCATAAATTAAAGAATAAATTCGATACACATAAATACACTTTCCTATACTTAAAACATATTTTTCTTCGGATACAAATGAATAAATTTAGAAAAATAAAAATATTTATATATCAAACAAAACACATGCAATTTTAAATATAAGAAAATTTTAATCAACTGAGTTTACTTTCTACAACATCATCTTACCAAAATAATTTAAAGTAACATTTATAATATTCTTATAAATTAAAATAAAAAAACAAAGCAATTTTGTTTAAAGATCGGAATTCAAATTAAAAAATTTAGGGAATGGAACAATACATTTAAGTTGTATTTAGATGTATTGGAATGAAAATTGTGATAAAAATCACCAATAGAAAAAGATGACAAAATCTAATATTTTAAGGTTATTTATGACTGGGAACATATGGAATTTATGTTGGCGCTCGTTGTTCGAATGAACTTTTTAAAGCTGGGTAGCAATAAACAAGGCATTTAACCACGCTATATGGTTTAGCATACATCTCATAATTGCCAGCCAGGTCAAACAATCTAATAGTATCACTTTTAAACTTATAAATTTTATTTATCCTTTTCAATCATTATATTTTATAAGGCCATGTTTTTTATCCGAGTTAATGTTTCCATAATATTTAGTAATTATTTTATTAGTTTGTTTTTTTAGTTAATATTTTTATAATATTTAATAATCATTACATTGAATAAAATTATGTTTATTTATAGTTATGTCATATAAATTATATTGTAAAATTGCATATAGTTAAGAATGCATGGTATTTATTTTTAAATTATAAATATTTAAATAATTATTTAGTTGATTTTGAAAATGTAAATATTAAAATTTATATGAAATTTGTTTTTATGGAAAATTAAGTATTTTATTATAAATTGAATTTTATATGTATTTTATTTAATTTAAAAAAAAAAAAAAAAAAATTAATATTTAATTATTTTTTCTAATATTATTAAAAAAATCATAACATTGATAAAAAAGAGGTTTATTTATAAATCAAAATATATTAAAAAGTCATACAATTATTGAGAGTGTGTTGCATTATTAATGATTATATAAATAAGAGTGTAGAGTGTCAAGTCCTTATAAAAAGAGAGTTTTGTAGAACCAACAAATGTTAAAATTTATAGAACTAGATGAATTGTTTGACTATGTAAAAACTAAAATAAGATTTTTTATCATAGCAATTACACATAATTGTATTCCCTTAGATAGAATGTTACCATTTTAAATTCTAAATAGTTATATAGAGCAATGCATTTTTGACCTAAAAAACAAAAAAAACATGCACAAACACAGAGACCCAGTCACAGAAGTATTCTGTTTTGGATTTGGAGAGGGGAGCGTCTCCTTATGGAGTCCTAGACATTTAGAATGCCAATCCTTTTAATAAGACACTAATTAAATTCACATATTAGTTATGATCCAGCATAGATCTAGGAATAAGAAGCAACTTATTCATCCAAAAAAAATTTCAAGAAGGAAAATAATAAATTATTGGCTATGATAGATTACCCACATTAAAAATCATAGGGAAATTGTTCTTATACAGCTTGAAACAAGATTATTCTAAAGAGGATTGACATGCATGGGTTTCTTGAATGGTGAATTTCCCATTTCGTGTCTTCCTCACCAACATCCAAAAGATTTTAAGAAGTCATCCACATTTCTTTAATCGATTCAGAAAGCAGGCAGTGAGCAGTTCAACGGACAACTGGTAGAAAGGAACGGTTCAAACACAAGTGTTAAAAACAAAGTTTTGAAATGATTGATATGACATCCTGAAAACTGAGATGGCTAATGAAGGGTCAATCTCCTCAAATTTTTACAACGAAAGGAAAGAGGGGGGAACTCAAAATAGGGTGCTGAAAAAATCACTTATTGAAAGGTTCATGTTCATTAGTGGCATGACTAGCTGAAAATGTCTTAATCATGCTAAAAGTAACTTAAAAGACAAATATTATTATATTACAATCACATATACATTTAAATAGGTAAACATTACAAGATTTGAAATTGCACTCTGACATAGAATTGGAGTTTCAATGTTGTAGAAATTGAGGAAACTTTTCTTATTGACTTTAAAATCAAGTCAATAGAAACAGGATAACAGCTCAAAATAAAAGCAATTTCATTCTATAAACACCAAGTAATGACATCGAGTAAATTGATAATACCTCCATGCATCTTCCACTTAAGGCAATGGAAGTGTAGAAATCTAGAAGTTAAATGATGTGCAATCAATTGAATCTGATTGCCTTTCAATTTGTTGATGGTGATAGATTTTGACAATAGTTTAGCAGAAAGGTGACAAAGTGTCCATGGCTATTTTTGTGGCCATAAATTTGATGAATATAAAATAGAGCATTTCATAAGCCCTATATTGTTGTGTAGTGGTTCTAGAATGGACTTCAACTTCTAGATAATACATTGTGTACACTGTCAAATTTTGAAACCAAAACTTTGATGACCTTGGTGAAACATCACAATCATAAAATGCATTAGCTTTCATCTCTGAATCGGTAACAACTGTTAGAAAGGGATGGTTCAAGGGACAACTATTTCATCCTTAAATAATATGCAACTAATTTTTTTTTTCTCGAACTGACACCTTAATGCACCTGAGTGGGGGAAAGAAATATTCCAGTGTAGGTGGCCATGATAAAATCATGCTCAACAGCAAAATACCCACTTGTATCATCTTGAAAATTGTATGACTATACTCGTCGATTTAAAACCATTGCATCAACCAATTGATTTTTTACTTCCCTCTTTGCAATGACACTATTAAAAGATAATCATAACTACCATTCCTACGCCTCAATTGAAGTGAACATTTCAATAACATACAATCTTTTAGATCAATTAGAGTATTTAGAATAATTTTTTTAATTTAATTATAGAATAAAGTAAAATGAAATTTAATAGATCTTTTTTGGGACTAATAATATAAAAATGGTGAACATAAACAATTAGTAATGTAGTTGATAAAAAACTTTAAACAAGTGTGATTTTATACAATGCAATCATTAACATAAAAGTCTCTAACAAGATTTCATCATGTACTATGACTAAAAAACTAAGCTATGGTGGTTTCATAAATAAATCTATAAACTATTTTATGGGAAAGGATAAAAACATCAATGCAAACCACTAGTGGAAATTAAGTGGGGAAAATATTAAGTTGCATAGTGTGCAAGTGCTAGTCCATAGAATCAAAACACAACACATAGTAAACCAAAGTGGAAATTAAGTGAGGAAAAAAATGTATTGCATAGTGTGAAAGTGATAGTCCATAAACTCAAAACACAATACATAGTAAACCAAGGTAGAAACTTAGTATTCCAAAAAATGGAAAAAAAAGAAACCAACATAACAAAATGATTCCCCTACTCCAATTTTTATTTATTTTTTCATATATAGACAATTAAAAAAATGAATCAAACCAACATCTAATTATGACAAGAGTAAACCAAGAAAAAAACATTAAAAAATAAAATTAATACACATTCTTGGTAACTTAGGAAATATAAAAGAATGATGATGAAAAAAGGGCTTATGTGCACGAGAACATGATTTTTACATGCTCTCAATATGATATCAAACTTTCGCTCTAAGATTATGCTCTTATGTTTATAGACTATTTTTTTCTCATATAGACATGATTATTGTTAATACAACCATGCATTTAGATTAATAACACACCAAAAAACCTTTGCATCTTTATGTTCACATTAATTTCTATCATAAAAATAATTAATATAATTTTAACGTATGAATATAAATATCTACAAAACAAAGTTACCATCAATGAAGCATATTTTAATATCATTGATTCAAATTATTGATCTCTCATCCTTCCTTATCCACTACCATATTATTGACAGAAAACACATGGCAGATAACTACAGTCTGACACTACGATATGATAACACCAATGCATAACACGTATCAAAAGAAAAAGTTGGACGTATTCATCCTCTTTAATAAAATGCAACCATCAAATCATGATTAAGAGATAAAACATTATTTATAATTAATGTCATCAAAAACTAAATTTAACGGCTGACCTTTTCTACCCATGACAATTCTTTATTCAACATTGCCCTTCAAATTCTAATATAATTCATTGTAGAAGAAAGAAACGTTGCAAGAATATATATATATAAAAGAAATAAATTATCCTTTACTGTTTTTGAGGGCCTGCCTCAAATTTTCTGCTTACATATTAAAAAAATTCATTGTATTTTAAGCTAATAAGAGGTGGCTTTACGTCCATCAAATTTAACCCTTAGACCCTCATAAGACTCGAAACGCATGCACCAATTGTATTTTGCATAATATTGTCTGAATCGGAAACACGATTTACATCAGCGAATGAATGCCCTAAAATACCGAAAAATATTTCATCAGCGGAGTTAAATCTTATCCGGACTTTCCGTCTTACCTGCTGGACATGTTAAGCCTGCCTAAAAAGCCAGAATCAAAGAATAAAGACTGGACTGTTCCCATGAAAATCCACCACCACTAAGAAATATATTTTACATATAAATCATAGGAGCGGCTGATACTTTTTGGGTTAATGGAATGCAATTTATTCTTCTGGCAGAGAACACATGGTTTCCATATTATAAGGGAGTTTAGTTTCACATTCTCAATAAAAACAAAATTAGTACTTTTTAATTCAAATAAACTAGATTTGGCAATCAAGGAGTTCGAGGAGAATGATTGTTGCAACCAATACCCTGACTATAAGCCTGGCGATTAACAACCCAAGAAATATTTCTTATTCTTACACATATCTCACCTTGTCTATCGTCCTGCAAAAGGAAACTGGCTTCAGCTGTTTGATGGACCGATTGGAGATTTACAAAGGAAATCCGAGCCTCAATGAAGGAGGAGGAAATTAGCAGACAAGACACAAGGAATAGGAATAGGAGGATAAACAACAGTACCATGATGTTATTTTCACCACTTCAAGTGATAAGCATGTGAAGGGATTTGCATGAAGTCTTGTCAAACATGACCATGTGAGTTGCAAATGGAATGATTGCCCCGAATGTGGAAATGTTTATGGGGATATTGAGAAGATTGATTTAGACAGCGCCGCACCTACTTCACTGGGGTCACGGGGTATATAGAGTAAATGTGAAAGAAAATATATTTCAACTTGTCGCCATAGGACTAATCTCTGACTTGAGTACAATCCGTGAGTGGAGAATAGAGTTTCGAATGTAATTGGCAAATGATTTATAAGTGGTAGGTCTGGGCCAATACCAAGATTGATATCATAGTCTACTTGATCCCTGGCCTGCGTTTTCATTGTAGTAATCTTCTTGTCGGTGGGACACAGATTTAATATCAAATACCCCAATCATGCTACATGAGAGTTATAAGGATAAAAATGGCAAACTATTTATCACCTACCTACATTAGCGCCACAATTATTGTACCACTCTAGTCAATGCCATTCAAAGTTGACCCTTATAATTTTGAATCGTTCACCCCATAATGAAATTCGGTGCTAGCACAAATACTCTTTCTAATTAATTACAACTTGGATTGTTTATATGTACCACACGAGCATCGTTGCCGTTAGATATTCTCACTCTGCACTTAATTTCTATACCTTGAGATGAGGCCGACTACTATGGAACATTATGCAATGCCTCACAATTATGTGCATCTCATGTGATTGTAGACTTTTCATTATGTATTTTTGTAGACAACGTCACTCCCTTCGCTGGAGATGGGTCAAATATCTAATATAATTCAAGGGCCTCCCATCTTCAGATCAATGAACGGGGTAATGTTTTGGAAGACATACTTCGATCATCAATATTAATGTCAATATAAAAAACTCAATGTTCATCTTAATATAATATTTGTGTACATTATTCAACTTGTAAACTACTACATCCACTCATGCCATTGGTGTAATCTCTATATGCCTTTATGCACTTACATAATGCCAAGAAACATATCATGATGTAATCAGAATTTACATAAAACTTAGAGGTTATATAGACACTCCACACCTTACCCACACCATGCCTAACCTTAACAAAGGGCACTTTCAAGAATCACATCATGCAAACACACTTGTGTCAGCAAACTATACATTTCATAGACAAACTTTCATGTATATATATATAAAAAATAACTGATTATAAAAAGGAACTACTTTTCAACTAACTTTTTTTCCAACTTTTTTTAAAAATGATATATAATGTAAGCCATTTAATTCCAAGGAAACAAATATCCTATAATTTCTTCACATTTGAATATAAGAAAATAGTTTAAAAAGTGCCCCTTTCTAATCATGGGAATCCTCATTCTCATCCCTGTTGCATATTGTAATTATATGCATCATATCCTATTATTTTTTATTGAATAAAGTAGAAATATACTACTACCCTCATACATTTTAATATGTAATGGTTTTATTATTTATTATTGTAAATTTTATATTCTAATTATTTACTAGTCAGTTTAATGGTGTTTATTTCTTTCAATCATTTTATATCTAATTTTGAAAATCATGGTTATCAAAGCTACAAATATGTCACACTATCCAATCAATATGTGTCCATATAAAGAATCGGTATCTAACATATGCCCATATCATTTATAATAGTTATTATAAAAGAAATAAATAAATTAAGTAGAGAGATAAAATAACACTAATAAATTTTGAATGATAACCACTCATTTATCAAAATAAATGCAACATCTTCAATGCAAGAATCAAGATTACAATATGTATTTCATTTACACTAGGAATTTCTCAATCATTCCCTTAGGACGATTATAAACTTTATGGTAGATTTTGCTTATGTTTTAAAACTTATTTTCGATGATATTTTTTAAGAAGAGGATAGATTTACTAAATTGATGTAGAAACTTAAAAAGAAAATTATGAAAAAAAAACTAGCAAAAACAAAATTTATTTACACACATTTCTAAGTGCGTTGTCAACTAATTATTAATACACCAACATTAATAATTTTTTCATACAAAATTTAAGTTATAATAAATAAATGTTTAATAAACCTTTATAATTTTATAAATTAAAATATAATATATATGTTTGTTTAAAAGTTTTGAAAAAATTAGGAAATGAATTGGTTTTCAAAAATCATTATGAATGCCAAGGTCTAGGAAAACATCACCAAGGAATCATAAAAACCCTCCAAAGAAAGGATATATATAGAGAGAGCGCATTGGGTTTAGCCTAAGATGATAAAATCTCAGACACATATCCATGTAAGAAAGCACAAACGTTACTTCTATATTGAGCTAAGATTCAGATGCATTAATTATTTTGATGTGTGTAAAAAGAACTCTATCGTAAAATATACTTGAAATATCTAAATTATACACACGAACGTCACAACTATGTTGCATGCAATCACTAATTCAATCGGTGCAAGCCTGTTAGAATTCTCACCCATAACATCATTAAATAAAGAACATATGCATCCCAAAAATATTGTCAAAAAATCACTATAAAAAATGGCGCGTGACTTAATGGTAACCTATCCGATAATATATCCAAGAATATCATGTGTTTAAACCACTCCAATCAGGAATATTTTGAGAAGATTTTAAAAAAAACACATGTTTGAGTTACATGTAAACACTACCTATGCAAACTTAATAGAGTTGGAAAGTGTTGGGATCCTCATCCTTTTAAATTTTGTAGAATAGATAATTAATTATAATATATATATTTTGATTCGTTGACATCACCTATAGAGAACATCACTATATGGAGGACTACTCATTCAATGAACCTACATTGTGGGATGGGTGGGGAACACTAATAGTTATGAAATAATCAATTCCTCACTCAAGTTCAATTATAATAGTGAAGATTTCAGTAGCATTAAGGGATTGTATAACAATATGTCATGTAACATATTTACCAACACATTAATATGTATATGATAGACCTTTTTTTAATTAGGAGTTATGTATCATCATGTTTGGCATCGTTTGTATGTTTATTTTGATGTAGAAGTATGTATTTCATTTATAAAAATCTGTCTTTTTTTGCAACTTCTCATTTTAACATTATATTATCGAGGCTTTTAGTGATATAGGTTTCAGAGAGTTTTTGTAGTCTCAGGTTTTCTTCCCTATTATCTTATATCAGTTTATTTGTGTTTGGAGTGCTTAGAGAATCCATGGATTGTATCTTAGATCCTTATTTTGTTGAAGTATTATGAGTAGTGGTCATAGGTTAGTGCTTGAAGGATTCTTTGGAGGTTGATTATCAATGCTTACAGAGGTGGTATTTTCATGTTTTTTTTAGTTTTCTTATAGTAGTGCTTCCTTCTTTCACTCATGGGCTGATCTAGGATATTTTTTTTAATTTTTGGTTTGTGCTTTTCTATATATTGTTTCTAGACTTTTGCTCCTTGGTCTTCTCTCTTGCAACTGGATAGTTGGCTTTATAGTTTTTGGGATTTTTGGTTTTCATTCCATCTCCTTCTATTCTCCTAGAGACTTATTTTGTCTTTCTTGGTTCAATATGATAGTCAGGTTCATCTACACCTTGGGGTTAAGGCCCCTTTTCCCTTATTATTCTATCTATAAAAAAACATGTTTTTCATTCACACATAAAGCTTCATATCTTTTAATAGATCTAGAACACATGGGATATATCAAATTCACTATTGTACAAATACATTTTTCTCATAATGGAAAAAGTCATAGCAAAAAGACAAGGACACACTGTGCACATCTATGCTATTGTGGACTTATCCTATTTCATCTTTGCTCTCTAAGTCTAATGGAAGCATAGTCATAAAGACTCATTAAACAATTTTTTCATGTGAAATAAAATGAACACTAATAAACCAATATAGTTTCAAAGCTAAAGCATACTTCTACATGGTTTCAATGTTGATCAAATCTTTCACTCAACTACCTTGATTAGATTGGGGCATCATGTTGTTATATATGAACACCTTCCATGTTTTATTTGTACACAACCTATTTTACATTTTGAGATATAAATAAAACTACATGTTTTAATATTTCATTTTATCTTCACAATATGTCTTGTGAATATACAATTTGTTAAACTAAAACACAAATACAAATGTTTATCTTAATTTAGATTCATTTTTTGTATACTGATATATTATGTTTATTTTAGTTCCATAACATGATTAAAAAACTTGTTTCCCTATTTTTATTTGGCCCTTGGCCTTATGTATGTTCAACATATACCTTAATTATATTCCACAACCATTTCTTGTTTGTGTAGCCTTTATCCCTCTATGATTTTGAGACATTTTCATGTCCCTTATACTCAACCTTTGGGATCCACATGTGATATATATGTAAACTTTTTTATAAATCTTTGTGACATTTTACATGTCACTTGTAGGTGTCTTCTAGGCCTTCTTGTGTGAAAATTGTGTGACTTTGATTACATGTTTATTATCTGGCTACTATGGTGCCATGATGCGTATCATGAACTAATATATGTCCACTTATTTGTTTATGATGGCATGATACATATCATGCACACACTAGTTATGTGCTTCAATTTTTTAGAATTTTCAATATGCTATGTTTACAATACATAGGCAATGATCACAATTTTTACATTATTCATTCATTACTATAATTCTATATCACACTTACATGATGCAAATAAAATACATAGTTATTTTTTAGATGTTTCAATGTTAAATATACAAAATTTCAATACAAATTCAATATATGTAAATGATATTACATACTTATTTGTATTTCAGAAATGATCACACTTTTAATATTAAGACAAGTTATTTTAAAGAAATCTTCCTCGTATTAAAATGGGGGCATCACAAGGAATTAAAAAAAAAATCATAAATGATAGTGTACTATGTGCAAAAATAGAATTTTTAGATTATGGGGGCATTTGACTTGCTTGTACACTCGACTCATTCAAATACTTGAGCATATACACACTTCGAAAAACATAATTACAACACTTCAAACAATTTTTAAAATATTACCTATTACACTCTACCTAGTATATGGGACATGATATGCATTCATGACCAGCCTTCTAGTTTTCAAACTTAGTTTTATCTTTTCTTTTAGTATCAAGAAATTTACAAAGTTATAGTTTGAATCTAAATCTGTATGCAACAATTTTACACTTATTATTCAAATTAAGACTTGATCATTCTCAATTCACCACTTCTTCATGTACATTAACAATGGGACATGCATATCTCCATGACTAAGACAAAGTGTGTATACAAACATAGGTATCACATTTCATTTACTTTGAAAATTTATGCATCACTATAATAAGGGGTAAGGTGAAAGTAAACACTAAAATTAAATCAATAAATTATTGAAAATATTAGTCGTTGACACCTTTACCTTACTTGGCCAACTCACTGTTTTGATAACCATTTATCTATATGAGAGCCTTCTAATTATTACAATTAATATGAATGTTTGTCAGGATTACCTTTAATTTATTCCTAAACATCCTTAATTATTAGAAGTTTCACTATCAATCAAGTTTAATAATCCCATATTTAATTTGGACAAGTGTGCACTAGGATGATAGGGATGTACTGTGCACATGTCCACTAGTGTAGATTAGTCTACAGTACTCTAATGGCCGATTTTTTAAAATTACATGGGTTCTAATAGATCTCTTAGGTTAACAAATTTTGTTTATAAAAAAATAAAATATTATCCTATAAGAGCATATCACATGTCTCACTTGAAATCTCTGGTTACATTAGTTAACACTCTATTGCAAATGCAATTTTAAAGCACTTATCTATTCAGAGAAAATCCCTACTACGTTTATGTTGCATTAATATAGTCATGGCCAAGTTAGCATTATTTTATTTTAGGTTGAGGCCATCCTTTGTCTAGCATTCTAATACAAATTACTAGTTTCATTTATTTATGATCTTCTCCATAGGGATAACTACATCATCTAAGGTCTATTCAAACTATGTAGGTAACACTCTATCAATAAGGGTTTTTCCTGAGGATAGATTGGCCATATCCCACTTCCCCACTTTTTTCTCCATTTGAATTTAATATTCTTTATTTCATTATACATGCAATATTTTTACTTTTTAATTGATCCATGCATCTAAAAAGACTCCACAAAAAATCATTTAATTTACAAATAGAGCGGGAAAGTTTCCAACTCTTAAATTCAACACACAATCAACACATACAAATTCACATTAGGGGAAAAAATGTAATATGGCCCTATCCATCTACTATGAAATTATCTCAAAATACAACTTGGAAATGTTTTAAATTATTACCATGTTTCCAAGTATCTGTAAACATTTTTATATAGTCACAGTCAACAAAAAATTAATATAAAAAGAATAAATAAGTTTATAAGGACATATCTCCAATCCTAACTTTAGTTGCTAATTTTATTAATTTACAACTTCCATAAATTATGTATATCATTATGTTTTTATATGAGGTTGTCTTATTTATGTTCTTCGATCATATTTAAAATTTACAATACTTTAGAGTTAATTAGATCACACTTATTAATTATAAGGGTAAACATTTTGGTGACCCTGATTTTAGAATAGAACATTGGTTGTACTATTTGTTGATTTTGGTCATAGGGTTTCAATTTCATTCTATAAAATCCTAGAACCAAAATAATACAATCCTCAATCCCACATGTTATCCATAACATAATGATTTTACTTTTTTAACCTTGTATTAATCTAACACTGAATATATGTCTTGTCACCTTGGATAAATCACCTTGGATAAATATTGACATAGAGGATCTTTCTTTCAACTTCAAGTTGAAATATTAGTCTTTCAAATTTTATTTTTAAATTATTTTTATTTCATATTATATTATAAATTATGTTCTATAGTTTTCAAACTACTTAGCTACTACTATAAAGGGCCATGCAATGTTCTCTTTATAAACATCATGGCATGAGGGGTTTACCCCAATACTCATAGCCATAGTATAGATATAAACACATAAATTAGTTTACACATTCCTCATGGTAAAATATAATTTCCTAATATCCCCTTATTTACACCAATAAGAGTCCATACCATCTATCAGATTCTATAGTTCACAATAAGTGATTATCCTCGAGAAGTTATTGTGAACTTATCCTTGAAACTAGGTTCAGTGGGCTATGGGTATGGTTTTACATTCATAGTTAATGATATTAAATATTGGGCTAACACTTTCCAACTGACAATAAAGTATATTTGAGATCCTAAAGATCATTCAAAACCCTTGTATATCACCCTTTCATCCATAATTTTTGTTTAAACTGTCTTCTTAGATCATAGATTTGATTGGTTATTCTTGTAGTCTCATAATCACAGTTTTATTTAATTTATAACCAATGTACATAATATTTATTTTCATATACATAATCATGTATTTATTTTAAACACCATTATCATACATGTAGACTTTATTTTTGTAGATATTGTTGCAAATTACTGAAAACCCTAGTTCCTCACTAGGTTTTGTTTTATAATAATTTTGTGTCAAATAATATTAACTTGAAAAATTAAAATAGGATTTTATTTATTATAGTTATATATGTAAAAACCTATTTTTTTAGTAAATTAATGTATATTGTTTCTTGAAATAATAACTTACTATTTTATTAAATCCTTGCATAATAAAAAAATAGTAAATATAATATGTAAATAATATATATTTTTTGTTTATTTTCTATGTTTATATAAAAAAATTGTCTCAATTTTTTAAAACCATCAATATTGTTTCTTCAATTTTTTTTTTTTTAAATTTTGCATGAGCAAGGGTTGTGTCAAAATTCATTTGAAATGACGGTCATTTCTTTTTCTTAAAATTGGTTCAAAACAACCCTATTTTAAAAAAATATATAATGGTAGTTTTGTTTATATACATATTTATAAAACTCTTTCTGATTTGCAAAATTTCACATAGACTTTCTGGAAATATAATATATTATGTTTAGTAAAATCCTACATAACTGAGAATTGGTCAATCTCTTCTACAATTAGTTTATGGGTTCCATTTATCTTCATTTTTTCCTATTAAACCTCACTCATATTCTGAAAATACTTTGTAATTCTCTATCAGGTCATAATTATTTTTTGTGCAATATAATGGGTTCACTGAATGAATTTTTTTCTCACATTTTACATAACCTTCTTCAGTTTCTTGTAGAAACATCTTTTACTTCTCATGATTCAATCCCATGTGTACATTATTTATTTACATATAATCATGTTTCCAAGGACTATTATAAATAATTCATCCACAAGATAGTTCTCATTGTTATAATATCCAATTTGATGCTTTTCTAATTACTATACATGTAACTCATAATGTCCACGTTGTTCACCCTAGACAAGGTAGAGGTCAATATATACCTCATACTCCATTAAAAAAAATTAAGAAACCAAGAATTTTTGATATCTTAGGTAAACTAAAGAATACCAATGAAAATTTTTACCTCTTATCAAGTAACTCCAATGTAAGAGGATATATTATATGAGGATTTAAAAACTACTCTTTTGATAGATAATGTTGAACCTCCTTATGCAAACTCTATCATAAATACTATTATATGTATTGAGGAAAATTTTTCCTTTGAAAATAAAGGTCTTCCCTCACATCATATTATCAACAACTATTTACCCTTGTATATCCAAGTGTTTTTTCAAAATAAAGTTGTAAAATGAGTGATCATTGATAATTTATCTAGCTTAAATATGCGTAATATATAGTTTTAAAAATTATTAAGCATAATTGCAAAGGGCCTTACCCATTATGATATGAATATTCAGGGATTTGACAATATTCCACATCAAGTACTTAGGATTATTGCATCAAATATCGCCTTAGGCCCATATAATATTTCTACATTATGTCAATCTATGACTAATTATGTTAATTAAAAATTGTTATTAGGATGACCTTGGATGCATGATATTCATGATTACCCTTACACCATGCATGAATCTCTCAAATTTAGTTATTTGGGGTATATTTGTACATGCCCTTTGGATTAGGAACCTTTTAAACATTGTGCTCAAGTGCAACCTACTAATCCTTATATTTCCTATATGTAATCTTCTTCAAGGTTCATTCTAACATTTACTCCAAATAGTTTGGCCCCTTACCTTGTACAATATTAATTTGACCTTCCTTATTATAATGAATATAATATTTACAAAAATATAATTATATTATAGGACAAGGAGTGGGTAAGCATGCCCAAGGTATCATTAATCCTACTGTGCCTTTACAAAAATATAATTATACTATGGTACAAGGAGTGGGTAAGCATGCTCAAGGTATCATTGATCCTATTGTACCTTTCAATGATAAAGGCAAAGTAGGCCTTAGTTATAGTAATGAGTTTATTTAACATAAGAATCATACTACCAAGAAATTACCTGTATTTATATCTACATCTAAAGAGTGTTATATTATTCATAATCAAGTCAACCATGCCTCAAAAATATCCTTAGTATATCCTAAGTTCACTACTAACTCTATTTGCCCTGAAATTCTAGGATTGGATGAATTTTAAAATAATGAGTCTCTTTTAGAATATCTTGGTACATATGATGATCTTCATTATTTTAACCATAAGGAATGTTTTCTTTATGAAAAGAATTCACATACATTTTTTGGAGAAAGTGATGGCATCATACAACTGCGATCAGATGGTCCTAATATTATTCATACCACTCAATTTGTAGAAGATACACCAAAATTACTTAATGAAGAAATGAATGAAAGCATATTTGGTTTTAAAAATCACCCATGACTAGTACTATTATCTGCCATGTTATAATATGGTGAACACAAGGCTATTCATCAGTATCTACATGATTACCCATTTTTTTGCATAGGATTATAAATATATGACTGCTATTGACCCTGGGGTGTATTTTCATAACATTGTATTATATTTTGATGTCAAATCGGTCAATAAAAGTGCATCTTAAAGTTGATCTACTGGTTAAAAGTGAATTTGAATGACTTGTAAATGATATATTTATTTGTGATATTTATTATCTTGAGTGGTTTTCTAATATTATCATGGTAAAAAATACAAACACAGATATTAGATGTTGTTACGCCAAATCTTTGAAAGTATGAGAAAGTAAAATGTGTTCAAACCCCCAAGAATGAATCTTCAGAGTTACAATAGGAAATATCTTGGGTTTTATTATCTCCAAAAGTGGTATAGAAGTTCAATCTAAGAAGGTAAATGCTATAATTGATATGCCCCTCCCATAAAAAAATATTAGGAAACTTTAATGTTTACAATGACACATTAGATCCATACATCATTTGGTGGATCAATTAACAGATAAAACACTTTCTTTTTAGCATTTAATAAGGAAAAATACCGAATTTGAGTGGAACAAAATTTGTCAACAAAGTTTTTATACACTTAGGCAATATATTTTGAATACAATAGTTCTTATGCCTACCATTATCGTAAACATTTTACTATTATATATTTTGGCTACTAATCATGCATTGGGTGATTTAATTGCACACCATGATGATACTCACACTTTACGTACCATTTATTATATCAATCACACAATTATTAATTATGATAAAAACTATACTACCATTAAAAAGATGTGTTTAACACTTTGTTTTTATGCACAAATTTTATGACATTATTTACTTCACAATGAGACTCATGTTTTTATTAAATTCAATCTAATTTGATACCTTATGGATAAAACCCATTTTTTGGGATGCATAGTAAAATGGATAATGCTTCTTACTGAGTTTAATTTAAAATTTATCTCACAAAAATCTACTCAAGGATAAGATATTGGTGATCAATCACCTATTGCTCCATTGCAAGACTTAAATCCAATTAATACTAAATTTTGAGACAAATTTATCTCTTATAACATTGACAATGATATTTGGATTATTCATTTTTATGGGTCTAAATTTTCCACAGGAGTTGGAACAAATATTTTATTCATTAACCCTTAGATTTTTCTATGTTTTTCACATTTTAGTTAGGATTTGAATGTAACAATAATATTTATAATTATGAATCTCTCATCCTTAGATTATTAACAACTCAAAAATAGAATATCAAATTTTTATGTGTATATTGATATTCACAACTTATAATTAATTAAGTCATATATATTTATCAACTAATTAGGATAAGCTTACTCCTTATAAATATATGGTGTAATGCCTCATTGCATCAGTTTCTCACTTTTCCATTGAGAATATTCCTTAAAAAGATAATTGTGATGCAGATGCAATGGCTAGTGTTATTTCTTTAATTCCAATTGATATAAATTATGATCATGAAATGTTTAACGTCCAACAACTACATAATCCTTCTATGTATAAAAATTTAATTAATTCATTTGACATGATTATAATAACTATAAGTG
>JARHVA010007175.1:457500-472500 GCA_037957365.1 Torreya grandis | reverse complement strand
GTTTGTAGGTCCCTCAAAATAATTCTATAGTCACAATCAACAAAAACATAACATATAAATAATAAATTAGTTTAAAAGGACACCTATCTAAACCTAACCCTAGTTATATATTCTTAGTAATTTACAACTTTTGTAAATTTTGTATATCACTGGGTTGTTACAGTAGGTCATATTATTTATCTTTCTACATCATATTTAAATTTTGTAATACTTTATAGTTATTTATATCACACTTATTAAATTAATTCTAAGGGAAAACACCTAGCTTTCACAAGGAAAAAAACAAGATCAAATTTAAGGGGTAGGGTAGTATCGAAGTGGGATATGGATGAGTGATCATAAGAAAAACCCTTATTTTATGAGTGTTTCCTACATAGTTTGAATGGACATTATAATGATGTAGTTCTCCCTATTTGGATGACCATAAATGAATGTAACTATCATTTTTTTATTTGAATGCTAAAAAATGATGATATAAACCTGAAATAAAATAATGTTCATTTGGCCAATGATTTTATTAATACAAAATAAATTAAGTAGGGATATTTATTGAATATATATGTTCTTTAGAATTTTATTTGAAACAGATTACTATTTAATGTAATTAGGGGTTTCAAGGGATACACTTGATGTGCTCTTATACGAGAATATTTTAATTTTTATAATAACATCCCTATTTTATCACATGGTAGAGTTATTAGGAAGCATTTAATTTATAAAAAATATCCATTAAATCAATATAGACAAGTTTTTACTAGTGGACAAGTGAAAAATGCATTAATATATGCCTAATGCACACTTGTCCTAACTAGATAGAGGCTTCTAAAACTAGTCTGAGAGTGAAGTGTTTGTTGATTAGGGATGTTTATGAAAAAACTAGGGAAGTCTAGAGTATGTTCATATTAATTTCAAGACTTGAACTTTCTCATATAGATAAATTATTATAAGAATGGAGAGTTGGCCAAGCAATCTAAAGATGTCAAGTATAAACATTGTCAAGAATTTATTGATTTAATTTCAGTGTCTACAATTAGAATTATGAAATGAAAATTTTCTCTAAATTAATTTAAACTTGAATATGATATCGAGAGATAAATAAGACAACCTAGTATAATAATACGGTGATATAATTTTTTATAGAAGTTGTAACCTACTAAAAATAGTAACTAGGGTTAGGGATGTATAGATGTTATTGAAAAGTAATATATTTAGACCATGTTATTCATTTGTTGACTATGAATTTATGATACTACCTATAAAAAAATGTAGACATAGTGTTAATTTAAAATAGTTACTTAATGTATTTAGGGACAAGTACACAATATCTAGATAGGGTTATGGTGTGTTGTTGTTTGCAAGTGTGGGTTTTCCTATTTTGACTATACACTAAATATAAAAAATTGAGATTGGTGTACCTTTGTCTAAATATTATCTATTTTTGTGAAAAACCTATTTAGATTCATGTATCACCTATAAAATCAAAACCCCAGACTACACAAGGAAAATAACAATATCAAATCCATAGGAGGTAATATTTTGGGAAGTGGTATATGGTCAAGCTATCTTAAGAGAACCCCTTGTTAACTGAGTGTTTCCTATATAGTCTGAATGTACCTCATGCTAATGTATTTTTACCTTTGGGGAAGATAACACAAAGGTAACTAAAAACAAATATTATGATTCTTGATAAATTATGGCCTCAAATTATAATAAAATAATGTTAATTTTTCCAATGACAATATTACTACAACAAGATTGCAGTAGGGAGATTTACTAGATAGATAAATTATTATAAAATTGATTTTATAAGGGAGTGTTAGATAGAATAACTAGTAGATACATTTTATGTGTTATTATAGGATAATATTCAAGCTATTTCTAATAATCCACCATATCATCATGCATAGGAAATCCATTAATAAGTGTGTCATTTTGAAAAAGTAATCATTAGAGAACTATAGACAAGTCCTCATTAGTGGACATGTGTAAAATTTATCCCTATATTATTAGTGTGCATTTTTATTAAATGGATAGGGGATTTTGAAACTAGAATGGAAATTAAATATATGTTAATTAGGGTTGAATAGGAATAAATCAGGGAATTCTAAAAGATTTTCTCAGTAATTAGCATAATGTAAATGATCTCATATAGATAAATGGTTATCTAGATGATGAGTTGTCTAAGTCTAAGGACTAACATTTTCAATCATTCATTTATTAAATTTTAGTGCCTACATTCTCTCCCTACTCTTTATCTAGTGATTAATAAATTATTAGAGTAAAGGAATTGGAATACTTGAGTATTTATACACACTTTATCTTTGTCATGGAAACGTGCATGCCCCAATGTTGACACATATGGAGAGGTGATGAATTAAGAGTGATAAAGTCTAAATTTAAAGTAATATTATAGATATTTATGTTGTGAATATATGTGCTCTAACCGTCATAGAGAAATCTACAATGTATGAAGAGATGGAAACCAACAAAGTGATTTGCTAAAACTCAACCAAACAATTGAGTATCACTAAGATCTCATGTGGTCAACTTGCTAAACAAAAATAAAAGAGGTGGGAGATAGTATATGGATTAATAAATTACAGTGAAGATGTAGATCATCACTAATATCAAATTTTGTTCACATGAAAAATATGAATCATAATATTGTGGAAGGATATAGATTCGAATTGTAAATTCTTGAAAACTCAGTATCTAATTTGAAAAAAAAATAAATCTGATTATGTAGATATATTATATTGGTCATGAATGAATATCATTCCCCCTATATTGTATAGATTTTCAATGTGACATTTTAAAAAAAAAATGAAATGTTATAGTTATCTTGCAAGAAGTGTGTTTCTACTCAAGTAGTTATATAAATGGAGTGCATAAGCAATATGGATGCTCCCATAATCAAAATATTCTAATTTTTGGTACATTTTAAACTATAGTTTATCAAAATGTATTAATTTTTAGAAACCATTATGATGTCTCCCCTTTGAGATGATGGAGATTGCCTCCAAATCATTTCTCTTAGAATAAAAAGTGAGAGCATTTTTGAAAGATAGATAAGCATGTAATAGAATTTGCATATTATAAATTTGTAGTGAATTTTTATACCTATAACATTGAAGCATTTGAAAAAATTATGTATTTTCTTTGCTAAATGTAAGTTTGATATAAGATTGTATTTATGAATGAAGCATGCAAAATTTTTGATTAAGGCATATGTATTACAAACATAAAATAATGAAAATTGAAGCATTTGATCACATATATAATATGTAAAGGATCTATATCATGACAACATAGATAGATAATTAGATACGTAGTGATGCATGATAGTAATAAAGACACCATAATATCCAAGTAGCTAAAATATAAGCAAAGTCATAAAATTTGTTGTGAAAGAATTCCTATAGGCTGCATACAAGGGACATATAATTTAGAAAATAATATATTTTTAAGGCATAAATGCCACACATTAATCCCAAAAAATAAATGTAAGGTACATGAACATTTAAGAAAACATATAACGCCAAAGGTGTTCTATAAACTAGTGGATATTCCACACTAAGTTTCATCAACACTGAGTCTTTCAATTCAAGGTGTTTCCCTAAAGTTATATCCCATATAAACCAATTAAAATGTTGTTTTAATATGTAATTTTACTCTTATGGTTGTCATATACAACATATAAAACAATATCCACATTATAAACATGCTACTACTCCATACATGATTGAAATTAACATGATTCCATAGAGGTGCAATACTAAATGTGAAGTTATTTAATCATAGGGATGAATCTTGAGCTCTCTCAGATGTTTTTATTGTAGCCTATTTGAAAGAAATGTAAAAATGCAAGCAAAGGAAACAAACATAATCACCACAAAGAGAGATAACATAAGACACACCTTAGAGAAACTCAATATAAGAAAACTCCAACAAGATTGAATCCATGCTTCCTCATCTCTACTATGTTCTATAGTTTACAAGATTTCCTATCTCTTGGTATTAAAAGGAAAATATACTTGTACACTCATAATAACCTTTGCAATATTTCGTTGGATATTTGATTCTAAATAAATGAATAAATAAACTTAGCCTCTTTTAATTGTTTAATATTCAAAATATTCACCTACAGCCAAGAAATAATGAGAAAATAATAAGGACTCAAACTTTCCCATACATAATGTGAATCCAAGTAAAATACATCCCAATGCACTTATTGTTTGTTATTTGTCTACGTCTATTATCCTGCATTATCTCTTTTTAAATGAACTATATAAGTTAATATTGAAACACAAGAATACCTCTTGGACACATTAAAGAAGTCTAGGAGTTATAAATTGAAGTAATGCACCTCATGTCTCTTCCTCTTCATGTGCATCTATATCCTATAATCTACCTTCTAAGACCTATATTTAAGTTCATAAATTCTTATAATCCACCCAATACTTGAAAAAAACAAATATGAAGTTAAAATTGTTGAGATATTGTCATTGATGTCAAAGGGTTTACTATTCAGTAAAGAATATGGTCGTTGATGTCAAGTAATTTCTATGAGAAGATACAAACTACATTATGTTTTCTATGGACTACATCAAGCTTGATACAAACTATATCGATATTATTATAGACTGCACTAGGCTTGCTATGGATTGCATCAAATTTGGTACAAATTACATCAAGCTTTCTACAAATTTTATCATGGGTGCTATGAACTTCATCAAAACTGCTACAAACTACTTAAAGACTACTATAGACTTCATCAGGATGACACTAAATGTATTCTAATGATTGATTTATCTATCCAAACTTTTTTTCACTTTGACTAAGCTATGTGAGTGAGATTTTATATAAGTTAATGTGAATTATGTTTTCAAAAGAGAATAAATCATTTTATAGCTGACCATGGAGTTTTATTTGGCCAACTTTCAAGGGGTTGTTCATCAATGTCTTGTATATAAGCAAGATCAAATTATACTTTGAAAATTTAATGTGAATAAGGATGAATAAATAAATTTGATAAGGATTAAAGTATAAGTCTATTGAGGAATGAATGGATAGAGAGTATGATTAGATAAATTTGCTAAGGAGTAGAGCAAAGGTCTATTGAGGAATAGAGGGTTACAGAGGCATGAGTATGAAATCATCAAATGATTCATAGAGTATATAAAATATTATAAAATATATGAGTAGAGAGGGAAAATAAGATAGATTCTTTGAAAATAAAGAGCAAAGAGAAAGAGATCCTAATATGTCTATTTGATTGATAAGTAGAAAAATAATAAAATAAATCTAAGATCGATAAGTAGAGAGAGCATCATTTTACCATCATTTGTTGACAAAATAAACTGATAAAGGTGGATGATTTGAAATAGTTGAGTTGGTGTTTAGAAAAGGGAGTTGAATCCTCCTATAGATTGGTGTCTACAAATCAAAGAAATGGTGTTTCTTAGTAAGTTGGTGCTTGTTTAATATTTTTGTTAAGTTGGTACTTGACTATTTGGGGTTGGCACCTCAAATTGAGTTGGTGCTAAGTAATATTTTTGACTCATTGAATATATAATTTAGGACATGTAATTCATATAGTGATCATTTTGGGTTTTCTTCTCTTTATGAGTTTCACACATATATCATGTGTTATGTCTTTATGCTCTTTTTTGTGGTTTGATTGCTCTATGTATTCTATATTGATGCTTGAATAACTAACTAAAGAATTAGAATAAAATTTTAAGATCTCACTAATTCATCCCACCATTTCAGTGGCTATGCTTCCAAAAATTGTTATCAGAGTAGGTCCTTCAAGGTCAGGCTTGATAGCTGCAAGGTAGATCTTAATAATAACAATGTCTAGTCATCATGTGCAAGAAGAGTTTTCAACAAAAAATTCCCCTTTATTCATTGGAATAATTATGCATTCTAGATAATTATGATGAAGACCCATTTGATGGCTCTCAGGTTTGACATTTGGCAATCAATTTTAGATGGCTATAGTATCCCTCAAACTCCTTCAACTAACAGTGTAGGAAAGAAATCAAGTGAGAATAATTCAAAGGCTATGAATTCTATATTATGTGGATTGGTAGATTCTGAGTTTGTCAAGGTGATGCAATGTGAGTTATCTAAGTCAATTTGGGACAAGTTACATATCATCTATGAAGGTGATACCAAGGTGAAATTGGCAAAGCTTCATATCTATAGAAGATAGTTTGAAGGTTTAAGATGAAGAAGAAAATATTGTAGTATATATTTTTAGAGTTGATGAATTAGTAAACATAATCAGAGGTCTTGGAGAAAATTTTAATGATTCAAATATTGTTCAAAAGGTTCTAAGTTCCTTAAGCCCAAGATTTGACTCAAGATTTTAATAGTTGAAGAAGTAAAAGACTTAGATAAGTTACAAATGGATGAGCTTTATGCAATACATATTATATATGAGATGAGGTTTGATGATGGAAAATATTCCAAAAGGGAAGCATCCTTAAAATTTGTAAATAAAATAGAAATCGAAAAGGTTGAAATTGATAGTGATAAAGATATCTCAAATCGTGATGACTGCAGTTCAATCCATATAAGTGATGAAACTTTAATCATGGCCATTAAAGCTGAAAATGGAAATAGTTGAAAAGAACAAGTATTCATGGATGATAAATAAATAGATGATTAATAAGCTAGGGTTGATCTTGATGTAAATATTATAATTGCTTTGACTGAATTGAAGAGTAAAAAAAATAAAAATAAAAAGTTGAAGTCTCCAGTCAAAATTCATGAAGAACAAATATGTATCTTATAAAATAAGACAACTAAGAGTGCCATGGAATTTGAGGAGGTCATCAAAAATCTCAGTACTCAGTTAGAAGAATCAAATGAAAGTCTGAAGTACAAGGAAGAAGAGTGAAATGAGTACAAATATGAGATAGGTTCATTGAAGTTAGATTTGGAATAATTCATTATCAAATTAATAAATTATCAAAAGTCTAAAAAGAGTAATGGAATTATTGGTGACATATTGAATATTCAAAGGTCACCACTCATTAAAATAGGTATTAGATACATGGATTACCAAAAGTTTAGCAACAAATATTAGAATATCAGTAAGCCAAAGACATATGTTGATGATCTCAAGAAATCTAAGATTGTGAATGACAATCATAAGTTAGGAAAGGTCATGAATATTATCACTCCTCTTAGAGATAACAAAAGTGTCAATATGACTTTCAAAAACCTTCAGAGATCATTTCCTATCAAACAACTAAATGTAATGAGGCACATGAATTCCTTCTATGGCTACTATTTTTCTTGTAATCAGTTTGGACATAGAGATGTATATTGTATATCAAATTTTAGAAATAATCATGCATAGAGAAGTGATATGAACAGTCATATATTTCTAAAATAATTATCAAATTCATTTATCCAAAGGTCAAATATCAATAAAACTAGTATGATTTGTTACAAATATAATAAAATAGGACATATTCCAAGATTATGTAGATTGGGTTATGCTAAATCCCTTAGTCAAAATAGGAAGGTGTATGTTCAAATTGATAAGAAGTTAAAATCTTTGAAAATAATGAAAATTTAGAAAGAAAATGATGGTCCAAAGGAAGAAGAATCCATGTTAGCACAAGTTAGTTTTCACATTCAAGATGAGAATTTAAAATGATACATTTATAGTGGTTGTTCAAGCCATATGATAGGTAACAAGAATAAATTTATATCTTTGAAGAAGACTACTAAAGGTACAATCAAGTTTTGAGATAATAAAACAACTAATATTGTTGGAAATGGAATACTAAGTCTTGACAATGGAAAAAATAAAACTAAGACTGTGTTATATGTAAAAGGAATGAAGCATAATTTTTGAGTGTTTTTCAAATGTGCAAAGAAGGATATAGTCTGAATTTTCATGTTAAAGGATGTGAAATAAGAAAATCAAGTTCAGTAAGATTGGTAGTAGATGATAATAGGACTAAAAATAATTTGTATGTTTTGAATGAGATAAATGAGGACATGTGTTTTATGAGTCAAGTGGATGAGGGATGCCATTGGCACAGAAGAATGAGACATATAAAATTTGAAAACTTAGTAAAGATAAGTACTAAGAAATTAGTTAGGAACATGACTAAGATCACTAAGCCTACAAATACCCTATGTAAGCCATGCCAACATGGAAACTAGAAAAGAATAAGGTTCAAGATAAAATAATATTCAACTAAAAAACCTTTAGAGTTGATTCATATAGATCTATGTGGTCTAACTATAACTCAAATTATTGAAGGTGAAATTTATTTCATGCTTCTTATTAATGAATACACCAGAATGACTTGGGTTACTTTCTTGAAGGAGAAATCTAAGGCTGTAGATAAGTTCAAGGGTTTCAAGGTTCTAGTTGAGAATGAGATGGATTTAAAAATCAAGTATCAAAGATATGATATAGGAGAATAATTCTATTCTAATGAGTTTGATGAATTTTTTAAGGAATATGGAATCAAGAGACAATTTTTGGCTACAAGAACACCAAAACATAATGGTGTAGTAGAAAATGAGTCCAATACTATTCAGGAAAAACAATATTGTTCAAGAAATGTCTAGGACAATGATAAATGAGTCAAAATTATCTGATATATTTTGGAGATGATATAAACATAGAAGTACACATTCTAAACAAATTTCAAATTAGTATAAAAAATAATAAGACCCCCTATGAACTATGGAAAGGTGGGACAACTTATATGGAAAACATTAGAGTGTTTAGAAGCATGTGTTTCATCAAGAGGGATGAAGATAATCTAAGAAATTTTATTCAAGGGATGATAAAGGCATCTTCCTTGGATATTATTTAGTTAGTTATACATATAGATGCTACAACAAGAGACTACAGAATATTGTGTAGAGTACACATGTGAGAGTCGATGAAAACAAATCTAAGAAGGTGAGAACGCAACCAAGAGTCTATGTAGAGGAGCTTGACCTCAAGGAAGAAGAAATAACATTATAATAAGAAGGATAAGAATAAGTAGAAGAATAAATTCAATAAGAATAAGAAGGACAAAAAAAGTACAAGGGCACCTTCTATATTTGTTCAAAAAAATCATGCATAAATTCAAATCATCAATGATATTGATGTTGGAGTGAAAACTAGGAGAAGGCTTATGAATACATTAAAAAATGTAAAATTCTCTCTATTTTCAAATATAGAAACAATTTTTTTTTTCAGAATCTATAAGTGATAAACATTGGGTAAATGCTATGGAAGAAGAGTTCAATCAGATTGAGAAAAATGAGACTTGGGAACTTACTCCCAAACCTAAAGACAAAAATGTCATTGGAACCAAATGGGTTTTTAGGAACAAATTGAATGAATATGGTCATGTCAAGATAAGTAAATCAAGGATAGTATGTAAAGGCTATTTTCAAGTAAAAGGTGTTGACTTTGAATAAACTTTTACACCTATGTCGAAACTAGAATCCATAAGACTATTTTTGACATATGTTGGTTTCAAGAATTTAAAGATATATTAGATGGATGTAAAGTCTACATTTATCAATGGAAATTTAGAAGAATAAGTGTATATAGATAAACCTAATTTTTTTTTTCTTTTTTAGTAAATAAGGACTATGTCTATAGACTGAAGAAAGCATTTTATGGGCTAAAGCAAGCCCTTAGAGCATGGTATGCGAGACTTATAGATACTTTCTTGATAAGGGTTTCAAGAGAGGTGTTGTTGATAGAAAATTTTACATCAAAATAAAATGTGAACATCAAATAATCATAATTATGTATTTTTATGATATTATCTTTGGTAGTGACTATGACAAGATGTCTACAGAGTTCGCATAAGTAATGTAATAAGAATTTTAGATGTATATGTTAGGGGAACTATCATTTTTTCTTGGATTACAAGTATTTCAGTTAGATAAGGGAATATTCAACTCTCAAGCTAAGTACATTAAGAAAATGTTGAATAACTTTGATATGTAATATTGTAAATTAATAACTACTCCAATGACAATAATTTGCAAGTTGAGTCTAGAAGATAAGTCATCAAAATTCAATCAGACCCTATATAGATCTATGATTGGAAGTCTATTGTATACTATTTCATCAAGATTTGACATCATGTAGGCAATAGGTCTAGTGGCCATATTTTAGGAAAAACCAAAAGAGACACACTTACAAGTAGTTAACATGATATTCAAAATATCTCAAAGGCACTATGGACTTTAGTTTGAGGTACTCAAAAGGTAAGGATTTCACTTTAACAACATATATTGATGTAGATTGGGCAGGTAGTATTGATGATAGAAAGAGCACAAGTGTTGGTGCATTCTTTCTTAGAAATAATCTTATGTCATGGTTGAGTAAGAAACAACTATTAGTTTCCTTGTCCATAGCTAAATTTGGTATATAGCAACATCATGTTGCACATAGGTTTTATGGATGAAGTAGACCTTGAGTGACTTTAAGATTAATAATGATAGTCCAATTTTTATATTTTGTGTCAATACTCGTGCCATTAATATCTCTAAGAATCCATTCATGCATTCTAGGACTAAGCATATTCCAATCAAGTATCATTTTTTAAGGGAGCAGGTAAATGATTAGATTATCAAACTAGAGTATGTAACCACAAAAGAACAAGTTGTAGCCATTTTTACAAAACCTCTTCCAAGAGAAACATTTGAGTTCTTAAGGAAGGAATTGAGATTAATTCCTTCTTCTGTTAGTCACTAAGAAAGGCATGGACTAATGGGGAGATAACTTGTGGGTATCTTTTAGCTTTGAGGATCAATATTCAAGAGTCTATGATAGTCAAAAGATGTTCAAGTGGTAGTGAGAAGTATCTTACATTATTCTTAGGAGAATTTTATGGAATTATCATCAGAAAAATGACATAGATATTATCAATTCTAAAGAATCAACACTTTGTTTGGGATCAAATAGACTTCAAGTTATGCAACCCTTTTTCATTGATATCAGACCGGGGAGAATTGGCAAGCTAGGGAGGAGAATTAGCAAGCTAAGTATTTTTAAGGAGAAATAGTGTAACAACAGAGATAGATGATAAAGTAATCCAAGGTCATATTATGGTGCAAAGGTATGTTCATTAAATGATAAAATATGCTCAGGTCATCAACTTGTAAATGTTTGCCATAAATCACAAAGGGGGAGTTTATTGAGATATTTTAATTGATGTCAAAGGGTTTGCTATTTAGTAAATAATATGGTCATTAATGTTATGAAATTTTTGTGATTATCTATAGATTGCATCAAGTTTGCTACAGACTACATCAGGGTTGTTATAAACTACATCAGGTTTTCTATAGACTATATTAAGATTCTTACAGATTGCATCAAATTTGTCACATATTACATCAAGCTTGCAATGGACTACATTAGGGGTGTTACAGATTACATTAGAGCTGCTACAGACTGCACCAAGATTACTATAGACTTCATCAAGCTAACACTAAATGTATTCTAATGATTGCTTGGTTGATCCCAATTTTTTTTCACCTAGGGTAACCTATATGAATGACATTTTATATAAATTAATGTGAATTATGTTTTTAAAAAAGAAGAAATCATTTTATATCCAACCATGGAGTTTTATTTGGATAAATTTAAGAGGTTGTTTATCAATGTCTTATATATAATCAAGATCAAATTTTCCTTTTGAAAATTAATTTGAATAAGGATGAATAAATAAATTATCTAAGAAGCAAAGCCAAGGTCTGTTGAGGAACAAATGGCCAGAGAGGATTAATAGATAAATTCACTAAGGAGTAGAGTAGGGGTCTATTGAGGAAGAGAGGGACAGAGATACATGAGTATAAAATCATTAAATGATTCATAGTGTATACAAAATTTGCTAAAAGATATGAGTAGAGAGGACATAGGTTTTGACAATAAAGAGCATAGAGAAATAGAGGCTAATATGTCTATTTGATTGATAAGCATAAAAATAGTATAATAAATCTAAAATTGATAAGCAGAGAAAGTACAATTGTACCATAATTTGTTGACAAAAACAATTGATAAATATGGATGATTTTAAGTAGTTGAGTTAGTGCTTGGAAAAGGGGGTTAAAGCCTTATATATATTGGTGTCTAAAAATCAAGGAGTTGGTGATTTTTAGAAATTTGGTGCTTGTTGAATCTTTTTTTCAAGTTGGTGCTTAACTATTTGGGATTGGTGCCTCAATCTGAGTTGGTGCTCATCAATCTTTTTGACTCGTTGCATATCTAATTTAGGACATGTATTCAATGAAGTTATCATTGTGGGTTTTCTTCCTTTTAAGGGTTTCCAACCTATATCATGTGTTATGTCTTTATGCTCTTTGTTTTAGTTTTATTTCTCTATCTATTCTATATTGATGCTTGACTAACAACCCAAGGAATTAGAATAAAGTTTTAAGAGCTCATTGATTCAACCCCCCTCCTCTTAGTGGTTGTGCTTCTAAAAAAACAATAAAAAATATTCAAATTATCATGGTCTTAGATGGATCCAAATTCCAATAGTATAAGATCTAGACTCCCATAGTCAAAGCTCTAGAGTACAATAGTCAGGCTCCTGAGAGATCCTAGAACTAGATTATGTCAACTTCAAACCACTATAGATTTTATATATAATCCTGAAATGGCATGAATTTTTCTAACTTGTCTATTTTTCAAGGGGAATATAAATATATAATTAAAAATTAATTCTTAAACCAAAAATATGTTGTTTTATATTGTACAATAGAATTTAGAAATTTCTAGGTCTCAACATTTCACAGATTACTCATATTTAAAAATTGATTATTTTACCAACTAAGTTGGATGATAAAATGACAAAATTAATGATAATACACCTAAAAATTTATGCTTTTGGGTCCCAAAAAATCTATAAAAATAAGTTAAAAATTTACCTCTTATCACCTAAGTGAGAAACCAACTTATCATCCTTTTGGACAAAATCTATTTTAGGTTCCAATCTGATAATATTTTGGAAATTACCATGCTTAGTATCCATTTGGATTAGTTATTAGATAATACCCATTTCAAGTTTTAATAAATTCTCAACTCTCTAATTTGAATTTTTTGAGTCCCATGATTTCATAAATTCAAGTGGAGAGGACTCCTTACCCCACTCCTTTGAATGCCATTTGGAATTTATTTCTCTCCCATTTTTGATGTTCTTTCTTTTATATATAGAATTAACTTTGTCCTACTCTTATTATCCAATAGGATCAAGAATATATAATGAAAGGTAAAAAATACCTTTTTGGTTCCATATGGAATGCTTAAAGAAACATCAATTTTAAAATAAAAATAAAAAGAAGCATATCCAAGTAAAACCATTCATCCACAAGATTCATATTGTTATCAATAGAGTTTTTTATTTACTTAAGTACAACCATACCCTGCTATCATAATGAAACTATGATCAATTATATGTTGAAAATTTATTACTCTACACTTTGTAACTCTCTTAACCTTTCATTATTTAAAAGAGTAACTTTTCCATGTTGAATGCTCAACCCTTTTCATGTCCCTTAGATGGTTAGTCCATCAAATACCTTTTATAAATACCATCACATAGCATAATCCCATATTGTCTTGCTTCACCAATAAAAGTAGTGGAAATTTAGACCTCCTTACTTCTAATGAATCAAAATAATCTTTCCACTATCACTTGTTATCCAAGTAATGGAAGACATTTGCACAATTGTTAAAAACTAACCACCAAAATAGAACTCAAATAAAAATAACATCTACAAAAATATGTTAGAAAACATTTTACAAAAAAAGAAGATAACTTAATCTGATAATAATATGAGCCATAAAATAGGTGGATATTTGACACCAAGTTTCATCAACATGGACCCTTTCAAGTCAAGGTGTTTCCATCAAGTTCTATGCCATATAAAACACATGTTATTTTAATGTGTATTTTAGTTCTTATGACTGTCATATACAAAATATACAATGATATATCCACACTCTTAACATGTTACTTCTCCATACATGACTAAAATCAACATGCTTTCATAGAGGTGTAAAGCCAAATTCAAATTTATTTAAGCATAGGGATGAATCTTTAGCTCTCTTAATTTTTTTTGTATTAGGATAGTTACAATGATTGTAAATATACAAGCAAATGAAACAAACATAATAACCATAAAGAGAGATAACATAAGGCATACCCTAGAGAAACTCAATGTGAAAAAACTCTGGCAAGAGTAAAGCCATGCTTCGTCATCTACACTATGTTCTATATTTTACAAGTTCTTATGCCTCTTGGGATTACAAGTAAAATTACCTCATACACTCATAATGATCTCGACAATATTTAATTGAATATTTACTTATAAAAAAGGAATAACTACTGAACTTAGCCTCTTTCAGGAGTTTAGTCTTCAAAATAGTCACATTTAGCCAATAAATAATGATAAAATAATAACAAGGACTCAAACCTGCCCATACACAATATGAATCCAAGTAAAATACATCCCATTGTAATTTTTGTTATTTTTTATTTGTCTGTGCTCCTTCTCCTATGTTATCTCTTTTTGAATGAACTCTATAGGTTCATGTTTATAAATAAGAATTCCTCTTGGATGCATTCAAGAAGTCTAAGAGTTAGAAATTAAAGTAATACACCTCATGTCCTTTCATCTTCTTATACATTTATCTCCTATAATCTACCTTCTAAGATCTATATTTAATCTTCCATATACTTGGAATCCATCCAACACCTGAAATGAAGCACTAAGAGGCTAAAATGCTCAAAAAATGATTTAAATTCCCATGGTCTTAGCTATATATAGAGTCCAATTGTTGAAGCTCCAAAGTCCAACATTCAAATCTCTATATTCCAACAATCGAAGCTCTCGAGTCTAATAGTCAAGTTCTCGAGAGATATCAAAGCTATAACATTCCAACTTCAAATCAATATAACTTTTGCATACAACCTCAAAATGGCATGACAATAATTTTTAACT
>JARHVA010007175.1:307500-452500 GCA_037957365.1 Torreya grandis | reverse complement strand
ATGTATATGATTAATTATTTGAGCAAGTTTTCCATATAAGCATTATAAGAAGCATATTTGGTCTTTCCAAGAAGAACCATTGGTGTATAATTTACTCTCATCATCTATTATATCTAAAGTGGAATAGACATGACTAACATAAGACACCAAAGAAGTGCAAAGCAACAAAAAACACCCAATAATGACCCCTTCAGAATAATGCACACTCAATGTGAGGATGTCAAACTCAGTTAAAAATGTGTCCAATAATGAAAAATATATACAAGGATTCCATAATTAAAAGTGCATGAGATGGAGATGGACATCAGGCTTTATAAAAAATGAGTCCACTCAAATGAGAACAATCAGTGCACAATGACACCAAGGTGGCATCAAAAGGGAATAAGTAAGATGTAAAAAATTTGTGTGTATAAGAGATAATAAAGGGTCCACAAAAACCCCCTCCAACACAATAAATAATAAAACCTTGTGTTTTCAAGTAACACCTAATGCTCAGATGTATAGACATGAAACTCAGCCAAAAATGCATCTAGACAAGTAAGAGAAAAAAAATACAAAAGTGAAAATGTAAATTGGTGAAATAGGAGGACATCAGAATCTATCAATAATGAGTCCATGTAAAAATATCAACAAGACATATAAAATGTTTTTGATATGGGATGTAACCTCTTGTCAGATCGAACCTCACTCTTTGGTGGAAGAAAGCAAATTATAAGGACTAAATAATGGGACAAAATGCATGGGTCTAGGTCCAACAACCTCTAGTGGGGTCAAGGGGTAGAGCCCCTAGTGCATTATCTATTGTGATATAGGCTGGGGTCTATGGGTAGAGCCCCTGATGCCAAATGCAACATGAAGTTAGCATGGACCTTGGAATTGCAAAAAAATTACCAATTTTAGATAACCTCCCCAAGATGGATACTTATTACCCCAAAAAATGCATCCAAGAGGAGAGAAAAAGTGTATAAAATGGGCCAAGAAAAGAGGGAGAAATATTATTTTGCTTGCAAGGTAGTTTGGTCACCTACCAAAACAGACCTCATACTCTAGTCTTTGGAAAATGAAAAGGATGATGGAATAGTATGATAAATAAAAATAATTACAATGTTTTAAACTCTCCTTATATCTTGAAAATATAATATATATTTTATATATAAAAAAAAAAAATTACTCCAAATGTTTTTATATAAAAAAAGGTAAAAACTCGACTAGCAATATAGGCCTTTTACCCAAATAAAATCCCCTCACAAAAAGGTTATCCAATGATGTATTTGTCACTAAGTAATTATTAATTAGTAAATATAAAGTGCCTCACCACTTTTTATAAAATAAATCTCCTAAATATGTTCACCACTATGATCAAAATCTTTACAATGTCTCATTGGGCTTTCACCACTTAAATTATTTCAAAAAATAATTTTATTCACGGTAACAAAAAATAAGAGTCAAAGAATAATATCTAACCTTATTTTGAAAAGACATGAGATAGGCTTGAAATTGAAATAATTAATAAGACTCTTCATCAAGATCTCTCCTACAGACCACTACTACAGCCATGAAAGCTTTAGCATTACACACCAAGAATAAACCAACTAACAACAAACCAATTGTTAATATATTATATTCTCTATCAAATAGTTAACAATAGAGATGTAAAAATAAGTAGAATATAGGAGAATCCTATCTATCCCATGCACATGGGACTAACTTCCGCAATATAGCTAAAATTAAGGCATAATCCCATCATCTTCATGAATGTGGGATAAACATCTTCAGTAAAATAACACCTAAGTAAGCTAAAGAGTAGGAAAGTAATATCCTACACCAACATCTCCCCTTAAGCATTTCTTAGGTGGGTATAATAAAGGATGCAATGTGAATCCATATGTCCCTATCGATGCCAATCCATCTTTTTGTAGTACATAGATGTTGATTTATTGTAACTGCCAAGTGAAAGTAGGAATGGTGTTGAATACGAGGATTGTTGAGTATAAACACCACACTCTAGAATACTAGGTAGAGTGATAAACCCAAGGAAGCATTGATTGAACACCCTCCAACAAGATGGTGAGAAGTGAGCACAAAGACTTGTGTGGCTACCAACCTGGTGTCACTATAAGAATCATCAAGAAAGCCATGGAGTCAAATAAAAAATCCTCTTATGGGTTTTGGTAATAAAGTACCTAAATAAGATACCCATGTACAAAGAAGGAATTTAGAAACACTCAAAAAAATTACAAATTATACATAGAACTCTAATAAAATAAGAAAAGAGAGAAAATCTATAGAAAAAAACTCCCCCCCCCCCCCAAAAAAAAAGAGAGAAACGAAGATGAGAGAGATATAAATACCCCCAAAGATGATGCTAAAGTAGTCCACACTCCAAGTACTCAAAAGTTATAAAGGAACTCAATGTACATGAGTGTTTTGAATCAATTAATCAATCACATAAAAAACTAACATTGGGCTTCACCATAATAAATTTAATAAAAAAGACTATTAGTAGTGTCAAAAATGAAAAAGAGTGTTGTATGTGCAAGGAACACTCAACACCTAAGAATCACAATTTATACCACACCCCCATACTATTGACTGGGTGGAGTGACGATAAAATGTTTTATGTACACCCCCCACCCCCCTCCCCCATAATACTAAATGGGTGGAGTGGATGAAAAAGGTCTATATGAGTGGTCTAAATCCACTATTCTCACACTAAACAAGATGACATTGTATTTACTAAAATAGCTCCATACCATACTAAAAGAGAGTGTCAAACTATCGAAGAAGGTAAGATGACATTGAGATTCACTAGAATAGCTACACTTCAAGCTGTGGTAGACTGTCAACTATCAAAAAAATGGTATTAAAAATATAGATAAGATATCTCAAAGATGATGGCCCATTGTGGTGATGGAAGAGACAAGCCACTAAAGAAGTGAAAAGGTGCCCAAAATAGAGCACACAAACACATGAAGTAAAACAAGGCTAAATCAACAAACCTCCAGGTTGTTCTACAACCCCCCTCAAATTTGGCACTTTAAATTTTAGAGCATTTTTACAAAATAAATGACACCAATAGATCGGACATAAAAAAACATACTGAAAAAAATAACACTCAATTTCAATTTATCAATAAAAACATATAGTTTTTACAAGGTTATCCCATCATAAATGGGTCAAAAATAAAACATTGCACCAAAAAATATTAAATGCCTGGATAAAATAAAACTATTTATAATAGTTCTAGAAAAAGTGAATTTGAAGGAAATTTACAGCAAAAGAAAAGAGCAATCTTTCACATAGATCAATCTTCCATGCTAATTTTTCACTTTAAATACAAGACCTGATTTCTTTTTCTTTGATCATGCATATAAAATTCATAGAAAATTATAAGCATGGGGTCAACTTCAAAGCCTCATATCTCCTTGGATATTGATCAGAATCTTTATTATGAAAACTTTATGGAAACCTCTCAAATTACTCTTTCCAACAGTGAAAATGTTTTTTGAATTAGACACCTATGTGAAGAGAAAACTAATCTACAAGATAGTCACAATGTTTGAAAAAAAACTTTATAATTTCTCTAATAAAGATGTATGTCCAACACAACAAATATAAGCAACTCAAATGCAAACCATTATGATTAATTATATATAGACACAACAGATGTAAGCATACATAAAACTAGAAACTCTCCACAATAGAGTTTTTTTTAATATGAATAAAAAAAACTTAGATATGAAAAGGAACCATATAGCTTATCTAAGGAGTAGACAAATAATGCAAAAAATAGTAGTTGGAAAAATGGTAGTTAGAGACCACTCTGACACCATGATAGAGTTGATAAGACTCTTTAGCTAAGATCTCTTTAAGACACCATTACTACAACCATGAAATCTTCAATATTTCACACCAAGAATAAACCACGAACAAACTAATTATTATTCTATTCTATTCTCTATCAAATATTTTACACTAGAGATGTACAAATAGGTAGAAGATAGGAGAATCCTAACTATCATATGCATGTGGGACTAACTTCCCCAATATAAGTAGTAGTAAGGCATAAAACCATCATCCTCATGAATGTGGAATAAACATATCTAATGAAATAACACCTAAGTAAGATAAAGAGTAGGAAAGTAATACCCTACACCAATACAAACCACAGTTGGGAATTCATGTAAATAGTGAGGAGGTTATTATAAAATGGTGGTTTGCATGAAGAAGTAGATATTTATCTAGGATGAGAGAAGGTTGGATCTTGTCCAAGTTCATGCCACCAATAAGAATAATACTTCCTTGAAGACTATCAAATGACAAGACCAAATGAAAGGGTTGTTGAATGATTAAATGAAACCATTGATCTGATTGTGGATTTGGTTACCTTTACCAAGATGAGTTATTTTAGAAACCACTAGGCTGAGAGAAAGTGTCTTAGGTATATAATGAATAACTAACAAAGTAGGTATAACTAGGATAACTATGAGTTAAATGTATGGGTTTTTGAAGGCGTTTGAATGATTGATTAGAGGTGATATACATCCATTTTTGGATCTTATATCGATGATTAAACACCAAACCACTTGTTATAAAGTGTCAACAATATTTTGAAGGAGTGCTCAGTGTTATCAGACACCTATGTTGGTTAGTGTGGAGGAGTGGCAATGAGCATGAAATATTTTGAATGTAGGAGACAAAATGAGGTGTCAACAAGGAGAGGAGGATATGCGGTCGAAGATAATAGTAAACTCCTTAAAAATGCCATGAATATTATCTTCCCTTTAAACTAGTAATAGTGAGAGGGACAAAACTCGACACTAAGTAGGATCTAATCTCACTATAACTAGATGACCATGGAAATAATTTTCTATTTACATGCATATGCTACCTCTTTGAGCTTATTGTATATCCTCTAGGTAGTGAATGGAATGACTAGGCAGACTGAAGAAAATTATAATGGATTTGATGCAAGGATAAAAAGAATCAATTGTTCCACCTCAATGTAAGGAAGTATTATACACTCAGTAAAAAAACCAATGCATCCACCAAAGATAAAACTTTATATAATTATGGAAAAACTACCCCTCTTTTTCACTATTTTTAAAAATAAACTTAGGATCTCATAAAAAAAATTGAACATTAAAATTAGACATTTGGTTTACCAGACTAGGTGCTTTGATACTATGTCAAGGATCCTGCCAAGATCAAAGATGGAATATCAAATACACTATAGATCAAATAATGAAATAACATTGAATGAATAATCAACTATGAGAGAGAAATCTATACTAAAAACCATTCATATTCTTTATGAATAATTGATGAATATAGATGTAACAATAGGTGACTAGATGTGTAACTATCCCTAGAATAGTGGTCAAATTCCTAGAATAGGAAATTAACTCCATACTTGGAATATCCATATAAAAGAGTTACTTATATTAGCTAAATAGGGATACCAAAGTAAATCCCAATGAAATGCACACCTAAGCAAGCTGACTCAAGTGTAATAAAAACTTGAATAAATAAATAAATAAAAAATAAAGTCCTACACTAATAATTTGCTCAATAACTCTACCAATCAAATGTTTTGAAATAAAATTAAGTACAATAAGTTTTATTGGATATTCATATTTAATTCCTAAAATTTTAACCACTTGATTAACATGAATATACTTTCAAAACTTGTGAATTGTATAAGTAACTACTATAGTTTTGTGTAGCCAAGGTCTTCCCAATAACATAACAAAGACATATGTTATTGATAACACTAAGAAAAGAGTGTGAAATATGAGATATACCAATTAAAAATTCAAAACAATCTATCCAAGAGTGTCTTTTGTATGGCCATAAGCTCCCTTCATAATTATAGATGTTTGTTGTATACCTTTTTCAGTATGCCCAAGGGAATTTAAAAGTGTTATAGTGAACACATTTTCACTTGATCTGTTATCTATAATAACACTATGAAAAGGTTTCATGAAAATATATAATATAATGAACAATGCATGTCTATCAGAATCATCATCAACAATTTCAAAATAATTAAATGTAATAGATGGGTGTGATGCTAGCTTGATTGTAATTATACCATTAATGTTATCAAGTAGATGCCCATATGAAGTTTGAGGATGATGACAATTATATGCATAATGTAATTTAAAAAAATATTATTTTTTCATCATGATTGGGAAAATGATTTTGATACATTTAAATCTTTGCATTCTCATAAACAAAACCCATAAATTTATTTTAGAATAGATTTACTTTTTTTTTAAAATTATGAAAGGATTTATCAAAAATAGTAAATTTTTATTTATGGAAAAATATTTTTATAATTTGCTAAGAAAAAATCAGTTTTAATAGATATGTATGTGATCAATAAAAACTATTTTAGTTTCGTAAATAAATCTTATTTTGAAAAAAATATATAGAAGAAACCTGAGTGAGGAGCTATGGATTTGGCAATGTTTGACAATATGTGGGTTCATCCTTGTCAAAGACTTGGCTACATGTATTACCATGCCATTGATGAGTTCATTGGATTAAAAATATTTCAAAGTTCCTAATTGTATATATCTTCCTTGTTTCTCATATTTTCCCTTATTATAGCTTTGGTTTTATCTTTTCATTTTGGGGCACTTGTTCCCTTGTTTTATTCAAACCCATTTTAACAACTGAAAACAACCATCTTACTAATATTTAGATATATTTATCTTTCATGGAAACCCATTTGCTTATTATTGCACATCTATACATGCTTTAAACTCTCATATACACTTCTTGCTCACATATACCTACTTTTACATGAGTTTACATGGCCATGTTTTCCATCCTTGCAACACAACATTTACATTATGGGAATCTCACTTTCCTTCATCCTTGTCACGCTTTGATCCAACACCTTGTTGAGGGTTGTTCAAATCTCTCCCTCTTATTCTAATTTTGCAATCATGCTTCTTATTTTTCTTTGCATAAGATTTTTTATGTTTCTATTACACATGATTCTCTTTTCAAATATGTTAAAATCTAAATATCATTCATATATACAATAAATTCAAGACCTATATGCATCTCTTTATGTTGTTGAATATGTTTTTGCTTATGTCATCTAGCTTTATATTTTAGTACATAGTATATTTTAAAGACAATTCTTCTCAAAATATATCTGAGTGTGCAACAAGACAAATCTCGTAATTAAACATAGTTTTCATACACATCATACGTTGTTCCAATTAGAAATTTTTATATATAGAAAATCTAGGCAAATTCATAGTATGAAGTTAATAGTGCACTATACACATATACCATACTTCACCCCTATCCCTTTATATATTCATCTCTATTTCCACTAGGATCACAATTATAGGGACCTATTACATAATTCATCCATCCATAACAAAATAAATGCTCAGATATCAATGAAATTTCAAATCTAAATCATACTTATACATGGTTTTGATGTTGGTCAAGCATTTCAACCAATTTCCTTGTTTAGTTGGGGATATCACATTTTTCTATATTAACACATTCATGTTTGTATTTATCCACAACCTCTTTTCCATGTTGAGTTATAAATGAAAACACATTCTTTAATCTTTAATTATTTCTTCACATATGTCTTGGTGAATATAGTACTTGCTAAACTGAAATATAGATATATATGCTTAACTTAAATTATATTCATTTTTTTTATGGTAGTGGAACACACTTATTCTAGTCTCATAACATGATTTTTAAAAAAAATCTTATCTTTTATGTGCTACTTTTCCTTCTATATATTTAAAATATGACGTAATTTATTGGCCTAGCCATGCCTTATTTGTGTGTAATATTACCCTTTATGATTTTGAAACATTTTCATGTCCCTTGTATTCATGATTCAGGCTCCCTATGTGATATTTATAGAAACCTTTTTTTAAATATTCTCAGCATTTTAAATGTCCCTTGTATGTGGCATCTACACCTTCTTACATGATGCTTTGTGAATTTACTTACATGTTTGCTATTTGGATATTGTGGTGCCATTATTATTATCATGCACCACTATTAATTTATGGTGCCATGATACATATCATGCACATATTATTTATGTATTTCACTTTTCCAAACTTTTTTACATACTATGTTTCTAATAGATATGCAATAATGACATTTTTTGCATTCTTCATTGATGACAACAATCTTATATCACACTAACAGGATGAAAAACAAATACACAAATTTTTCAAATGATTCAATGTTACACAAATTTTCAATACAAATTCAATATATGTAAATTTTATTACATTTTTGTCTATCTTTCACAAATGATCTCACTTTTTATTTTGAGATGAGTGATTTTTGTAGACAATAGACCCCATTTCAAAAGTGGGGTATCATAATGGGATTCTAAAAATAATACATATTATAAAATGATAGTTTAAAATGTGAAAAAAAATAGATTTTTATAGATTATGTTGGCATTCGACATGTTTATGCACTCCACTCATTCAACTGCTTGAGCATAATTACACTTGTGAGAAGATAGTTACAAGGATTTAAAATATTTTCAATAACTCTTATTTATCACTCTATATAATAAAGGGGGTAATGATATACATTCAAGACCAATCTAATACTTTTAATAATTAATTTTCTCAATTTTCAAGTAACAAAGAATTTTACAAATGCATAGTTCAAATCTAGATCTGTCTATAGTAGTGTGATTCAACCTTTAGAACTAGACCATATTTGATCTTATTGAGGCTCCATTTATTGGTTGAACTTTAGCGATACATGTATTGGTTTCCACATATTATTTTAAATTTATAAAGTGTGCCACATTTGAGCTTAGTGATGTTTCATGTCTTGGTTGCACTTTGGTTGGATTAACTTCTTAGGGTTTATGCAATGTAAATCCTAAGTTGTTAATAGGTTGAGTATAATAAATCAGGTCATAAAATATGAAACAAACATATCCACTAACTTATAAAATAACTAATGTAATTTGATGTTTCTAAAAGTAACAATGAATGACATAATCAAGTACTTAATTGGAAACTACCTAAGATGAAGGATTTAGAAGCTGAAAAGTGGTATAGGAATAGGTCTGAGTGTTGAAAATAAGGTCCAAGTCTCAAAAATCCTCTTGGACAATAGATACATAACTTGAAAAGTTGATTCATGGTGTTAATGTCCATTTTTGGTCCAATGTCATCTATGTAAGGACTGATTTGAATTTTTGAGAGCAACTGTGCTTGAGACTGGAAAGCCTATTCCTATACAAATAAAACCTTGCTTCAATGTCTATGACCTATTTCAGTTCAGTATTATCCAAAACCTAATAAACACATACACACATGAAACAAATACAAGATCAAATGTGAAAGGAAGGATAAAAGTTGGGTTATGGGATATTATTATCATCTAATATACAATCCTTGTTGCCCTGGATGCTACCTACATTAACCCCAATGATAGGGGTCATGTATTGCATGTAATTCTCCATTAGGGAATGTGCATAATCAATGTGCACAGTATGATATAATGAGTTTTTCTTAGTCCCTTATTTGATCAAGCATACAAATCCAGGTGTGTGTATTCATGTAAAATGTGAAATTGTACAACTTCAGTATGGCTAAGACACCTAATCCATAGGTCCTCCTATTGGCACACATAACACTTCTAGGCTACTTCTTTCACTGATTCCCAATCATTTGTAACTTTTTGGACTTAGCTTTTTGAGACCCAAAAATCCCTCGTAGGCCCAGATCTATCCCCTTGAGTCTCATCCCCTTAGAATAATAGCACCCAAATAGGATAGGAACACTAGAATTTATGGTGTCATATTTTTGGCATTGTTTTCTAAGCTCATCTTTGCCTCAAATGATCATATTTTTGTAGATCCTTATCTTTTTCCCTATCAGCCTCATGTAAGTTCATTTAACCCACAATCATTATTTTTCCAATAAAATGCCATTCAAAGTCCATTTGAAAGGGTTGACAATCATTTATAAGAGAGACATAAGAATACAAGCAAGTACATTCAATCACTCTTTCCCATTCTTTACATACATCCTTCCAATATTATTCAAATCCTATTCAAGTCATTGCACCCATCCATATCTAGTTGAAGCACATACAATGTTTCATTCTAGTTGCATTGATCATACACAAATTATACCAAGAATTTTAATGGGAGAACTACATTAGCTCGATCCATCTTCAGAGTATTGGTATGTAGGAAACATGCCCACACATGGGGTGTGAAGTGTGTCCAGTGTATCTTTTACACACTAACCCCTTTTCTCTATTTCTGAAGTTTGCATTCAAGTTCAAGCACCTGGATCTCCTAAGGGTTTTGAATATTAAAACAAGTACATAATGAGCTTTGAAAAGTCATAGACCCTAAAATTTTAGTGACAGGGTAACACAGGTATTCCAAACAAAACTCAAAAATCTTTCAACCTCAAGACAACAATGCTAGAATAGGAATACAACACTAGAAACTAGGGTGTCCTATTTTTTATGCTCTTCTCTAACTAAAAAATGAAGTCTAGGTATTTTTTAAAATTGTTTCTTAATCTTGCTCCTCGAATATCAGACCTTGTCTTAGTCCAGATCATCTAGAAAAAGATAAGTTTTAATATCTCTCATTTATTACTATATTTAGAAAAGCTAAAAGTAAAATTTGTTTACACAAATTAATAGGTTAATTATTGCATATTTATTTATTGATTTAAAATTCTCAGCCCTTTTATTATTTAGGAATATAACTCCAATATTTTGAAAACAATAAAACATTTAGTGAACCTGACTTACTTTGAATTTTTGCGTAAAAATGCTAGAAACCCTAAGGCTAATTATTTTTAACTTTTTGCAATATTTTTCTAATTTTTATTAAATTTAAAAAATATAAAACTACAAATTAATTTAAATATTTTTAATAAATTCACTAAAACCCTAGTTTGCACATACTAGGCCCTATTTACATACAAATACTTTCAAACCACTAGGAAAAATATATTTCTAATTTTAGAAATATTTTTAGATTTTTCCTAATTTTTTCAAGCTTAATTCTACAAATTCATAGAATTTTTTTCAAATTATTATACTAATTTTGAAAAAAAACCTTTTAAATCCCTAGTTGCATCATATATATTCTCAATTATTTTTTAGTACTTTTCACATCATTTCCTAAAAATTTAGTTGCATATCAAACTTAGAAAATTAATTTTAAATTCAAAATCCCATAGTATTTTACAAATAATATCTCTGAAAAATCCCTAGTTACATGTACTAGCTCCTTTTTACTTATTGAGGTATCGCCTTACCTATTTTAGAGTTTTGTATCATTTTCATGCATATTTCAGTTCCTTGCTTAGATTATATCAATTTAATTTTTGATACTATCATCCAAATTTTTTTCCTTGTGCCACCTAAGTTCCTTGCATCTCTTCCTTCAAGACAAAGTGCAATAATTAGTGGCAATCCTCCTTAGTTCACCCATTTCTTTCTATTCGCTCATATATAATGGATAAACAAATAGGTCTGACTCCTTCCATAAACGTTACACATCTAGATTATACAAATTTTGATCAAAATAGTTCTAACCATAAGAAATATGAAAACAAAAATGATGAGGTACATACAGATGCTCATGTTCCACCACCTTGGAATACCAATCCACTTCTACCTATTATTGATAATGAAGTACTCCTCAACAAATATTTGGTTTTTAAAAAAATTAGAGAAAGAATTAATGATTAGCTTAAAGATCATACACTAATTTTGCATTCCATCATGGAAATCAAAAAGGCTAAGCAAGTTGAGTCTTCAAGTCATTCAGAGTAGCTAGTTGAAAATGACACTACGGGGGCAACTATGTCTCAACCACCTCCTATAGCAGCCTAACCTTCTTCTATGCCACCAACTATAAATAGTACATCCCTATCTTCTGATGGCATAGCCCTTGTGCAAGAGACACGATCTCTTCAATCTAAGGTGTAAAATCTTAAGCAAGGCACCATTAGACCTACATAGGCTTTGGATTCTTTTTCTCTTCTACATACACCATTGGCACATCACATTGCTTCTACACCCTTACCACAAGGAATTTGTTCATCCCAAGCTTACTCTTTATGATGGCAAGGGTGATCTACAAACACATTTAAGATCTTTTCATGTAGCATGTTTGGATTATGCACCTAATGACTAGCTACTTACCAAAAAAAATTTGTGGAGCCTAAAAGATTATGTCTTACAATGGTGTTATAGTCTAATGAATTAGTTAGTCATGACATTAAATCTATTAGAAAACATGTTCTGAGTACATATTAGTGTCAACAATGGTGATAAGGTCTCAAATGCATAGATTACACAATAGAAATAAAGGTCAAATGAACCTCTCATGAATTATGTTCTTAGATAAAAGACTATTCTAGCTAAGTTAACTAGCCCCATGGTTGATCAAGAGCTACAATACATCTTCAAACAAATCTTTCTACGAGTACTGTGTGAATTTATTCTATTCAAAACATTCCCTTCCTTTACTAAATTATGTCATACAGTCAAGGGAAGAGAAGTCAAACTAATTTCAATGGGCAAACTTAAGTATTCATGTATCAAAGACACAACTAATAAGATTAATAGAAAAGTCCCATACAAGGTCAAAATAAATGATAATTAACCTATAGTTAATGTGTATTTTTATCCCCCTTAGTGTGGTTCTATCGACACCTCCTCATCAAGCATTTACCAATCTACCAGTTCCTCTAGCCAAGGTTTTAATGTAGTTATTGTAATTCAACCTCATCACTCTCCCTCCTATTAAAGAAGTAGATCTATAAAATCCTCTTTCATGGGGATATGATTAGTATGCATTTTGTGATTTTCACAGGGCACTAGGCCATACCACAAATAGATGCATCATTTTGTGACATAAAAGACATGACTTGATAAATGCTAATTTAATTGATCTTAGCACTTTAGTTGAGACTCTAATGATAAATCCAACTTAAGATAAAGCTTTGAAAATATTATTAGATCCATTTCCATATCATTCAAAATAAGAGAGAGATGACACATCAAGTGTTCATCATACATACCATACACATATTCCACCAGTTACATACCAGGCATCTTCAATTGAGGCACATTCTTTGATAAGTATGATAGGTGTGTATGAATCTAGAGTTTTAGCTAGGCCTTCAATATATTTTTTAGATTAGGAGATTATGCAAGATAATTTAGGTTATAATGCACTTTTTATCATAGCACATACTCATAATCAACCTATTCACAATATATACATTGACAATGGTTCTAGTCTTAACATGTTCACCTTTACACTACTTTAGCATTTAGGTTATTTAGATTAGGATATCACTCCAATAAACATAGTTATTAATTATTTTAGTGGGTATATTTAGAGTTCATTAGATGAGATAGTACTTCCACTATAGGTTGGTTCTACACATGTGTCCACCCCATTCACTATAGTTCCTAGTGTAGGAGTTTTTAACATATTACTTGGTTTATTATGGATTCAAAAAAATTAGGGTGGTACCTTATATAGTTCACAAATGCATGAATTTCATTCATGTTAATTAGGTTATTATAGTTGGTAGAGTTCCTAATGAGTCACCACTCCCCACTTCAGAACCATCTACCGGCTTCCAGTCACAAGCTCTAGTTTTCCCACTGGTTTTATCTTCTCCTCTAATTTCAGTATAGCTTCCACTTATGATCCAACCATAGTTATAGCATCCATCACTAGTACAGAGGGTTCATACACCCCCAAAATTTTAGGATTCTAGATAGCTTCCAATTACAATGTTCACACTAGGAGCAATTATATTTTGGTCTCATATAGTTACATAGAGAACACCTATTCACAAAGATTCTTCTCCCACTTCTAGATGGGTTCCTAAGATCCCTATAATTTCATCCACTTCTTAGATTCATAGGAGGACCCCACATTTAGTCTCCACTTTAGGGATTTCAAAGTAGTTACAATGTACACAAATTTTAGCTGTACAATCTCAGACACTCCATCATGCCTCATGATCACACATGAACCCATTATTTGATACAAGACATCATGATAGGGAGTCTCATCTGAGATTCATCAGTTAGTATCATTTATTTCTAGCATTGATTTTACATATTATCTCCTTCTTGATTATGTAGACACTATAATTACATCACATACTTACATGAATCCCTGTGTCGAAACCCCCCTTGATCCCCTTTTAATAATTAACCTTTCTAACCCATGTTTTCACCTTAAAATATTTAATTAAGTTAATTAAAACCCACTTATGCCACCTCACCTAGCCACCTTGTCCTAAGACTAATTCTTACCCTTTGAGTCACCTTGAGACTTAGTCTCCTAATCCTAACTACTTATGACTTGTTATAACCCCTAACATAAATTCCTAACTATGTTCCTCATAGCCTCACATTTTTACCATTTTATAATGGACACCACACTTGGAAAGAGAAGAAACAATAAATGGGCTACAATATCCCTTTTACCTATTCTCATGCCACCGACATTGGTCAACCCTCAGTCAATGTCAATGGGATCATCGACATTAGTTAATAAAAATTTTAGGTTGGTATTTAGGTCACAAAAATCAAGAATATGCACACAAGATTTTGGCAATCAGAGCATCCTACATTCACTTTCAACATTCAAGCTTATCATTACTCTACACAAATTGATCCAAATCAAGAATTGACACATTGCATAAAGCTTGAACTCTTGAGGACTGGCATCACATGCTTGTCTTGTCTGTTCTCCCATTAGCTCACCAAGCCTCATTGGAGTCATCTATCTGGAAATCATAGTTCACCCATTTCGCCAGTGAAGTATATCTTGATGTTTTATAAGTATTTAAATAGTAATTTTATAATTTATTTACATTATAATATTTATTGTTTTATGAACCCTGACTCCTTTCAAAGAGGATTTGTAAAGCTCCCCACCAACATTTCTCTACCCCAACTTACCAACCTTCTATCCACACTCACTTGAGTCTTACCCACCTCCTTATGACTCTTTTCAACCTCATAACCTAACCATACTCCCATTCTCCCTCTCAAAAAAGCCTTTTCTAATTCATTATAATACTACTACCCCAATCAACATTAGTTACCCCAAACTAACATCGATGACCCCAATTGACATTAGTGACCAACCGATATTAGTCTTTTAACTGACATCAGCTACTATGGTTTTGAACCAAAAACCTAAAAATCACCTAACAACCTTCCCAAAATATAGACTTGACTTATTAACCTGAACTATATTATCTTCTGCTACACCCAGACCTACAACATGGTAATCATAACTCTAATTCTCTCTCTTTACTCTCTTTACTTGTATTTATTTTAAACTTTATTTTAAAATAGTGAACCATCATCCCAATGGATTTTTATGCTTCCTATAATAAGCATTTATCTTGGTAGTCTACACATATCTCCACTAACAACTATTTTATTTAGTTTTTTCTTATCTACATGTGTCTTCCTCCACAGTCAAAGAGGGGAATCTATAAAGTCTAGAATGGTGCGTACTTATCCAAGTTTTAATAACTTATCCCTGACTCTCTTTATTTTTTATTTCTCTCTCTCTTTGAATATAAAATAAGCTTAAAATGCAGTGAAACATTTTGGCATGCCCAGTGGGACCTTGGATTTTTCATGGATTCATTACTTGTCTAGCTATTCATATAGGTGCACCATAGTGAAATTTTCATTCCTTGCACTTTCTCTCTTTGTATTTCTCATAAAAAAAATTGAACTTTTAATTTTTTATTTAAGGAAAGAACTAAAATCTCCCTTCCCTATCGTTCTCCTCTTCTTTTGCCTCTAAAATAAATTCATTATTTTCCTACAAGCTAAAAAGAATACATTCTTTTGTTTGTCTCTTTTGAGCATTAGGATAGTGAAATTCATCCTCTTCTCCTATTCACCATTTTTTCATCTAAATTTAAATATTTCTAATTTGGGTTTAAAATTCACTATATTTCATTATTTTGCTTGCTGAATTTAGCTCACCTAGTTAAATAAAGTATCATGAATAAATTGTAGAACACAAACGTTACACAACTAGATCACTCTCACAAAATTAAACATTTAAACTCACTTGAGACAAGGCCCATTGGGATTTCATCACCCAATGTATCACCTTATGCACCTGATGATCCCACTTGGATTTCACCACTAAGGGGAGGATCCACTCCATTATTTGATAGAGTATAAAATCTAGACAGGAGGTATATTCTAGCTAAGCGGCCCAGCTTGGCTTCAAGATCGTGAAGTAGGGGAGTAAGCCCCTATAACAAGCCATGAACCTAGTCTAATATAGATTTTTGTTAAGCACCAAAACTAACCTAGAACCATCCTTAGACTACTCATCTAGTACCTATTTCACAAACTAATTTTACTCTCACACTTTTTAAGGCATAAGCTATCGAGAGACTAAAATTAATTCCTAAGAGTTAATGTTTAATGGGTGCATGTTCTTTTTTTTCTTATTTTATCTTCTACATTTTTGAGTTAGCGAGGATGTTTCTTTTATCAATTTATAGAATCTAGGCATTTCTACCTCTTAGATTCTATTAACCTCTAGTTTTAGGTCTTCTATGTATCTTTTATCCTTGCAAAAACCTGTTGTATCCTTTGTTTTACCTATATTTTACATTTGGTTTGCCAAAACCTTGGATTTTTTGCCTTTTTAGATTTCAAAGTAATCAACATTGATAAGGAAATCGATGTTGATAGCCCTATTACCTACCGACATTAGTTAGAGAACTGATAATGGTGACTATGTGTTTCTATAATTTTTAGCCTGCTTAAAATAGCAAGCTAAAATTACCTACCTACCTACACTCAAACTTGGTTTTTTGATGCTTTATCACTAATACATAGTTTGAGGCCTACCTTTATCCCTTTTTAATGGTCATGATGTGTAGCCAATCCAAAACTATTACTGATTATGCAAGATGATAACCACTCTCACCTTCCCCTCTCCTTTTTTATTCTACCATGGAGTATACTTTAGTTGCAAGGAATACTCTTGTGACTAAAAGTCCTAACTAGATGCCCCTTGTACCTGAAAGAGATCTTGTCTACATGAAATTTATTGATAATAACATTGTATCCCTTCATCATTATCTCACCATGAGCGAAACCCATAACACTGCAGAAGATCCCCTTTATGGCATGCTAACTTCCTTGATGGAGACAGTTGTAGTCTCAGTGGTTTCCACCATTCCATCTATGGTCACCCAAACCATTTCTTCAACAAGTTACCCAACCCTCAATAAAACTTAAAATTTAACCACCATAACCACTCAATCTCATATTCTTAACCCAACTTCTGTAGTAGTTCCCTTAGCCTTGCAGCCAGTATTAGCCCAACCAAGTCAAACACCATTTCAAAACTTGGTAGTGCCCATCCCATCAAAGCTTACACCCATAATTAAAATATTTTCAACTCACCATTCAACCCATATAACTATGCTAGTAACCCAACCTCTGGTGATAACACCAAGCCAAGGCATTATCTCTAACCCCATAGGACATGCCTCTTTCATTTCTGCCCAACCCATGACTAATTCCCAGTATGTTGAATTTACACTACCATAACAAGGTGTGTCATATCCCACCTCTATCTCCCTTCAAGCACCCTATAACTTAGGGGGTGCTCCTTAGACCAATCCTCTTCTTGATCTCATCAAGATGTTGATGGATAAGATGTCTAATCTAGAAACATTTGTGTCAAGATCAAAGAATGTTATATCTTATGATCAAATATGTAATGAACCCATCCATCCTTTTGTACCTATTTGACCCTAATCGAGTCATTGAGAACTCTCTAAATTTACTCATTTCTAGAGTGAGGACCCAAAACAACACTTACAAGTATTTTGACATGCTTGTTACCTAATAGGGCATGACAATGTGTTATTACTTAGCACTTTTCCCATGTCTCTTTCAAGTGTTTCCCTATATTGGTATAGTTACATAACTTGACACTCCCTTTTCTCATTTACCCAACTTTTTCAACTATTCTTGGACCACATCTCTATCAATATTTATAAAAAGGTCTATATTACAGACCTTTATTCCATTAGACAGTTTGATGATGAGTCTATTGTTGACTTTGTCTCTCATTGGAGAGGTTTAATTAATCATCTCTTTTTTTCTTTACCTCAACCTGATCTTATCAAGCTTTTTTTGAGAGCATGTGCCAAACACATCTATCCTACCCTCCATGTCCATACTTTTTGCACATTTGATGAAGCTTTTACAATGATACACAAGTTATAAATTTAGGCTATAGATGAAGATAGGGTTAAGTCGTATAATAAAAATACCAACTCCAAACCTAATGACTATTCCTCTAAGCCCTCTTCCTCTAATCAAAATTCAAAAGGCTCCACCAATGTCATCGTGATTAAATCTATTTCTTCTACCACAATCAACTAGTCTAGGCCATCCACCTCATAAAATCTAAACAAATAATTCCAACAATGGTATGAATAAAGATAATACACTCCTATTAGAGAGTCGTACCTTCCATTTTGGATAAACTATTATAGTAAAAGGCTATTACCCTTCCCCAAATTATACCTCTTATATATTTTGATCCCTCCCATTCTATCCTAACTTGGTACAAGGGGGACATGTTATATGGTTATCATCGAGTTAAAGGCCACAATTCTAACAATTGTAAAACATTCAAAAATATTATTCAAGATATGCTTGATAAAGGCAAGCCTATCTTAGATAATCCTAATGTGCCTACTAGCCAAAGCATGGATGTGTTCAAACAACTTTTCCTAACCATTCACTCAGCCAAACAAATGTTTAGGACATGACCAACAACTCACTTGGTCATGATATTCATACGGTCAATATGGTCTTTTCTTTACCTCCAGTCCAACCTCTCCCACAACTAGAAGAGCCTATTTTATTTATTCTACTTCCATGAGTAGAGGAGCAAATTTTACCCATCCCTCTCCCATATGTGGAGGGGCCTCCTTTACCTATCTTTTTACCACATGTGGAGACTACAATGCCTATTTCTCTTGTACCTATTTTGACTATTCTGCTACCTTTGAAAGAGCATGCCATGCCCACTCCTTGTCTGCATATTGATGGAAGCATCATTCCTATGCTCTACCCTCTTGAAGATCCTTCTTCATCTACTTATCCTCCACCAATGGAGGATAGTGCCCCATCCACTCCTCTTTTGCATATATAGGATTCTACATTATCTATCCCTGTACTAATCGAAGGACATATTGTGCCTACACTCATCAAACCAATTTTACCCCTTCTCTTTCCAATAAAATATCACACATTTCTTGTTCCTCATCCACATGTTGGGGAAGCAATCATACCTATGCCTTATCCACTAGAAGATCCAACTTCACTAGTTCCTCCCCCACCTAAGGAGGACCATGCCTCTTCTCCTACCTTAGTTGAAGAAGACCTAGTTGTGGTTCTTACTCATCTTTGGCTCGAAATAATAGAATCCAACACTTTCCCTCTTTCTCAATCACCTAAGTTTTCTATGGAAGCAAATATAAAGCCTACGACAACTTCTTCTAAACCCTTCTCATAGTTGGCCGTAAATCTAGACTTTCTTGATTCCAAGAATCTAGACCACTCAGCATTTTAGGACTAAATTAAAGCTCCCTATCCTATGTAACAAATGTCATCCTCTATTTCCAGTCCTTTTTCTACCATTTATCCCAAAGTTTTTGAGAAAGATATAAATTATTTGCCTATACCATCATAAGCATGGCCCTCTATGTCATAACCATCACCATCATGGTCATCTACTACACTAAGTAAAATCAGATCTTTGGGTGTTCACCTAGTGTCTAATCTAATTCATCCATAGATAAAATTAGATTTGAATCCTCAACCATGAGTTACAGCTCCATGGCATGAACCAAGGAAGAATGTTAAGCTTCCTACACCTCACAATTCCACTCCTCCTCCACCTTTAACTTTGCCTTTGATCTTGGGACCCCATCCTTCCACTTTAGTTGGAGTGTTCTCTTTCCAATTAGGACAAGAGATAAAGATGCCTCCTCTTTTTCCTCTACCACTTAGTGGCCCTTACACATCCAACATCTTAACACCAATAACTAAAAAGGTTTCAACAAAATAAGTGGCTATGCCTTCACCCAAAAGGATACCACATAGAACCATGTCCATGCCTCCTAAATCAAATAAGGTGTCCACCCTTAATGTAATAATAAGTGATAGCCCACTGGTAGGATCTCAGGCCTCTCTCTTTTGTTATTTATTGCAATCCTCCACTATAACCCTTCCTCTGATCAAGCCTTATTAGCCTCTTGGACCAAAACCATCTTGGTTCGATGACACACAAGTTTGTTTATATCATCACTTACATAGACATGATACAAAAAGCTATAAAACTCTCATAGTTGTTCTCCAACAACACTTTGATATGAATAATATTTTTATTATGTAGCCTCTTTCTAACCTCATAGGTTGCATCCTAAACTTTACCTACCACTTCACTTGAGTCCAAGACCATTGATGAGGTTGTACCTCCAACACCTTCTCTGACTATGCTCCAAATCAACATAGTTAATGTGGCCACAGGGTCTTAAAATAAAAAGGATAAAGGTAAAGAAAAGGCTGCCACCCCTTGGTATCATCCATTCTTAAAAGATGCTCCTCTACCAAATCCTAAGATCTCTATTCTTGGTTCTCCCCAACCCACATCTTCAGAAGTCATTCAAGACTCAATGGTCAAACAACTTCACCAAACCCCTATAAAGATGTCTTTATATGAGTTAATCCAAAACTCATCCTAGCATCACCAAGCCTTGATCAAGGATTTACAAGCTGTTGAAGTACAACTTGATGATCCTCAACCTCTTACAGCTTTGGTGTATTCTCTTAATACTATTACCCTAGTTTCCTTTAGTGATTAAAAATTTTGGGCTCTTCACCCTAGAGACTAGGACCCCTACACCTTTTATATCACCAAATATATCAATCAAACTCATGTTAAGAGAGTCATGATCGATGGAGGTGCTAGTATTAATATTATCTCCACTCATGCCTATAAATAACTATCACTTCCCAATAATTACGTGTTGTAGACCAATGTGATACTCTATTCCTTCAATGTTAATACAACAAATACCATGTGTATTGTAGTCTTGCATATCCATGTGTCATGTCCCCTTTTTAGGTGACATGTTTAGAGTTGATGGTTAGCCTATCATGCGACCCTTGTAGGCTGATAGGATGGATAGAGGGTCTTGATGGAGCTTGGCTTGGCTTCGATTAGCAGAATTTCTATAGTTGGCTTTCATTCAGGCTCTTTCAGACACATTTGGCCTAAGCTCCTATTATTTAGGGATATTTGACATGCAATGGAGCACCCTTATTTTGGTATGGTCATGTGAAAAATTACTCCCTAGTTCACCATCTTTGAATGGTTCCATGATCTGACATGTATTGAGGGAGATATTAATATTTGATTGTTTCAATTAAATATTAATTATTTAGACTATTTTTTATTAATAAACCCTAATTCTTAATTATGAAACCCTAATTAGGGCAAGCATATATTTTTTAGGGTATAAGGGTTTCTCATGGGAGAGAATTAGGATTATCCATTGATTATTGATATTGATTGTTTCTAAGAATTCTTCTATGAAGACTAAGCCAAGGGTTCTAGGTTTCCATTTGCATTGGAGAACGTCAACGCTTCAGTGTGTGTGATTTAGAGGTTGTGAGAGATCAACCAATTTATTGCCAAATTGAGAGATAGCTTCATACAGAAGTTATCACAGGGTTTACAACTTTGAGGGATAGCTTCATACAAAAGTTATCATAGTATTTCAGGTATTTTGAGAGGTAACTTCACACAGAAGTTATCACAGTAATTCAGGTATTTATTTCATAAGTTTTATTCAATAAATTATATAGATAGATATCTTTTGTATTAGAGCCATATATCTTGAAATCAGGGGTCCAAAAAATAGGGTGTGCTTTATTGGTGGCCATATGAAGTCTGTACAAATCAGTACAGATTCACACAGAGACTAACATCGATAGGCAAAGATCCACAACGACTGACATCAGCCGACCTATCACCGACGTCGGCAAATTAACGACCCCAGTAGACCGACGATGGTAGTATAACCGACATTGGTGACTGTGTTTTTGACACAGTAGGCCGAGACGTAGCAGATTCAGGTTTTATTCCCATTTTGTGGAATACTTAAGGGATATTACAGTGGTATCAGAGCTTTGTTAAAAAAAGGGAGACCCTAAGAAAGGGATAGTATAGTGGTATCAAATCTTTTGTCTTTCTATATTCCCTATTGGATAGGGGATATTACAATGGTATCAGAGCTTTTGTCTAGCTATATTCCCTATTGGACAGGGGATATTACACCATGTGGGTTCTCTCACAATACTAAAACTCTTTTATGTTATTGAAGGAGAGTTATAATACAACAAATCTATTAGATGGCCTTGGATATGTACCATAACATGTCTACCCTTGAATTTACACTACTATGTCAAATTTGAGCATGATGGGTAAGTGCATATTATTCTCACTGATTTGACTCTTTTTAAAACATGTAACATGACTTATCATCTTAATGATGTCCTCATTCCATTGAAAACCTCTTCCTCTTCTCATTCTATTGTTGAATCCTTATTAATCTCAACTACCCCTGTTACTTAGATACTGGTGACACAAATTATTGATAAGGACCCCATGAATGACACTTTCAAATTCCTTTCACTCAGAGAATATCACTTATTGACACTTGACATGTTCCATACTCCACAAGAGTATGGAAAACTTCACATGCACCCCAGTTATGATCCTCTTATTATGATGGTCATCTTGTATGGTCCACGTAACCTTTAAACTAATCTCATATATGGGGGAATTGATAGGACTCCTACTATAAAAAAATATTCCTCTTCACCATAGCCTTTTACCTATGACTTCTCCTTCCTACGCAAACCTAGTTTTGCTCACACCTATCTTTATAGGTGTACCTAGAAAGGATTCAGGTTGTGTCATTACGAGTAGGGTGGTCATACACCCATTGAATGCCCCATTAACAAGATCATTAAAGATGCTAAAAAGTGGTATGGTGTGGGTTTTGATGAACCAATGAAACCCATCCATATCTTTCATATCAAAGAGCCACTATCTCCTTCTCCATCCTCTCCTCTTCCCCCACCATCACCTACATAATTAGAGTTATCCATACCTCCTAATTTTTTTTCAATAAAAACCATTCATTTAGGACCCCTGACCTATCATCTAGGTGAGGAAACAAGGTCCCTTCCTCTTGTTCATCTTGAAATGATTAATGAAGACTCTCTTATTATTAACACTATCCAATGTTAGGATGATGATGTTATTCTCACCTACATAGGTGTAGATGATTCCTATATCTAATGATCACTCCCTTCTAAAATTCAAATTATGTCAAATGAATCAACCATTGACATTAATTTATCCTCTCTAGATAACCCCGAAATCCTCAAGATTAGCCAATCTTTAGATTCCCTTGAGAAAACTAATTATGCCACTTTCCTCTCTAATCATAGTAAAGTTGCTTTTGGTTTGTCTTATCATGACATGCCTATCATTGACCCCTCTATCATCACCCATAATATTATAATCAACCATGATGCTAAACCTATTAAGTAGAAGCTTCATAAGATGAACCCCTATATTGCTCTCCTTGTTAAAGAAGTCCTCCTTCACCTCTTCTCTGTTAACTTTATTAAACCCATTGATTATCTACAATGAGTTTCCAATATCATCCCTATCACAAAATTAATAGGGGGAATTGCATCTACACTGACTACCATGATCTAAACCTCACTTGTCTAAAAGATGACTTCCCTTTACCAAACATCAACCAACTTGTTGATCTAACAATCAGCCATGAGATGTTATCTCTTATGGATGGGTTCTCAAGCTACAATCAAATCTTGATTGCTCCTAAAGATCAACACAAGACCTCCTTCATCACCCCATGGGGAATTTTCTATTATCAAGTCATGCCTTTTGGCCTTAAGAACATTGATGCTACCTACCGATGCACCATGACTTACATTTTTCATGACCTCCTACACAAAATTATGGAAGACTATGTGGATGACTTACTTGGAAATTCTAAACATCACCAAGATCACTTAGCAATTCTCAAAATCATATTCACTCATCTCCTCTAATATAGTATTCAACTAAACCCAAAGAGATACATTTTTGGGGTAATTTCAAGTAAGCTTTTAGGCTTCATTGTCTCCCTTTGTGGTATCGAGGTTGAACCTAATAAATTTTATTCATTACTATAAATGCCTCCACCCACTAATCTCAAGCAGCTCTATAGCTTACGAGGTAAACTTCAGTCAATCCACCATTTCATCTCTCAATTTTTGGATCGATGTCAACTTTTCATCATCTACTTAAAAAGGATGTCTCCTTTTATTGGAACATAGATTGTTAGAAAGCCTTTGACTCACTTAAAGGGTATCTCCTTTCCCCACTAGTTCTTATTCCCCCTAAAGTGGACCAACCTTTTTACCTCTACATTTCTGCAATAGACCATTCCTTGGGTGTTATGATTACACATCAAGATGATCAACATAAAGAGCAAGTTGTTTAATACATAAGACAAATGCTTATTGATTATGAAACTTGGTATACTCATATAAAAAATCTTTGCCTTGCATTAGTCTTCATAGCTTCCAAACTTTGCCATTACCTTTTAAATCACAAAACCTACATTATCACCTATAATGACCCCCTCAAATACATGCATTCCAAGCCATACCAAAAGTAGCATATGGGTCATTGGCTCATGCTCTTTGCTAAGTTTGACTTGGAATTCATCTAACAAAAGTCTATCAAGGGGAAAACAATTACTGACTAGTTAGCTAATGACCCTTTACCTGAAAACCAACCTTTTAACCTCAAATTCCCTAATGAATCTATCACAATGATATTCACTAATGACATCTCTTATCAAATGATGATGTTATTTGATGGGTTTAAATGTCAACTCGATGGGGGTGTGAGGGTCATCCTCATCCCTCTTGATGGTGAGCCTATGCCTCTATCATTTAAATTAGATTTCAAATGTACCAATAATATGGCTGAATATGAAGCTTTAGTCTAAGGGCTTCAAACTACCATTTTCTTGGGCATCAAATCAATTAGTATCTTTGGTGATTCCTAGTTAGTTATTAATTAGGTTAATGGTTCCTACCTATATAAAAATTAAATTCTAAAATGATATAAACATCGTGCAGATGCGTTATTGGAATCACTTGAGCATTACCTCCTACAAACTACTCCTTAATCTATCAAGGGGAAAACAATTACTGACTAGTTAGCTAATGACCCTTTACCTGAAAACCAACCTTTTAACCTCAAATTCCCTAATGAATCTATCACAATGATATTCACTAATGACATCTCTTATCAAATGATGATGTTATTTGATGGGTTTAAATGTCAACTCGATGGGGGTGTGAGGGTCATCCTCATCCCTCTTGATGGTGAGCCTATGCCTCTATCATTTAAATTAGATTTCAAATGTACCAATAATATGGCTGAATATGAAGCTTTAGTCTAAGGGCTTCAAACTACCATTTTCTTGGGCATCAAATCAATTAGTATCTTTGGTGATTCCTAGTTAGTTATTAATTAGGTTAATGGTTCCTACCTATATAAAAATTAAATTCTAAAATGATATAAACATCGTGCAGATGCGTTATTGGAATCACTTGAGCATTACCTCCTACAAACTACTCCTTAATCTAAAAATAATTTTTCCAACATGATGGCTTCCCTTGCCTCACACATTCCATCCACACCCTCTTCTTCAAAAATATATGTCACCATGCATCACCTCACATTGCCCTCCTACGTGTCAACTAACATCCTATTTATGGGTAATTTTGACTCTAATCCACGTGATGTCTGGTACAAACAACTTATTGACTATCTCACTTATGTTATCATTATATCAGACCTTTCCAATAATGGGAGATGTGCTTTCATTAAAAGTACTACTCACTACACTATGTTAGGGGGGCTTCTCTATAAATGAGTCTTTGATGGTCTCCTCCTTAGATGCCTCACTCATGCTAAAATCCCCTTTGCCATTAAGGAAGTCCATGATGGGATTTTTGGCAGACATTTTAGTGGGAATTCGGTTTCCAAACACATCCTTTGACTTGGCTATTATTGGTTGACACTCAACCAAGACTATCAAAATTATGTTTGACATTGTGTTAAATGTTAACAAAATGCTAACCTCCTTCACACTCCAAGCCATGCCTTACAAGTCACTAATTAATTTTGGCCCTTTTCATAATGGGGTTTAGATCTAATTGGTGAGATTAACCCTCATTCATCTATTCAACATCATTTTATCATTACTACTACTTAATATTTCACCAAGTGGGTCAAGGCCATTCCTCTCATCTCCACTAAGGCTGACAAAATTGTCGACTTTATCGACCAACACATCATCTACCATTTTGGTGTTCCCCATAAGATTATTATAGATAATGGAAAATATTTCAAGAATAAGATTGTCCAAAAATTGTGTGATTATTTTGGCATCAAATTAAGCTTTTCATCACTATACTATCCATACGCAAATGGATAGGTAGAAGATTCTAATAAAACCTTAACCAAAATCCTCATGAAGGTAGTCAATGATGCTGGTAAGGATTGGCATACACACATTCCTTTTGCCTTATGGGTTTATTGCACTAGCATTCAAACCCCTATGGGTGCTATACCTTTTTCATTGGTCTATGGGATGGAAGCAGTCTGGCCTTTCAAGGTCCAAATTCCTTATCTTTGCATCTCTCTACAAGACATACTTATTAATGATGACTTTTTTCCAAGAATGTTTGTTCAAATTTGAGCTACTTAATAAACCCCATTTGGTAGCCCTCAATCACCTCCAAATATATCAAGAGTGTATCAAACACACTTACAACAAAAACCTCAAGGAGTGATATTTCAATATCAGAGATCTCATCTTAAAGTAAAATAGATATGTGACAAACACGGAGAAAAGCAAAGGGGGCAAGTTTTCTCCCAATTATCTTGGACCTTACATCATAACTCACAAGTATGGCTTAGGAAATTATCACTTGTCTTCTCTCAAAGGCAAGCTAGAGCCCAAGCCTTTAAATGCTTTGCACCTATGACCATTATTTTGTTAACCAAGTGATGCTTCACTTCATGTCTAACTTGAGCTCATCCCTTGAGAAACCCTATTACATTCACCTCCCTTCCTCTTAACCCTTATTCCTCCACACTTAGTTAACCTTCCAAGTGTTATGGTTTTTCTCTCATAAAGGAATACCTCTAAGCCTCTATATTCCTATCCATGACTAAAGTCGTGTGTAAATATATATATATATATATATATATATATATATATATATATATATATATATATATATATATATAATTAAAAAAATTAGGATATATAGAAAAATTATTATCTCTCATGTAATGATTCTCAAATGTAAACTGATCCCTTGAAGGACAACTATGTAACTTCTCATTGTTACTATAAATAGACTACTCCCTAGAAGGACAGCTATTAAAGTAAAAAAAAAAAAGGCTTAGACCAATCCATTGAAGGATGGCTAAGTTCAGCTTTATTACCAAGAAAATCATGAGTTAGAAGATTCTTTCATTGATTAGCTTTTCATGACCCCAAGGTACGAACAATATCCCAATGAAGGCTTCCCATATTCATCAACCTACACAAGAAAAAGAAATGAAAAACTTTAGTCATGGATTAGTCTATGGTATCTCATAGGTCACCTACAGAAGGGGCATACCATCCCTACTAAGAAGGTTACGCTTCCCACACACCCTAATTCCTTTTACCTTTTTCCCCTTTTACTCCGTCACAATCAAGGGACTTTGAACTCACTTGACACAAGGTGATCATGATAATTCTATACTAAATGAATGGTTGATACTACAATGCATGAATATGGCTCATAATTTCATGCCTATTCATATGGTCATTATTGTCCTTGCCAATGTAAGAGCATCACGTCCCTTTCTTTTTTATCACATGTTGATTTCTCTTTTAAGGCAACATCTCACAATGAGATTCACTTAACTTCTCACCTGCTTTCCAATCTCTATTATTACATCTTAAAATTATGTGTTTAAGAATGTTATTACTTGTATATCTATTTTAAGAAATGATGTTAAACAATATCAATAAACATCATGGTGTATTAATAATACATTATTCAATCATCACACTCTACTAATACTAATAAACCATTTGTCAACTAGTTTATTTAATATGACCTCATGTGAAATGCAACCCACATAGCTTCTCTAAACAACAATAAATCAAGAAACTATAAAGTCAAACAACTTATTTTTAGCATACAACATCACATATATGGAAAAATGCTATAATGAAACCAACTTCTCAACTATGCATGTACCATCACAAATATGGGAAATGCTAGCATAACACACTAATCATCACTAACACAACCAAAAATGGCATCACATAAACCTCATACATAATATAACATCATCATAACATCTCACAATACCAAAATCTCATATATATATATATATATATATATATATATATATGAATATACATCAATGAATCATATCAGTATCATCTCTCTATCCATATATATCTCAACTTTGACTCATAGGCTAGAACATATATAAGAAAAAATCACAATACATCTAGTCCTCTAAGTACTCAAGGCTATGGTCATGGTCATGAAGTAGTATCATCACAACCCTCTACCTATCTATGTCTACGTGAACTAGAGATCATGGTGCATCTATTTGATCTCTCTTTCTCTCTAGCCTCAAAATACCTCAAAATCTATGGTAACTTCTTGATGGCTCTCTCATAGTATGCAATCTCATCTAAAAGAGTGTTGTACCTCATTAGTGGCATAATCTATGGTAAACCCAACAAACCTACTATAGGACCCTATGGTGATACCGACAATGGATCCTATACTAGTCCATATGGTGGAGGAGGGGGGTAGCCTACACTATTTCTCTCAAACCATCTCTCTCTACTGTCAGTATAGTAACTTGTCCCTATAGTGTCATCACCTATCCCTATAGAACCATAACTTATGCCTATGATATAATCAACTGGGTTTGTAGTGTCATCACCTATCATTGTATGACCAGAACCTATACCTACACTATATCTTGTGGTTACACAATTATATCCCTCTCTCTCTTAACTCCCTATAAATTTGGTCATGGTCTCCTTAGAATCATAGGGTGTAAACCTGCCCACCACACTCGATAAGCCATTATACAACCTAGATCTATCACACTTAGGCTTGCTAACAGCTCCTCAAAATTTGACCCATCTATCTCCTGGGAAAATGGAAGGGGTACCTCTATATATTCCCTCCTATATCAAAAAAAGTAGGAGGTATGTCTTGTAGTAACCCAAACTATCTCTTAACCCTGACCATAGGTATCATCTCCAACTCTCTAGATCACCTCCACCTGACCCACATCATACTCTATTAACCTATAAGTTGTACTTCCTATCCTCTAAATGTAGGATATGTCAAGTAAGCCCTCTAAACAATATTTGATGGAATCAATCCATCTATTATCCACTTTTAATAATCAATATCCCACAAAATGATATCTACTCGTGTATGTGCCATGCTATCTCTCCACCATCTAAAAGCAACCCTAAAACTAGTTGAAATTATCACTGGTAGCCCTAGTGGCCATTTCACCATAATGTTCTTTTATGCCAAATAATGAAGTAAATGTCTAACATAAATAATATATCACCATCATAACCTCACACCCTATAACTCCCTGTATAGTTATGCAAAAAAAGCTAGTCTCCATACAAATATTGTCTACTACTTAAGCATCTATGCCAAAACTCTAGTCATCATAATAAATAATCTCCCTCCATTTGCATCAAGGAGTGTATACAATGTAATGCCTATCATCATCAGGATAATCAAGTGGTGTTACTTCTAATCGGTAGTGTATAGTGGCTCATATGCAAAGCTTGCCAAGTGATAGGTCACCTTGCTAACATGCTCCCCAAACAATGTGGACATATGAATATCATGATCCTCCCTTGAATATATGAAGAGATCCTCACCTTAGAGTGTTAAGTATTAAAACATGTATATGTCCTCTTACATCACTATCAACTCTCTGGTAAGAAGATAAAACATTGTGATTCCACCTCTTTATCAAAGCTACCATCAATCTAACATCTTGTGTGACTCTAAAATATCATCATACTCCTTCTAACCCTATAGCTACCATGTGATACCACTCATTTATGTTGACATCCATCCTCATCCTCATCAATAGTGTAGGTTGTCGATCTCATAATGTCAACTCCTCCCTAGCCTACATCCACACACATAAAATCATTCCATCAATCCACATACCTTAAGTCATAAACTTCCTCTTTTAATCACTTTCCCTTTAGGATAACTACACTATCCTAAGGCTCTAATTAGGGTTATATAGGCAACACTCAATTGACACGGGGTCTTTTGAGGCTAGCTCAGTCATCTACCTACCAAATATCTAGCCCATTCACCTACATAAACTTTAGGCCCCATGACTTATATCTCCAACCCTAGGCTGACTGATCTATTCTTAAAATCTAGGCCCCATGGCCTATATTTTAAACCCTAGGGCAAATGGCCTATTCTAAACATCTATGCCCCATGGCCTATATCTTACACCTTAGGCCTAATGGCTTATATTTTAAAACCCTAGGTTTCACAACCTATTTCAACCTACTCTTTCTTAACCACTTGATTATAAAATTTTAACCCACATCTCATGCCTTTTTCCCTTCCCTTTGGGATAACTACATTGGCCTGAGGCCCTAATCTAGGTTATGTAGGTAGCACTCAATTGATACAGGGTCTTCTGAGGCTAGCTCAGCTATTAGGCTAGTCCACTAATGCACCTATTCAACTATGGACATATGAATATCATGATCCTCCCTTGAATATGTGAAGAGATCCTCACCTTAGAGTGTTAACTATAAAATCCTGTATATTTCCTCTTACATCACTATCGACTCTCTGGTAGGAAGATAGAACATTGTGATTCCACCTATTTATTAAAGCTACCATCAATCTAACATCTCATGTGACTCTCAAATATCATCATACTCCTTCTAACCCTATAGCTACCATGTGATACCACTCATCTATGTTGACATCCATCCTCATCCTCATCAATAGTGTAGGTTGTCGATCTCGTAATGTCAACTCCTCCCTAGCCTACATCCACACACATAAAATCATTCCATCAATCCACATACCTTAAGTCATAAACTTCCTCTTTTAATCCCTTTCCCTTTAGGATAACTACATTGTCCTAAGGCTCTAATCAGGGTTATATAGGAAACACTCAGTTGACATAGGGTCTTCTGAGGCTAGCTCAGTCATCTACCTACCAAATATCTAGCCCATTCACCTACATCAACTTTAAGCCCCATGACTTATATCTCCAACCCTAGGCTGACTCATCTATTCTTAAAATCTAGGCCCCATGGCCTATATTTTAAACCCTAGGGAAAATGGCCTATTCTAAAAATTTAAGCCCCATGGCCTATATCTTACACCTTAGGCCTAATGGCTTATATTTTAAAACCCTAGGTTTCACAACCTATTTCAACCTACTCTATCCTAACCACTTGATTTGAAAATTTTAACCCACATCTCATCCCTTTTTCCCTTCCCTTTGGGATAACTACATTGGCCTGAGGTCCTAATCTAGGCTATGTAGGTAGCACTCAGTTGATAGGATCTTCTGAGGCTAGCTCAACTATTATGCTAGTCCACTAATGCACCTATTCAATTGGGGATCCATAATTGGCCCTAACTCCTCCTAAACATGCCACTTTGGGTTTTTTAATGACTAACATTAGTTATATTTTGACTGACATCAGTTTTATATGTCAACATTAGTATTGGTTGTTGACCGACATCAGTGCCATGTCGATCGACATCGACAGACCTAACTAATGTCAGTGACTAGTTTATCCCTAGGTTTGAATAGTTTGGGCCTACATTTTAGGTTTTCACCTATAAACTATCCCAAATCTACCCAAACCTACCCTTACCCCATCTACTAATCCCTTACTTACCCTCTATCCTCCAACACACTCACATTGGCCCTAACTAACAAATTTTGATCAAAACCTAAATTCAAAAAATAACAAACTCAAGCCACTTTCTACCTCATCTCTCCATCTCCTCTAAGTTAGAATAGTTAGCACCTATTTTAGAGTACCTCCAGTTGGGTCCCCTCATCCCTCTCCCATCTCTGTCCACACCAACACTCCCTTGATCAAACCATGACCCATCAAGTGTAAAAATGACACCCTCACTCACACATTCTTCTTCACCAATCATCTCTCACCACCTCACCATAATAGGATAAACTCTAGATGATTTATGTTGTACAACACTCAAATCTCTAGTTTCCTTCAATCCAATGTCACAAATGAATTTTAATGAGCTGCTAAACCCCTTTTATTAGGTTCAGTCACCCATTGACATCGATAGTCTTGCCCTAGGCCATTAATGTCAGCATATTTAATACCAACATCAATGACCTAACTAATGTCAGCATATTTATTACTAACATCGATGACCTAATCAATGTCAAACACCTTAAAATTAGGGTATCTAACCCCAACTACCACCTTTTACAAAATCACCCTAATTACATGGGGCAACTCATGGGGAAACTTTAGTGGTTCACATGGAATCCTTATGGGGTAACTTAGAGATCACATATATCTCCCCACCCATGACAACCAACCTTGGAAATCACTTAAATTTCTACCCATGATGATTCTAGCTAGAGATCACAAATATGTCCTCGACCAATGACCCTTTTGAGCAAACCTTACCTTGTTTGTTTTGCCTACTTATGCTACCATGCTATAGTTGGTTATTATACACACATATGTATATCAAGTGTTTTTAGATCATGACCTTACCAGTTTCATCACCTATAACCTATTTTGTTTTTAGGAGCACTTCCTACCTTGAATACCTAGAGCACATAGACCATTGGAGCTATAACTTTGATCATTTTAACCCTATTAGCTATCATTAACAAGCTATGGTCTAGTTATTTCTATCCAAGTCCTCCTCACCTTTACCCATTATTGATTTTGTTGACTATACCTAATAATAGTATACATGTAAGCAATGATGTTTCCATGTTCGTACTCAACATTCACCCATCCATTCACAGCCTATCAAACTAGTACCTAATTTTAGATTCTCCTTCATTGGTTCCCATTTTGAGGGGGGAATATCTCATCCCATACCTAGAGAATCCAACTCCTATTTTTATCTCACAACTTGTCAATACAAGTTACAAGACAAAATAGGGCAAATGTAGACACCAAAATTATGTCACACACTTGGGTGACTCCCTATGTAGAAACCCTCCTTGATGCCCTTTTAATAATTAACCTTTCTAATCCATGTTTTCACCTTAAAATATTTAATTAAGCTAATTAAAACCCAATTATGGTACCTCACTTGGCCACCTCATCCTAAGACTAATTCTTACCCTCTAAGTCACCTTGAGACTTAGTCTCCTAATTCTAACTACTTATGACTTGTTCTCACCCCTAACATATATTCCTAATTAACTAAGTTCCTCATAGCCTCACATTTTTACCATTTTATAATGGACACCACATTTGGCAAGAGAAGAAACAAAAAATGAGATAAAATATCCCTTTTACCTATTCTCATGTCATCGATGTCATTCAACCCTCAACCAATGTTAACAAGGTTGCTGACATTAGTTACTTAAGAAAAATTCCAAGTTAATATTTGGGTCACATAAATCAAGAATACACACATAGGCTTTTAGTAATCAAAGCATCCTACATTCACTTTCAACATTTAGGCTTATCATTACTTTGCATAAATTGATCTAGATCAAGAATTGATATATTGGACAGAGCTTAAACTCTTGAGGACTAACAACACATGCTTATCTTGTCTATTCACCCATCAGTTCACCAAGCCTCATTGGAGTCATCTATCTAGAAGCCATAGTTCACCCATTTCACTAGCTATGTATATCTCAATGTTTTGTAAGTCTTTAAATGGTAATTTTATAATTGCTTTACATTATACTATTTATTGTTTCATGAAATCTAACTCCTTCCACAAAGGAGTTGTAAAGCTCCCCACCCACTTTTCTCTACTCCAGCTTACCAACCCTATGTCCAGACTCACTTGAGTTTTACCCACCTCCTTACAATTCTTCCTAACCTCACAACCTGACCATACTCCCATTCTCCCTCCTAAAAAATACTTTTCTAACTCATTTTAATACTACTACCCAACTAACATTTGTGACCCCAAACTGACATTGAAAACCCCAACCAACATCTAAAACCAATTGACATCAGTCCTTTAACTGATATTGATTACTACATTTTTGAACCAACAACCTCAAAATCACCTAACAAATATCCAAAACATAGGCATGACTTATCATCTTGAATTGTATTATCTTCCACTACCCTCAGGGCTGTAACACGATAAATAGAACTCTAACTCTCTCTCTTTACTCTCTTTAATTATATTTATTTTAAACTTTGTTTTAAAATAGCTAACTATCATCCCAAGGGAGTTTTATGCTTCCTAGAACAAGTGTGTAGCTTGATAGTCCACACATATCTCCACTAACAACTATTTTGTGTAGTGTTTTCTCATTTATAGGTGTCTCCCTCCATAGCCAAAGAGGGGAATCTACAAAGTTTGGAATGATGTACACTTATCCAAGTTTTAATAACTTATCCTTGACTCTCTTTATTTTCTATTTCCCTCTTTTTGAATATGAAATAAGCTTAAAATGTAGTGAAACATTATGGGAATATCTCATCCCATACCTAGAGTGTCTAACTCCTATTTTTGTCTCACAACTTGTCAATACAAGTTACAAGACAAAAAAGGGCAAATGTAGACACTAAAATTACATCACACACTTGTGTGACTCCCTGTGTCAAAACCCTCCTTGATCCCCTTTTAATAATTAACCTTCTTTATCCATGTTTTTACCTTAAAATATTTAATTAAGTTAATTAAAACCCACTTATGCCACCTCACCTATCCACCTCATCCTAAGACTAATTCTTACCCTCTGAGTAACCTTGAGACTTAATCTCCTAATAATAACTACCTATGACTTGTTCTCACCCCTAACATAAATTCTTAACTAACTACATTCCTCATAGCCTCACATTTTTACCATTTTCTAATAGACACCACACTTGGTAAGAGAAGAAACAAAAAATGGGATAAAAATAGCCCTTTTACCTATTCTCATGCCACCAACCTTAGTCAACCCTCGACTGATGTCAGTGGGATCACAGACATCAATTACTTAAGAAAAATTCTAAGTCGGTATTTAGGTCACAAAAATCAAGAATATGTGCATAAGATTTTGACAATCAGAGCATCCTACATTCACTTTTGACATTCAGGCTTATCACAAATTGATCCAAGTTAGGAATTGATACACTACACAAAAATTAAAATTTTGAGGACTAGAAACACATCCTTGTCTTGTCATTCACCCATCATTTCACCAAGCCTAATTGGAGTCATCTATTTTGCAATGACAGTTTACCCATTTCACTACCTAAGTATATCTCAGTGTTTTGTAAGTCTTTAAACAATAATTTTATAATTTCTTTACATTATACTATTTATTGTTTCATGAACCCCAACTCCTTGTAGGGAGGAGTTGTAAAGCTTCCCACACACTTTTATCTACCCTAGCTTACCAACCCTTTGTCCAGACTCACCTAAGTCTTACCCACCTCTTTACAACTCTTTCCAACCTCATAACCTTACCATACTCCCATTCTCCCTCCCAAAAAATCCTTTTCTAACTCATACTAATACTACTTCCCCAACCAACATCAGTGACCCCAAACTAACATCGGTGACTACACTATTGAGGGAGCATTCCTACTTCTACATTCAAGACATACATCTATATACACACCCACTAGGGGCATCTTCTACATGACTATACTATCTAGGTTATGCCATTCCAATACTACAAACTCTAAGTTATCATGCTAATGTACATTACTCTATATATTACACATATTACTACATCAAAATTTTACTAGTACTTAACACATGTATTTATTAACATATACCTAGTCTTGTACTACACATGTTTTGCATACTTTCACATTTGCTCTGATTAGTTAGATGTGTTTGTATCTTCTAATTCTTAATTTTTATTTCATTCCTTGTTTATCATTGCTTGTGTGATTGCATTTCCAATTTTTTCTCATCTTCATATGTGTGCCTTAGGACATTTGCCAATGTCCTTTGTTTGTATTCTTTCATGTGTTTGTGGCCCTTATGCCAACTTTTCTTCTTTCACTTGTATTTTTATGTGGCATTTGAACATGCCTTCCATGTTTATCTTCTAGTTTGAGTGACATGTGTCCATGTCACTTTTTTTCATGGCCCCTTAGCCACCCTTATATGCTTCTTGATTCATATTCTTATTTTATTGCTTGTTCCTCATTATGTGCAATTCCATGGTTTCAATAATGTGTTTATCTTGCTTCTTGGATGCCATGATGGACATCATGTTCCATCTTTTAATGCTTACTAATAACTAAAAATTAATATCTAACATTACCAGTCTAGTTTAGTATCATGCACATGCTCTTACATTGTTACATCTATCTAGGCATACCCCTATTGATCTAATAATCTATCAATTCAAATATTTCTATATCTTGAAATATCTTGTCAAATATTCAATGTTATATCTTTCATCTATATAGCTTAACACACTTGTAGAACTACTTTTATTTTGAGGGTAGTCATGGTAGGTTCATAATTCCTATCCTCAAAAAATGGGGAATTAAATAGGGATTTATCACAGAGATCAAACCTCATAATAGTCAAAATAGTAGTATTTAGATCACCTAGTTCAAAATCTAGACATCAAATCAAGTAGAACATACCAAGTAGATATTAGAGAATCCAAAACAATCATCATATTTGGCTCTAAACAATAGTGCTAAATTAGGACTACAAAACCCAACATAGGGCTGTCCACATTTTGGCACTCTTGTCTAGGTAGGAAAACACTCAAGGTTTGCAAAAATAGGTTAAAAGTTTAGTTTAGAGATAGTTTTTGCACTTTTAGATCAATCAGATTCATCAATTTTAATATAATATTCTCAAATATAGTGGCTTATCATGCACAACATGATGGTTCTCACTTTTAGTATAGATTAAGTAGTTGGCTTAACTACTAGATCATAATCCATGTTCTAGACATCAGTGATTGGGTAAAACATGCATGGCACATTGATTTTATTTTCCTTCCAAGTTTAGTTTATACCCAAGCATTCTCAACAATTACATGACTTACTTTATTTAGAGGTGGTTGGTATCACATTTGAGTTGAACTTTCATACAGCTTTGGCTTTTTGAGTACCTAAGTTCTTGATTTCGATTTCACATAAGCATTTTACATTATTTTTAGAGAGGCTTTCATACAAACCCCACCTCCATCTTTCAAAATGGCCAAGAGTGACCTATTTTCCAACACACATTCAAGTTATCCACACCACATTGTCAGATTTCCAACACATCCATAGGGTCTATGAGCCATCTCATATGACATCTATTCTATATGATATCACTTCATAGCTTCACTTCACATGGAAATGATGGAGCCAAAGGTATAGCTAACCTTTGTATTATTGAGCCACCTATTTAGAGGGATTATACACACAGTCTAGACATTGATTAATACATGCATGATTTGTTAGATTCACATAGTTGGTGATGATATATCTAAAAGTTCAACCTTTGCATTCTTGAGCCAATTTCTAAGACATTGAGCACTCATCTCCATTCATGATATTACTCTTGATTTAACACACATTCATCATCATCCAACACATTCCATCCTCATAATAGGTTTTGTATTGGTTCATGTAGCTAGTGAGGTGTATTCATTCCTTTCTCTTCCTCTTACTCAACTCTTGTATGTTCTTATTTTAGATATATCATATCTAGTAAGAATTGGTCTACTTTATGTTTTCATTACAACTTCACAATTCATAGTGTGCTCTTTCTATGCACATCTAGCATCATACAACTTGATGAACTTCACCCTTATAGGTAAGTTTAGGTATGTTTCTTATTTTCCTTTATCCTAGTATTTCACTTTGTTACATCACTAGAATAAAAGGGGGGGAAATGTAGTCATATAAACTAGAAATTGTACAACTTTAGTATGGTTGAGATACCTAATCCATAGGTCCTCTTGTTGGCTCACATAACTCTTCTAGGTTACTTATTTCACTAATTCCTCGTCATTCATAGCTTCTCAAACTTAACTTTTTGAGACCCAAACATCCCTCTCAGGCATAGATCTATCCCCTGGGGTCTCATCCCCTTAGGAAAATAGCACCCAAATAGGGTAAGAGCACTGGAATTTAGGGTGTCATATTTATAGTACTATTGTCCAAGCTCATCTTTGCCTCAAACAGTCATTTTTTTCTGGATCCTTATCTTTTTCCCTATCGGCTTCATGCGAATTCATTTACCCACAATCGTTAGTTTCCCTATAAAAGGACATTGAAAGTCCATTTATAAGGGTTGACACTCATTTATAAGCAATATGTAATAATATAATCAAGTACATTCAATCACTCTTTCCCATTCTTTGCATACAACCTTCTAATATTACTCAAAGCCTATTTAAGTCATTACACCAATCCAAAGCTAGCTGAAGCACATCTAATTTCACATTCTAGTTACATTAATCATACACAAATTAAACAAAGGACTTCAATGGGAGAACTACATTAGCTTGATCCCTCTTTGAAGTATTGGTATTTAGGCAGCATACCCACACATAGGGTGTGAAGTGCATCTAGCGTATATTTTATACACTAACCCCTTCTCTCTCTTTCCCATGTTTACATTCAAGTTCAAGTACCAAGAACTCCTAAGAGTTTTTAATATTAAAATAGGAACATAAAAAGCTTTGCAAGATCCTAGACCTTGAAATTTTAGTGACAGGGTAACACAAGCATTCTAAATAGAACCCAAAAAGCTTTTAGCCTCAAGACAATATTGTCTGAATAGGACTATAACACTAGACAATAAGGTGTCCTATTTTTGGTGTTCCTATCCAACTTAGAAATGAAGTCTAAGGATCTATTTTTGATTGTTTCTTAATCCTTCTCCTCTAGTATCAGACCTTATCTCAGTCCAGATCATCCAGAATAAGCTAAGTTCTAATCTCTCTCATTTCCTACTATATTTAGAAAAGGCAAATGTACAATTTATTTACACAAATTAGTAGGTTAATTCTTGCATATTTATTTACTAATTTACATTTCTCAACCCCTTTATTATTTATTAATATAACTCCAATATTTCAAAAAAAAAAGTGTGATAGATGAGTACTATATAGTATGTTAAGTTATATTATTGATTGATTTTATGTAATGGTGTGACAAGATAGTAAGTTTTAGATGTAAAATGCCTTGTGAGGATCTTTATAAAGAAGGATATTTTATTTTAATAGAATACCCTTGTTCATTTTTTGATAAGATACAAAATAGATATAAAATAATAATAAAAGGCTCAAGGAAGTGTTATGACCCAAAACACGATTATAAAATAATTGTTGGACACTAGAATTAAAGTTAGACACTAGCATTATGGTGATAGTGTCCACTTATGGCACTAATGTCTTAAGTTCACAAAACTAAGTACATACTAGGTATAATAGGCTAGGTGGGCCCTATGACTAGGAGGGGATGATGTAGGGGCATTGGGGGTACAAAAAATATGTAAAACAAGACAAAAAAAGACCAAAATACTTAAAATGACCACATAAACAAGAATCACATACATCATAATACCTTCCTATACAAGAGTAATAAAAAACATAATACTTTTGGTTGCTTGACCAAATTAGGGTGTATACATTTCCCCTGATCTTATTCTAGTAATGCAATTAAATGAAAGTACTAAAGTAAATTAAAAATAGAAACATGTACCTATACTTACATGTGCAGATGTGCTCTAGACTTGGCCCACTTCTTGGCCAAATAAGTAGACATGATTTGGAATGATGTATGTGAAGATAAAATTCATGATTTGGGTGCCCCATTTACTAAATATAAGTATTGAACTAAATCTAAGAATGTAATCTCTAACTATGGAGAAACAAGGTTTGCTTACCCCCACTTTGGTATCTAGATTGAATCTGAGAATGTAATCTATAACTATGGGGAAATAAGAACTACTTTCCCTCATTCTAATATTCAGACGAAATCTTAGAATGTAATCTATAATTAGAGGTTGGAATTATTACCCATCCTACATAATATGGATCTGGTGAAAAACTATGGATCAACTGCTATAGATGGCCATGTAACCCAAATTGGTAAAATCATGGTGACATTCTCATGGAAATCTTAGTGTAATATGGTAATATAAACATAGAAAATGGTATAACTTGCCATTATATTTATAAAATATGGTGTAACCTTTGGGATTAAGTATGCGTGGCCTACATCATGCCTCCAAACCTGATATATGAGTAATGTAATGATATATTTAAACCAATATTAGATGATATCATGGAACCCTAGAAATATGATTCAAATTATATATCAAAATATCTTAGAATATCTATATATCTAAGCCAATTTAAGTGTTTGAACCCATCTATGTGTCTAAACCAATCGGTGTGTCCAAACCGTTCTGTGTGTCTATGAAAATGTATATCTAAACCAATATGTGTGTTTGTGTAAATGTATATATGAACTAATCTATATGTTTGAACTAATTTGTGTATTTAAACCAATATATGCATCTATGTAAATGTATATCTGAAGCAATATCTAACGAGATCATGGAACCTTAGAAATATGAGTCACACTATGTATATGAATATCTAAGTCTATTTGTATATCTATGTGAATTTGTATAGTATGCCTACTTTTGGTGAGATAGTCAATACTATGGTAATGGTGTTGAACCAAAAGTGATGCTGGTAATTCTATTAGTGATAGTTAACATTGGTAATATTATTTTAAGTTTTATTAATTTGGAATTTTAAATAGATTTATTTTTGAAATTTGGAGTACGATAGACCTTTGGTCTATATTGAGCTTTTTAGTGAAATATAGGATTTATTATTTATGGAGTTGAATTGATTGAGATATTAGTATAACTAGTACAGGTTAAGGAATATCATGACCAAGTCCCATGAACAAGAAATGGATCATAAATCAAAGCCACATTTCCCAAGATATGATGTTAGGTAGAATTTGGTATTATTTTGCGAAATTGGCATGTAATGTCAACCTTAGGTAAGTGGTATTTTTAATACATGACTTAGATTTTTTTCTTAGTTTGAAAAATCATTTGAACCTTTTAAGTTATAGATATTTTTTTACCCAAGCTCAGAAACATGTCAACAAGATGAAGAGTGAGTGTGGCCTGATATAAAGATGTGGATGCACATATCCAAGATGGGGAGGAGGTTACCCTAGTAAATAATCTACAATTTTTCATATATTTAGTACATTCATTGCATTTGTATCATTTTTTGTGAAAATTTACTAGTTTAGGGCCCTATTTTAAAATATGTCACTATTGTCCTACTTATGGTGCTATTATATTGGTCATGGTGCTACTATCCTAGGCATGGTGTTACTGTCCAAGATGAAGTGCTAGTGTCCACTAATCCAAATTTGTTGGTTTTTATTCTAATTTTTACTTAGTTACTATTATTACATGTTTATCTAATATTCTTGAATGCTAATGTGATATTTTAGTTATATGTTGCAGGTAGATATACATAAGAGATAGTTCTAAAGTGGATAAATGATGGAGTGTTTATGGAGATTACCTTTAATAGATGATGATAGGATAGTGGTTAATAGAACATGTTTGTGCTATGTGTAATCATTAGATCTGATGCCCTTAGATAATTATACAATGAAAACATTGTATGAGAGGTAGAATGATAATACCTATATATTCTAGTTACCCACTTTGGAGATCACTATGATGCTAGAAGATGTGTATAGGATCTTGAGATTACATGTTACTATTCATAGGGAAGTGTTACAAGAAGCCACTAAATTTTGAGATATAAAGATGTCCATTAGTAACTTTACCATAATAATAGTGGGGACTCATCATACAGGGAGTAGAATTAATGTATTATTGTCTTTGATTATTACAACCAATGTTCTGTAGTTGTATAAGTTTTTGGTGGTGCTATTGGCTTCTTTATTTGTTATGGATGGGAGTGGGGTATCCATTTCATACATGATTCATGGTATAGTACAAAACATAGAGGAACATAGGACAATATACTCATAGTGTCACATCGTGTTGGCCCACTTATATCAAGATATGTATAATTTCACTAATGCATTGTGCATGGGTAGCATTGGATCTTCAACATTATTAAATTATGGGGACTATGAGCATATTAAAGTAACTAGACTAGAGGGGTTTCCAAAATTGGATTGAGATTACCAGTAGGTGTTTGTAGAGAGATAGACTAGTATTATTCATGTGCCTAGGAGGATCATAATGTGTTATCAATAGGTAATGGATAAGTTGACTACTAGAGATGTTATTTAGAGACCCTATAGGGGCTTTGAGGGGTGGCCTAAGGATGGTGTTTAATTGAGATAATTTGGGTTGAACTATTGGCTACATTGACCCAATTGGCTACATGACCATTGGTTCAATGTGTTCAAGATATTTATGTATGAGTGAGTGACAAGATAGTTTGGTATGGTTTAGGATGTTCTACCATCACCATTGGTTTGGGTGAGGAGTTATTAGGATCTAGTGAGGCCTAAGATTAGGCCTAGACCATCATTGATAGAGATAACTCTAATTCCATTTATAGAGTGAGATCCAATGCTATATATACTAGATGTGGATGACATAGGAGAGACTAACATGTAAAGAGCATGGTGGGTGCAGCATAGATGGGCACCATTATTTTTATGAGGTGAGGTTATCATGGATGATGTGGTGGATGGTGATCTTATTAGGGTAGTTAAGGGTCTATTGTTGTCATATATTTGTATGTTGTGCTTACTTCATTACTTATTTATTTGGGTAAGTATATGGTATATTATGTTAGTATGTTTAGATCTAGGTGATGATGAGTATTAGGAGATTACCGTTAAGACTATTCTCTTATTACTAACATGATATATCACTGATGATGGACTAGTGGAGAGTTCCACATATGTTGCTAGAGATGATGCCCACTTTTTTTATTAAGTATACATTTCTATTATAACATATATCCAATTAACTACTAATAGGGATGAGGTACATACGTAGCTATATATATGAGCTATACCCACACCTGATGTTTTGGGTGGGGAAGGTAGTAGGATATCAGATGAATAAATACATCTATATATGTTTGAATATAGAGATTTGTTGGCTGAGGTAGTGGTGTTATAGGATAGATCACAAAGACATCAGTCTCAAAATAGATCTAGGGGGATGGTGGAACATCTATCTCTAGTATGGATGTATTAGAGAGTATGAGAGAGGGGTATGATCTTGGGGACCAAGATATTATTATTGAGTGACTTGTATTATTGTATCAAAACTATGTATTTAGTTTTATGTGTGTGTGTGGGGGGGATATTTTTTTGTTACATGGGTATCATGTCCATTGGTATCTTGACTTATGGCATTGTGTATTTGAATATCTGTTTGGCTATATTCATTATTTAAATGTTGATATGGGAATATGTTATTTGTCTAAGTAACGGTGTTCAATTATTTATCTATTTATAAATGTTTAAGTAGATATGTATATTGGATTGAGAATGTTAGTTTTTAATATGGCTGTTATAGGAGTATCATAGGGTATCTAAGTGTGGATCATGTAACTTTAGGATGCACTATCTAAACCTAGATGGCATGGTGAACAAGTGACCATACTTCTCATGTTATGTCAGCATAGAAGTAGACACGAGAATTGATATTGTTCATGGTACACATATAGTAACTATATGTGTAGACTCTATAGTAAATATCTTAATATGCTATTATATTGAAACTATGCTATAATATTTGTGATCTTTGCCAAATATCTTGATCGATTGTTGAACTATGTTGTGATCTTTGTGATCTCTACAAAATATCTTAATTATTTATTTAGTTATGCTCTAATGTCTATGATTTATGCCAAATATATTAATTGGATGTTAAACTATGTTGTGATTTCTATGATATTTGGAAAATATCTTAATTGGCTATTGAATTGTGTTCTAATTTTTGTGATCTCTATAAAATATCTCAATTGATTGTTTAAATGTGTTCTAATTTATATGATCTTTGGAAAATATCCTAATTAGTTGTTGAGCCATGTTCTAATTTTTGTGATCTATACTAAATATCTTAATTAGTTGTTGAACTATAATTGGTGATTGAATTAATTTCTAATTTCATACCATGTAACTACAAGTAGGTGGATCTTCATGAACTAGTTTCCATCTCTATTGAATCTATTGTGCATGAGATATATCATAATTAGGGGTCCTAAAAACCACATGGATCATATGACTACTAACTAATGGATCCTTAAAAGGATCATCTTGGGATCTCTTAGTTATAGAGGAGTGTGATTTAGGAGAGTATGGAGACTGAGATATCGATGCCCCTATGTAAATGTTATAATTCCTCTATCTACATATTGGTCAATGTGATCTTTGAGTACATAATAGTTGTTTGAATTCCCATTTATCTAATGAAAATTGTAATATGGTTTATTTTGTATCATGTATAAATGGTGTGTTGGATGGTGATGAGTAGAAGGAAGTGTGATCATCTCCTTATATAATAATTTAAGTAAGATATCATGAGGCATATGTCTCTCTAAACTCTTACATCCCCTCCACTGGTGTCCTATGATATAATTAATATAGGAGATGCTCTATGAACTGGCTCTTTGCCCTTGTTGAAGATATTGATTGGTTATTTTTGTTCCACTTGGTATTTTACTATAAGTGGAGTAGGTTCCTATACCATATTAGATGACTATGGATCTTGGAAACCTACATCCAAATCTGCCTTTGAATGTGTCTCAACTAGTCTGAACTCTTTCTTTAATGCCATGGCTATGTTACATAGATACCAAAATTATTTGGATGTATCATATAGTAATTTATCCTTAAGAGGAAAAATGAGGCCTCAAACAAAGATGTATTGTACCTCTAAATCTATCAATTAGTAAATAAACTGATGTATACATGATTTAAATATTAGAATGTACTAAGTTACTATTTTTTTCTCACCCTAGTGTAGTGAAGGTAACCTCTCACGTGTAACTTGAGGTCCCTTATTCTGTATGAAGTGCTTGACAAAGAATGATTCTCGCTCATGATATGTATGTAGTGTACCACTGGGGTGTGCATGATGAAACCACTTTAATGCTTCACCCTCTAGAGACATTATAAATAATTTTATTAAAGTCAAACTATTACTAACATGTCATGGATTTCCCATAATCTTGAAGGTACAAGTATGGGTCTTCATGCCCATAAAAAATTAGTAACACTAGTATCTAAAAGTTGGGTGGCAACTTTATAGTGAAGATTCTACATGGAATAGGATTTCCATGGATGGCATTGAAACCGGCCCAAGAGTGGTATGCTTTAATTTTTAATTTGAGATGGTTTACTTATTGTTTCAAAGAACCATGCCATACATCAAGGATATTACCTCTTGTGAAGGTATATTATCATCATCAAGGGGTTCATTTAACTCTTCAGTCTTATTATTAATGTTACCCATTGATACATTGCATTGGTGACCATTTTAAGAGAGGATTGGTATACTCTTTGTAACATTTGGAGTGGTGATATCGTGGACTTGGTGAGATGGAAATGAGATATAACCCTTATGTAGGTTAGGATGAGAAACACATTCTACTATAGTAAGGTGGGTTGAGGGAGATTCATTGGTATCTCTTATTTTTTTAATTTTCAAAGAAGCATCACATGCTAATGGAATATATGATAGATTATTATCATGCAAAAATAAGTTATGAAAACTATGAACATAATAATAAGTGCATGTGTTTTTTTAACATTTAATAAATAATCAATTTGAACACGAGGAATGGGAGAAGTAGGGAGATAACTATAAGTAGTAGAGTTACTTTACTTTTCACTAACATCATAATAATATTGTTAATCCATGGTTCATCAAAATCAACATTTAATTCATTAGTAGAGGTAAGAGTAAAATAATTTTTAGTTGCATGTTCACTAAGAGAGAGAGAGTAGAATAAGACTTTAAATTTTTACTACTATGAAATATATCATCATGTGTAGGTGTAATGCAATTATGTCTTCACTATATATGTGTGAAGTTCATGTACGAATGTTAATTTAAATCTTGGAGGAAAGGGTTGAAGAGGTAGTAATGATGTTTTCATTTGGCATAATATGACATGTAGGAGAAGAGTTAGAGATATTTTCATTATTAATATTTTTCAAAGAATCATTGTGTTGAGGTTGGAATGTAAAATAATGTGATAAAATATTTTCATCTACTTTAGTTTGTGCATCGATAAAAGGTGTAATATCATTTGTACATGATTTTTCAAATTGAATTAAGAAGGGTAAAGAATATGGATTGTTGTTTTTTATATTGCTTGAATCATGTGAAAGTATATTTCATTTATTTCACTTATATTGGTTTAATTTGAATAAGGAGGTAGAAAAAGTGGTTGAAATTCTAGGGTCACATTGGAATAAATCACTACCAATAAGATGTTTTATTGGTATTATATTGTTAGTTTGGTTTTGAGAATTAGGAGAAGAGGGAGAGGAAAGAGAAGAAGGTGCATCTAATCTATCCTCATCAACACTTTAATTGTCATGCTCATAGTAATAATCATATCCATCATTAAAGTAATAATTATTATAATCATTATAAATCAAATCAATATCATGTGCTAATGTGAAACCTTTAAAATGTATCCATTCATTCATATAATTCAAATACAAAATTATAAATTCATTAACTAGGTGAGCAGTAAGAGGCTTTTTGGATGTCATTTTAAACTTTCCAAAGAAGATAATGTAAATAATGAATAACAAACACATGATAGGTATAATGTAATCTAACATAGGTATATGTGAAACTATGGGAAACATTCAACCCAATGTATAGAAAAAATTATGATTGCATTTCAAACCCTAAAGGCTAGTGTTTGGATGCATAGGGACCTAGTAGATATATCTAGGGTTTTGAAGGGTTTATTGGAATTTTTTAAAATCCTATTAAATTAATTAAACCCTAATAAAGGATTATTTTAGATCAGTTAGGTTATTAAAAAACCAAAATTTTATAGCCCTAATTTAGTGTGCAATGATGTAGAAGGCAAACCCAAAAATGAAACTAGGGTTTTAGGTAGTATTCAAAGTAAGGCATGTTCACCAAATGAATTAACTTTTTAGGGTTTTTAGAGTGTAAATAATAGGTTATTAATACATTGAGTATAATAAATTAGGGTATATAATATGCAAAAAATATAGCCACTGATTTCTTAAAGAACTAATTTAATCTAATGTTTCTAATAATAACAATGAATGACATAAACACGTACTTATCTCAAAATTATCTAAGACAAAGGATACAAAATTTGAAAAATAGTATAGGAATAGTTTTGAGTGTTAAAAATAGGGTCTAGGTGTCAAAAATCCTCTTGGAAAATATCACCATACCTTAGATAATAATGTTGTGGCATTAATGTCCACTTTTTGTGCTAATGTTTTCTATGGAAGGATCGATATGCACTTCTAGGAGTAATTATGTCCACATATACCAATCCTATTATTATGTAAACAAAACCCAAATTCATTATTAGTGATTTGTTTTGAATGATTATCATCTAAAACCTAATAAACAACTTCACACATGAAATAACAACAAAATCAAATACAAAGGGAAGGGGAAAAACTAGGTTGTGGGATATTACGATCACACATAAAAGAACCCCTATTTCCCTATATAGATTAACCCCAATGATATGGTTCTTAGATCACATGTATTTCTCCCTGAGGGAATGTGCATAATCAATGCACATGATATACTAGAATGAATTTTTCTTAGACCCTTCTTTGATCAAGCATGCAAATTTAGGTGTGATAGCTGATTAGTATGTACTATGTTGAGATGTATTATTAACTAATTTTATGTATTTATGTGCCAATATAGTAATCTATAGATGTAAAATTTATTTTGAGGCTCTTTATATAGAAGTGAATTGGATATGAATGCAAGACCCTTGTTTATTAGCATAATAAGTTAGGGGGGCTTGTGACTGGGATGGGAGGACATTTGACCACTAGGGGTCTATAAAATAGGGAAATAAAGACATAATAAAGGCAAAAATACATAAAATGACCATTCAAACAAAATTCACATCCATCACTAAGACCCTCCTATGCAAAAGCAACAAAATATAGTACTTATGGTTACTTGACCAAATTAGGGTGTATAAATTAGCAAACCACTCTATTAGTTCCCAAATATTCAAAAATTATAAAGTACTCTATGAGTTTTGTATCTAATATATTTACAAATCAAGCATATAAACTAATTATTCAAATGTATACTTCATCACTATAATTTGAAACACTTCTCCACATGCCTAAAAAATGGGGCATGCACATCTCCTTAAAAAAGACAAATTGTGAATATACATTTAGGTATCACATTTCCTTTAGTAAAATGATATATTAATTTATAAAATAAAGAGATGGTATAGGAAGGTTGTGTGGTGTATATACTTAAATTAAATTGGTAATTAATTTAGAATGTTTGTCCTTGACATCTTTATCTTTCTTAGCCAACTCACCAATCCCATAACCATTTATCTATATGAGATCCTTCTACGTCTTGAATTTATTGTGAATATATTTCAAATTTTAATAATTTAATAATAAACATACCTAATAAGTAGAAAATTAATTGCCAATCTAGTTTTAGAAGCCTCTGTCAAATTAGGAGAAATGCACACTAGGCAGACAAGGACACATTACACACCTATACACTAATGTATAAGTATTTATTATTTTCTAATATTTATTTTTTTTAAATGACATAATTCTAATATAGGGATGAAATTCACATGTGTACACTATTATTTAATAATCCAATATGTTAGTTATCATGAACAATTAAAATATTATCATATAAAATAATAATATAAAAAGATTAAATCAATTTTCAAGTACATCTCTCTAGCCCTAACCCCAATTGTTATTTATATATATTTTATAGTTCTATAAATTTTGTATAACACTATGTTTTTATAGTAGGTTGTCTTACTTATCTTCCTAAATCATATTTCAATTTTACAATACTTTAGAGTTAATTACGTCATAATTATTCATTAAGGGTAAAATAACTTGGTTTTTATTTTTACATATATATTAGTGATTTATGTGTAAACATTCAGATAGTGAGTTCACCAAAAATATTTACTGTTAGAATTAATTAGTGCGATTTAAAAAAATCTAAAATATTATAAACTTGAAATATAATCTAGGAAGGTAAATAATACAACATACTAAAATAACTCAGTGGTATACTAAATTTATAGTAAATGTAAAATACTAATAATAACTAGGATTAGGGTTAGACATATTTATTTGAAAATTGATTTATTAGTTATGAATTATTCTTTTTTTGACTATGTCTATATAAAAATATTTAATTAGACCTAAAAAGATGGTGTTAATTTATAACTTTGATTTATTTTATTATAACACAAATGAACAAGTCTTAGTTCATTGTTTTCATCTATTGTGATATTGTCTATGTCATATGATTTTGTGCAGAGTTTGTTTGGATGCATCGATCATGTGTAAATAAAAATATTAGCCTATACAAGGAAATATACAAGATAAAATCCAATGTGGGGAAAGGGTGGGGAAGTGGGATATAGTTGAGTTATCCATAGAAAATATTTATTGACTAAGTGTTGCCTACATAGTCTGAATGGACCTCAGGCCAATGTAGTTATATCTATGGGGATGATTATATATGAATGCAACTATTAATTTTTATTAGAATTATTGAAAAAATATGGCCTCAACCTAAAATAAAACAATGTTAACTTGGCCAATGAATGTATCATTGTTAAAGAAATGTAGTAGGACTCTTCGATTAATAGATAAGTTCTTTAAAAATTAATTTACAATATAGTGGTAGATAATGTAAATGAGTGTTTGAAGTGAGACACTTGATGCGATATGAAAGGATAATATTTGAATTATTTTTTGATAACCAACCTATTCTTAAATTTGGTAGAGGCATTAGGAAGCATGCGAATTTGAAAAACTATCCATTAGAACACTATAAACAAGTATGAACTAGTGGATAGGGGCATGGTGCATCCTTTTCTACATAGTACACACTTGTCAAGATTAGATATAGGATTTTTAAACTAGACATACAATGAAATTTCTTTTATTTATTGATGTTTTAGAATAAACTATGGAAGTTTATAAGATGTTCATAGTAATTTCAATACTTATAAGGATTTCATATATATTAATGATTATCAAAATGGAGAGTTAGCCAAGCAAGGTAAATATGTCAAGGACAATAATTTTTAAGCATTTATTAATTTAATTTTAGAATCTATATTTTCCATCCATTTATTCTAGTGATTCATAAATTACTAGTTTAAAATAAATGTGATACCTGAGTGTGTATACACACATTGTCTTTGTCATGGATATGTGCATGCCCCCTTGTTGAGGCATGTGGATAATTTATGAATTTAGAGTGATCAGGTATCAATTTAAAGAAAAAATGTAGACTCTTGAGTTGGAAATATTATATTGTATAACACCCATACAGTACTATATAATCTATGAAGAGACGGGAACCAATAATGTGGTTTGTTAAAGTGAAATCAATGCATCAAGAATTTTATTATACAATGAAATGTGAAGATGGTATACAAATCAATCCTATCTAAAAGAATATAAATCACACTAGCCCTTCTTCTTATCAGTACATTTAGATAATCGGTGTCATGACCAATATAGATCCACTAGACATAACTAAGGGGTATTTTACCAAGCAATATCACTAGAGAGAGTTTTAAATCCTCTATTCAAGAAATACCACACAATAACCCTAGATAGGTCCTATGTTTTCTTATAAAATTAAATTACAAAGTAAAGTAAATCTAATTTAATGATCACTAAAGCATGTAATTCAAAAAGGGGATAATAAACACAATAGTAAACATGCAAAGAAGGATTATAATCAAGTTAATATAGATATAATACTAATGCATGGAGAGATAAATACATTTAAAATAAATTACTTATGATACTTATATATACTAAAATAAAGGATTAAAGTTAGAAATAGTTACCTTCAATAGGAACCCATTAGGGCTCAATCTTTACGTTAACTAATGGTGTTTGGTAAGAAGTTGTTGTGGCTTGTAAGGATCACAAATATAGGCCATCTCTAGGGCATATGACTTCTCATATGCATCCAATAATTTCCACAAGACATTTTTTTATCTCCAAGTGTAAACCCTACATAATGACTCCTCAAGTAGAACGGTGCAAGATCAGATTGTGAATAAGTGAAAATGAATGATTATCTCTATCTCTCTCTAATGAAAATGAAAACAAAGATGTGTTTATATAACAAGATCTAACCCAAAAAATTCCAATTTTTAGATAATATAATTGACCCAATTGACTTGGTTATTTAATAAATAAATTAGTTAGGTCCCAAAGTAGTTTGATTGGGGATGAACTAGTCTCGTAATGTGATTATTTTTAAGAACAGGGTCAACCCATGATGACTTTGTTTGGTAAAAAACAAAAAAGAGGTTTTGGCTTAGTTAGGTACTATTTTATGTGGTAAATTGCTTGGAGGAGTGTGTAAGGGATATGCCAAATCTTAGGGAAATGTATATGATAGGTTTGTGTTAGTCTCAAGTGGTGGTATAGGGAACAACAATCTTACAAAGTACTAATGAATTGCCCACCTCTTTCTTAGTGTACCCTTTTAGGTGTGAAATTAGAGAGATTGAGTCTTGATGGGTTTTTGAAAGAAAAAAAGTAGTAATAATTGATCAAGTTTAAAAATATTGTGTGTATACATATGTTCCACTCAAATCTCATCACGTGTCATGTAGTTTCAACATGATATGGTGCTTCGACAAAAGAACAAAGTAATACAAAATGCTAAGCTAAGTAAATTGTCATATTTTAAAGCATAAAATAAGTGAAAATAAATGGTCAAAAGGAAATAAATAAAATAAATAAGTAATATATGCATACCTTGAATTACCTTTATTGCTATATGGTTATCTACTATGTTTTTAATTTTGATTGTGGAGGGTGTAGAGACTATTTTAGACAAACCTTATGGGTACAAAACATAAAGAGAAAAAAATACAAATGTAGGATAGTTATGATAAATAAAATGTGTAGGTAGGATGTGCTTAGAAATTTGTTAAACTATGTTGATAAATGTTAAGTTAGGATCAAATGACCAAGTGAAAGGTTTAGAGTAAATTAGGTAACCAAAAATTCAAGGCTACTAAGTGACCAAAAAAATCAAATAAGTATATCTTAAGTAAGAAAGGGTGACAAAATAAATCAAACTAAGGATACAATAAAAATGAAAATTTAATATCAATGTGCAAGCAATAACAATCCTTACTTAAATAAATATGGGAAAGAAATGGTAAATAAAATTAATGAGTGAGAAATAAAAATTCTTAATCATCAAGGGAAAAGTACATAAATTGGAAAAAAACATTGGTGAGTGAGAAGTAATAATCTAAACTTAGTCAACAATAGAAAAAATATTGAAATATAGAAACAGATGAAGTTATCTAAAAAAAGGAGAATAAAAATATAGAAACATATGCAGTAGTAAAACAAGGATTGATAAAGATTTTTTAAAAATGAAACCAGGGTAATTCTAGTAATGTAAAGCAATGGTGTAAAAAAAATTATATTCACTCAAGTATACTTTTTTGTTCTAAAGATAGATAAAAACAAAACAAAATAGTGTTAACATGTAATATGTGAAGAAGAGGAAATATAGAAGTGGGAAAATAGATTAAGAATCAAAATTTCTTCTCAAGGGGAAAATGAAATGGTTGGAGGATTTTTAGGGGATGAGTTGTTGATGTTTAAAATATTTCCTATAGGGTTATTGGTTAATATTATGCCAATTGCCCCCATAGTGTAATAAGGTGCTTTAGAGAGAGAATTGTCCTGGGAAGTTTGAAATGGATTTGATCCATCAACATTATTACCTGGGGTAATGTGGACCATATTGTATTCCAAAAATAAGGGGTTAGAGTAATTTCACCAAGAGTGATAATCTTATTGGGTAGCAAGGGCAAGAATGAAAAAACATCCCATATATCATCTAAATGGATTAAGCTTGTCCAAAAAGATTATGATAGGGGATTCCATGATTCTTGGAATAATAATATGAGATCATAGAGCAAAACTAAAAAGTAGGAGCAAAGTTGATTAGATATAGAATAATATCAAAAAAGAGGTACATAGTCTATCAGGTTGATAGAGTTTGGAGGGTAGGTTAATAATTTTTTTTAATAGAGATCAACTTAAGAGATATTGCATCAAATAGAACAATTGTGTTTTATGGAAATGAAAAAAATTATGATACAAAATTGAGTGGGTAGAATATGATCTAAGGATAAAGACATGTTTTGATAGTTATGAATCTAGAAAATCTAGTGTTATTATACAAAATACTTTAAATAAACAAATAAAAAAATGGGTCGATCTAGTCGATGTAGTTATGACACACATCATAAACCTTGTACCAATTCTAGCCAATACAAGTTTTGCAATATAAGTTAAAATTATCAGAGAACAAGAAACAAAAATAGAAATTTTAATCTTTGTGGCCATTCTTATATGTTTTAAATTATAATTTTTATTAATAAATGTGATAGAAAGTTGGCTATAAAAAGAAACTAAAAACGTAATCTAAGGATGGTTTTAGGTAGTTAAGGCTGAAAGGGATCTATATTGGTGATGGTATTGGATTTATATTTGGGCCTACCCCATCACTTTATAATACCACAATAATAAAGGTGTTGGGTACTTGCCAATATATACTATTAACCACATATTCATACTCAGCTAGAAAACTGAGTTCATTTTCTCCTTGGTGATGAAATCCAAGTAGGTAGGCCTTGGGTATAATTTATTTAATGCTTTTTGATATTATGTGGTTTGGAAGTGTGTGAATATTTGATAAATAGTGTGACTGAATCAATAAATTAAATCTTCCTATTTAGTCTATGTGTGTTATGATAAGAAATCAAGTAAAAAAAATGAAAAGTGAATTAATTACTAATGAGATGAGTTAATTCCTTTAATTAAAGAGTACAAGGTCAGTTTAGATGACCAAGTATGCAAATAATACATAACATAATTGACTAGGTTGATTATATCAGTTGAATTAAGAGAAATAAAAACATAATCGAACAAATTGACTAAGTCTTCTGGGTAAGAAAAAAAGCTACAAAACTATGTTGATTTAATCAACCTAGTTCACTATAGAGTTATAGTTTTATAGACTAAAAAATGTGAAAAATAGGACTATAATGAAGAAAAGAAATGACTAATATGTGAAAATGAACTTGATGATTCTGAAGATGTTAAAATTGATATTTTTATATTGTGTCCTCTAGATGAAGATTTTTACCCTGCTAATAGAGTCAATTAGGTCAACTAAGTTTGAAAACTTGTATGTAAAGTAGCGAACTAAGTTGAGCAGATTGATCCAATTATTTATGGTTGAAGATGACTTGTATAAAGAAATACAGAGTCAATCATAATGACTATATGTTAAAATTATGCATAAAATTTTAGAATGAGTTGATAGATTCAATATAATGACGTAAAAATGAAAAAAATATAAATGTTAATAAAAAAGGTGTGAAGGAAAAACTTCAAGGGTAGTTCACATAGGGTTCACCAAAATGTATACAAGGAAAATTGAATTTGAACTAAAAATAAATCCTAACTCAAAGCAGATAAATCACACTCATACTTCTACTTGTTGGTACATTTAGACAATCAGGGACATGACCAATATGAATATGCTAGACCTAACTAAGGGTTTTTTACCATACAATATCATGAGAGATGATTAAAAAGCCTCTATTAAATAAATGACACATAATAACCCTAGATAGGTCCTATTTTTTTTATCAAATTAAATGACAAAGAAAATTAAATCTAATTTAGTATTCACCAAAGCATGTGGTGTAAAATTAGGATAATAAAAATAAAAGTAAACATGTAAAGAAGAATTATAATTAATTTAATATAGATATAATGCTAATTCATGGAGAGAGAAATACATTCAAAATCCATTAATTATCTACTTGTAGCTGCTAAAATAGAGAAGTAGAGTTAGAAATACTTACCTTGAAGATAAACCCTTGAAAGCTCAATCTCTCCCTCGACCAATGGTGTTTTGAAAGAGGTTATTTTGGTTTGTAAATATCACAAATATAGCCTATATCTAGGATATATGACTTATCCTATGCATCCAAGACTTTTCCATAAGACAAGATGCTTCTTTCCAAGTGTAAACCCTAAGCAATGACTCCTCAAGTAGATTGGTGGAAAACAAAATTATAAAAAAGTGTAAATGAATGATTATCTCTATCTCCTTCCAATGAGAATGGTGAAAAATATATGTTTATATAGTTTTATCTCACCCTAAACCCTTCTAAATTTTTAACTAATAGAGTTAGCCCAATCGACCCTATTCTTTAATCAATAAAGCAGTTAGGTCCTAGACTAGGTCAAATGGGGTTGACCTAGTCCCATAATGTGCTTATTTTTAAGAACAACGTCTATATGCAAATGGAAATGAAACTAATATATTAATCAATCCTATCTTATATAATATAAATCCTACTTACATTTTTTATTTTTGATACATTAGATATTTAAAGTCATGACCAAGATGGATTTGTTAGACCTAACCAAGGGATCTCTTACCACAATGACATAATTAGAGAGGGTTTTGAACCTCTAGTCAAGAAAAACCATGACATAAACATATCTAGGTCCAATTTTTTCATATTCACAAAATAAATGACAAGTAAATATAAATCTAATATAGTGCTCACTAAAGCTTGTGGCACAAATTGGGGGTAATAAACAATAAAAAAATATGCATAGGCTAATCCTAATTAAGTTATGTATGGGTAATACCCTAATGTATGGAGAGAAAAATGTTGGCCCAATTGACTCTATGTTTATAATTTATAAAAATAAGTAAGGTCTTAGTCTAGGTCAACCGGGATCTAACATAGACCCTTAACGTGTTTTATTAATTTGAATACAGGGTCAATGGGGTTGACAGTGTAATGTAAACCATCAAAAAGGGTTTTACACTTAGGAAGGGGATAAGTAAGGGGATGAACACTTTTATGAGTGTATAATGGATTATATAAGGCTTATTTAGTAGTATAGGATATGGTTATACTGATATAAAGTGGTGGTATAGGGGAGAACAATCTTACAAACCACCAATGGTTTGCCCACCCCTTTCCTGATGCACCCTTTAAGGTATGCACTCAAAAATATTAAGACTCAAAATGTTCCTAAAAGAGATAAAAAATTATTAATTTATTAATGTTTAAAATATTATTTATATACATAATACCCAATCAAATATCATCACATGTCACCAAGGTGCAATAGGGGATGATTCTTCGAGAAAAGATCATAGCAACACACAACGCTAAAGTTGAATAAATTGAAGTATTTTAAAGAATAAAATAAATAAAAATACATGGTTTAAAAATAAATAAAAATAAAATTAATTTTTTCTTATTTTATACTCTTCAAGTCACCTTAATCCCTTATGAAAGAAGTAGAACTCTATGCACAAAATCAACTTGCATAGTGTTTTTTGGGAGAGATTTTACAGGACTAAATCATGTTATTTTATCTCCAAAATCTGTATGAGGGTATAAATTTTTTAGGATAATATAATGGTGAAGGTATTCATAGAAAATAATGCTTAGTTTGAAAGTAGTGTAGTCATGAAAACTACCTAGTGTGCATATTTTCTCTATCTCCACATGCCAAATCAGCTTGTGTAGCACTTTTCAAACACCATTGCACAGAAGTCAATAAATTCTAATCATTTTAAAATTTAACATTATGGATTAAAAATATGGGAAGAAAATGGAGGAAATTTTTTTTAATAAAATTCTCTCCCACATGCGAAATGCGTAGTTATGAAAACTAGCTTTTTAGTTGATTTTTACTTAGCCAATTTTCTATTTCCAATTGCTAAAGTTGCCTAGTGAGCAATTTTGATTCCCATTTACATAGGATAAAATGAAGTCAAAATTTGAGAAAAAAAAAATCATGATTATACCTTGATGTCATGATAAGGTAATTCACTCAGTTTCACAGTTGCGTGAGTCTCTAGTGAAACATTATGATGGTGCAAAGTGATGCTCCTAGGAAGATTTATCACTCAACCAACTTTTTACTAAAAAATATTCAAAGGGTAGGTCACAAGTGTTATTTTAATCATTAAAAAAATATATCCTTTTGAGAATATTTTCAAGATATTTATATAAATATAATATATGATAGGTTTTGATCATATCTTATACTATGATCTTCAATTTTTCCATGTTTTAAAGGTGTTGATGTGACTGTGTGACTACATGTTATATTTTTAACCATATCTTTTGATCTGTAGATCTATTTTAAATTCCATTTATTTCATTGTAAATTTTAATTATCCCTATTTATGATTATATTTGTTTAAAATTGGAGAAGTGTGTAATTAAATTTGTCAAAGTTACAGCTCGAGTAGTGTATTGATTTGACAAGTCTATGGACTTCAATGCAGAGACTACCACTGACATCGAGCATCACTTACAAAAATGTAGATCATGTACATGACTTCACTTCTCAAAAATATCTCAGCTACTCCCCCAATCATTATTGAATATTTTAACTTCCCTAATAGTGGGTGAGATGGAGTAATGACCATGAACTCTCCAATTGCCTATATAATCAAGTAGATTTATCATTGTAAAAGACTTTTTGAGCACAAACTTTTTGTGAAAATTTACACTATAGGAGAACTTATGTTATTTGAAACTTGAAATTTAATGAATTTTAGTTCATTTCCCTTTATTATTCTTGTATTTTGTGTGTTATTTGTGTTTGTTGATCTATGTCTATGGGTAATGTTTTCCCTTCTCATTGTTGTCCATTCCTATCACCTCTGTGCAAAACTTAGAGCTCACTTGCAGTTCATATTTTATGTGCACTTGAGTATACATAGGCATTGTCTATGGATAACCTTCATCCCTTTTAATGTTTCACTACGCTCCCATTCCTTCATATGAAATACTTATACATTTAAAGTATCTTTGATGGAGTTTGTGTGATATTGTCTCATTCTCAGAAATTTGTAGTGTGTTCATCAAGGTAGTAGGGGAGCTTGATATAATCTTGGTGAATTACCATTTATTTATTTTATCACTCTAATACCTTATCCCTCCCTTTTTCATCAAAAATTTAGGTTTAGATTAGTGGTAGATTTACCTATCTACTCTTTAGGTCTTTGCATTGGTCTTAAACTAGTACGCCTAGAATATAAAGAATCTGACCTACTTTGGAAGTTCATATTAATGAGAAAAAGGGTCTCACAACCTCAAGGATGTTCCCATGATCTCATTGAACTAAATATTATAATTTAGTGGGTGCAGGGTTTGAGTGATAATAGTTTTTGGCATGCTCAATGGGACACAATTTGATGATCCTTACATCATCTATAGAAGGATTTTCATGTGTTCTTTAGTGCATATTGCCATTAAGGGTAGCTTATTACTACACCATGGTGACTTCAAAGATAAAATATATTGGTTTAATTAGTATAATATCTTAAATTGATTCAGACAACAATCCATATGATAATTCAGGGGATGGGTCTACCCCAATTGATGGCGAAACTTCCGGGAGCCATAATTTTTGCACTGTAGCTCCAATTGACTCACCGTTTGAACCGTTGGAAATATAATAATGAGGGGAATGTTGAGAGATGGCATGTATCTTTGAATAATGAATTTTGACCCCTAAAACCAAATGGAAGTGTCCCAAATTTCAATTTTAGTAGTGCAGTCTAAAAATAGTAATTCCTTGAATTTTGTATTGTTGTAAATCATGGAAGTCAAACCAATTCATCTTCCTCAAGATTGGTGACCTTCCAAATCCTCCCCACAGCTTCAAAACATCTATAAATGAAGATGTAACCTGAAATGGAAATCAGACATCTCTTCTCAGAGATAAGCATATGTTTGGGTCTGCAATTTTGAGAAATAAAACATCTCTTTTCAGAGATAGCATTATTTGAATTGTGTTGTTCTTATTTCTGAATTATATTTCAACCAAATATTTTTGAGTTTTGGATCATAAATATGATCAAATATTGGGATTTAGGTGATATTCTTGGTATTTTCCATTCTTTTGAATTAATCTAATCACCTGGTGACTCTGATGGTGTGCACTTATTATTGAAAAGACAAACTTGATTATTCATTATTTAAATGCTATAATATGTAAATATATCATGGAAAATATGCCTTTTCACCTCATACTTTTCAAAATGCATTTTGTATGCCTTCCTACCATCCATATCAGATTGAAAATGCTATTGGTTTTATCCCAAATAGCCCTGTCATAGGAGAATATATTTATTTTCATAATAAATGCCTCCCTCTCACCCAAGTTCATCCTTCTGAGATTCACATATTCACCTATAACCATCCTCAATAAGTTTACCTTGTTCCCAATCTAGATTATTACCCTCCTAATCAGCCCCAAAAGAGCATCATTGATATACAACTTGATTTTTAGAGATAACCGATGGAGATGGAAAGAAATGAGTATAGTATGTAGTAGTAAGAACTTGCACATCACTCTTAAACATAGTATCAGGAGGTGATGAGAAAATGTATATATTAAGAAGACTACTTGGCTAGGTAGATTTCAGCTAAGGAAGAGCAAATGCATAAGTTGTTTGTGTAGATGCAACAATTGAATCACATCCAACTACCTCCACTCCTCCCTTTCCTAGCTTCAGAAAAATAAATCCTCTACACTTTCAATTAAATCCCCCAATTTCAATTTTCTAAGTTTAAAATACCCCCCTTCCTTTAAATATACTTCCCTCATTCCTCCTCAAAAATCCCAATCACAGTCATGGTATCCTTCTTTAACCATGCATCTTGACTTCATAATTCCCAACCTTGTAGAATCCCCTTCCGATGTGCTTGTTAAAACCTCTTGTCCACCCACCATCTCTCTTTTCAAAGGAGGAAAAATTAACTAGAAGGAAAATGAGGACCATTTTGATGAGGAAGATGATATTTAAAGTGAGTATAATGAGAAAATCATCATTGGTAGCCCTCTATGTGCCACTAAATCATAAAATTCTTAGCTATTACAATAAAATCATGAACATGATCAACTAGAGTAGTAGGGAAGTGTGTAGGGGTCAGATGATGAGGTAATATCTTGGATAAATGAGATTTCATTCAATATGGAAGAATATGAAGTTGGCCATGAAGCTATAATGAGGCCTCCCATGCAAAAGAGCAAAGAATAACTGGAGGAAGATTTCTTTTGGGATGAGCTATAGAACTTTTGTTTGAGCATTGACATTAAACCATCATCTATTAAAGGGGGTAACCATGAGAATAAATAAGAAAATGAGTAAGTATATGTGTTCCCAACTCTATCACTTATGCAAGTTCATCCCACTCAACAGAATGATAGAGAAGAAAAATGCATGGGGGAGGGCAATTCTGATTGCTCAAACTTTGTCTTGACAAGAGGGTGTCTTATCAAGTACCTAGCCTAATTGGAAGATAGAAAAGAGGAACCATCACATGTTATACTTAATTCAAAGCACAAAATTGAGCATCAAAAAGAGTAGGAACAACTTGATTATCCACTCCAAGACAACTTTATGTTTAACCAATCAGATTCAGTAAGTGAGTTTATTTATGTTCTTATTTTTGGAGAAGTGTATCACCAATTTATTGACTATAAAATATTTATCCATATTTTTTTGGTTATCCTCAATAATGTAAAGCATGTTATATTAGTAAAAAATGGAAGCTATTTTGTATAGATAGTTAATGGCTTTTTTAAATGGACTTTTCATTGGTTAGTTTAGGATAGGTTAGATGTTTTTCTTTCCTTAAAGTGCCTGTGTGCATATTGTAAATAATTTTAGTAGTTCATCCCAAGGATAAAAAGGGTAAAAAAACCTTGGGGATGTTCCCATTATCTCACTGAAACAATTTTTCCAATTCAACAGGTGCAGGGTTCTAGTGATAACACTTATCTTTACTTAGCTTTATCATTAGATGGTTATTTATTGTGTTTTTAGTTTTGATCACGAAGGGAGCAAAGACTAATTTGGATAAAACTAGGGATGAAAAAGTAAAGAGAAAAAATAAACAAACATATAAAATCCAAGATTTCTGAGAATGGTCTTGAGATGAATTGATTATCATTGATGTCAAGGTGATCTTAGTACATAATGCGTTAATGAAAAAGTGATAGGTTCCAAGTGGATTTGAGAGTGCATATCATGTGCACAATACTTTGAGGTGATTGACCATTTTTTATGGGTAATTTAAGGTTTAAATAGTGATTATGGAACTTTTGGAAGTGAAATGAATTCGTTGGAGTACTCTTGTGAAGGTTTAGGTTATCCTAGTCAACTTGTTAGAACTTCCTAAGTAAGCATATTGATGACATCAACATTCACACATGTGAATGTGTCAGAAGAAAGTGGTAACATGGGTTTTTTCATAGATATTTTTTTTTAAATTTAAGGTATTGATATGGTTTATATAAAAATTTATGATGGTGAAAAGTTGGTATCCCAGGCAGATTTCATTGTTTTCCATACTTAGCCAAATTTGCAATATCAAGTGAATGAAGGAAAACTAGTTAGTACTATTTTGGCTATAAATTTTTATGGATGATGAATTTAATGGTAGTATAAAATGAAAAGTGGTGTAGGAATTAAATGTTTGTCAAATAATTTTTATTAGTATGTTTCATTGGTCGTACAACTATATTTATTTCAAGAGTTGATTGTTGTTGACTATGTTTTTTTTTAATAAACCAGGATGTAAATAAATGAATTATTGATCAAATATTGTTGATATTAAAATAAAATATGAATTAGAATCCATAAATATCATCCTTAAATTTATTTTGTGTTTTTACTATCTGTACAGGTGAAGTTATTTCAAGTCAAAATTATTGCAGGTTTGAGTAGGCTTCTTGCAGTGGTGTTTATGAGACTTTGGAGGTTGAATGAATATGTCTTATGTATTTTATGGTGTTACTTAGGAATTAATATTTATATCCATATGCGGATTGTACATTTATATTTTATATTCAGTTAGTTTGAGCCTCTTTTGTGAAGTTAGTGTTTTTGCACTCATTAAGCCTAATAGGTCTTTAAGGCCTAATGGAGGTGTCATAAAATGAGTGAATGATTTGAGGATTATTGAAAATGGTAAGAGATATTATTGGTTTAATTAAATTTATTTGTAATAATTTATTCATTGGTAAGATATTTATAGACCATTTTGGTTCATTTTTTGGTCATTGAGTAAATAAGGATAATTGGAATAGGTCTCCATGAGACCTAATGAGGGCTTGAGGCATATTGGTGTCTTCACAAGTTAAGCTAGTAGTATAAGGATTAAAGTAAATTTAAAAGGTATATAAGACATATTTTTTATGTATATAAATTTTTTATTATGTTTGGTGAGGTCTATTGCATTGTAAAAAGGTCTTAATGTAACTTGTGCCTAATGGAGGGTTATTTACTTTTACCTAATGAGGGGTTAGTGCCATTTGAATCATGGCTAACCTATTGAATGGATATATATCTTATGTAATGTGTCATAATATATATTTTTATTTTTATATAAGTGGGATTGAATCCTTAAGGGTTAAGGAAATTTTTTTGTCCGACCAAGATTGATTGGAAAAAGAATAATGCATATGTAGAAGACCATTTTGGTCTCATTTTTTTAGTTAGATATTTTGGTGTGTGAAATGAATTATATATGAATTTAATAAGGTTAAGACGTAATTAAAACTATCATAAAATCATGTTGAATATGTGATAAGTGTCTAACATTATGTTTTTTGTAGGTCATGAGTAAGTAAGAAGATTTGTTTCAAGGCCTATTAGGCATATTTTGCTTAGTTGGCCTAATTGGGCTAATTAGACAATTGGAGAGATAAGATAATGGTATGAGGGTTTGTATAAGTGTGTTAGGGAATTATAAGAATAATAATAAAGTTTTTAACATTTCATGTAGATAATATAGTGGTGTTGAAGGTAATCATTAAGTTTGTGTATTGATTCAAGGCATAATTAGGCCTAATTTGTCTAGATGATCTAGAGTGAAGAAGTGCATTGATTATATGTTCAAAGAGTAATGCATAGGTTGTGTATGAATGATATTTATGATGTTTCAATAATTTATCTATATATAATAAGATAAAACTATGAAGGAGGAATGGCCTCAAGGTCATTATCATGTGTCTAAGGAGTGTAGAAGAGAAAGAGTTATTGGATGCCTATGTAAGAGGTAGAATGTTTGTATGAACTAAAATAAATTGTATGAGGTATAAAGGTGGGTTTTCAAGTGTTATAAAAGGATAAAATCATAATAAAGTGTGTAATACATCATATCATAGGTGGAAATTAGTTTGGAGGTGATTGAGTTGGTGCTTGATCATTTAGGGGGTTGTAGCCTCCTTGCCTAGTTGGTGCTAGCTAAAGGTCAGGTGGGTTCTTGACTAAATTGAGGGGTGGTTAATACTTAATCAATTGTATCTGATATAAATTGAATAAATATATTTATAGGATAGTATTCCAAATCTTGTTTCAGGTGGGTTTTCTCCCCCATGAGGATTTTCCACATAATTCATGTGCTATATGATTTTGATCTTACATTGTTTCTTTGTTCATTACAATGAATGGTTTATATGCATCATGAATGTTTATGTTGAATGGTTAAGAGTTTGAAGAGTTGGAATTGAATTTCATTTGATTACATCACTAATTAATCCCCCTAGTGATTTTGCTTCCAACAAAGCTAATTGATGTGGTGTAGTCATGATGTACTTAAAAATTTGTTAAGCTGGGGTGACAAAATCTAAGTTATGACCAAATGAAAAAATAAAAATTTTGGAGTAGATCACATAACCAAAAAGTTAAGGCTATTAAATGACCAAAAAAGTCAAAAAAGTAAACCTTAAGTAAGAAAGGTAATTCAACCAAGTCAAACCAAGGATACATGTCAAAATGGTAATCAAAAATCAATGTAGAATAAATAAAAATCCTTAAACAAATATGGGAAAACAATGGTAAAACACCATTGACGAGTGAACAGTAAAAACACTTAATCAATCATCAATGGAAAAAGTGGATGAAAGGGAAAACAAAATTGGTGAATGAGAAGTAATAAGCCGACCTCACTCAATAATGGAAAAATACATGAAAAATAGAAGTGGATGCAATTATTTGAAAAACTGAGGTACACCAATGGAAAATGGTAAAATAAACCATGACAATTCTAAAAATGTAAAGAAATGGTGTAAAAAAGGTAATCCATAGTCACTCAAGCATATTATTTTAATCTAAGGATGGATAAAACTGAAATAAAGTAATGTTAACATGTTTTAAGATGCAAAGAAGAGGAAATATAGAAGTGAGAAAATAGATTTAGAATCACACTTGCCTGTCAAGGGGGAAATCAAATGGGTGGAGGGGAAATGAAGGAAAAAACAAAGTAGAGAAACTCTATATCAAAGTCAAGATACTTAAATTAGTTTTGTCAAAACAAGAGGAATTTCAACATGAAGGACTTATAAGAAATTTCCTGAGACACATAAATTTTAGGTTATTAAATGAGGTATGAATATCATCCCATGAAGGTTATATGCATGAAAATTAAAATGTACCTATCTTCCCATAACATGTTCCCCATTCTTCATGACCCCTTACAAAGTTGTAAATCTACTATGAATATTTGGTACTTGCATGATAAATTAGGTAGCACCATAGATTATTTTGAATTCTCCTATCACAATCTACTAGCTACCATACCTTAATAGACCTCAGCTCTATCATGAGGCTAACTATGGAGTTTGAGCATTGACTAAAGATAGGAGATGTGTTGTTAATCATGTATTTTAGTGTAATTTTGATTTTTGACTTTGTATGTTGATTTTTGATCATTGCCTTTCGTTTCAAATGATCTGGATTTTAAATTTTGATGGATTTTTTTAATTCATCCTCCATACATATCTAGATAACCAAACATGGGTGCTAAAGATGACTATCATTTGAAAACTTTGGACTTGGTTACTAATAAAGAGAACTTAGCGATCATGGTGTCTAAGAGTCTTATTAATTTAGGTGAAATAAAATTGCTATCTTGACTTTGACGTTATTTTATCCAAAGTTAAATGAAAGGAAAATAAATCAAGAGGAATGAAACATGAAACAATTTCAATTAGTTCAAATTGCAAAAAATGTGACAATGGTGAAAAAGGGATACAATGACAGGTAAGTATTATTACTTATCATAAGAATGTTATAAGTGTAGGGAAATATGCTAACATAGTTTTTTGTGCAAGTTTTATGTACAAAATAAATAAAAGCTAAACTTGAGAACAAGGGATCATAAACTTGTAACCATTTCTTGACATTCTAGAAAAGAAATATTGAATTAATTAAAAATGCTGATTTTATGAGGAAGGTCTGGTCCTATCCATGGTCTTACAATGTAACTTATAAAATATAAATCCAAGAAGGTAAAAAACCATGTAAAAATAAAAAATGATAAAGATGGTATTTGTGAGGAAGGCATGGTCCTATCCGTAGTCTTACACTATAATTTATAAAAGAAAAACCCAAGAAGGTGCAAACATCATTGGAAAGTAACTAAATAATAAGATCAAACAAATTCATGAGGAAGACTGGGTCCTATCCACATTTTTATAATGTAACTTATGAGAAAGAGAAACCAATGGACCAAAATAAGGAACCAAGGGTTGTGAAAAGAGAAACTATTGTAAAGGGTGAGACCCATGTAAATTTTTTATAAAAAGTGTTAGTAGGGTAGTGTATAGAAAACATGATAAGAAATGAAATATATGAGAAAAGTACTTATTTAAAAATTGTGCATTGGTGGGCTCTTTGAAAATATGGCCTTCATTAGTTTGGAGGTGATAGGTGCTAAGACCAAGTATGTCTTCTAATAAATAAGGGTCCCACCATTTTAAGGCATATTTGCCTTCTTTATCATGGGTATAGTCTAATTTAAGGACTATATCACCAACATTAAGATTGTATAATTTAACCCTTTTGTTATATTATTTAGTGATATGAGATTTATATTGGAAATTATGTTATAGAGTGAATATACAATATTCATCAAGAAGATCAAGATCATGAAGGCAATCTTCTCATAATTCGTGATCAGGTATGATACCATGAAGAGATATATGTAAAGAGGGAAGTTCAACTTACAGTGGGAGGACGTAATCAAAACCATAGACTAGTGAGAATGGTGTTACCCTAGTGGTAGTGTGTATGCTAGTGTGCTGGCCCAAAGATCAGGATATAAATGAAGATGTCAATCTATGTAAGTTTTAGGTATTGTCTTTTGGAGGATTTTATTGAGAATTTTATTAGTGTCCTTAACTTGGCTAGTTATGTTACACCCCTAACATTATGAATACCAATATTATGGAATAGAGATCATAAAATTTATCTTTCATTTATTAAGTCTTAATAGTTAGGTTGACATAACTATAATGAATGGGTGTGACCCTTCCCTATTATAGGTGTGACTCTTCCTATTTATGGGTATATATATTATGGAGCAAGGCTCTCCATAATCATCATAAGTTTCATTATTGAGTTCATTTCCTAATTTATTCTGATTATTGGAGTTTTTACCCTCAAAGTGGATTATATTTGAATGTTATTTCTATTATTACAAAGAAATATCCTAATAAGTGCTATCAGAGCTTTGATTTTGGTATAAATTTTTTATTCTACTATATATCACAAAATATTGCAATTTTTAAAATAATTTTCTTACCAGAGTTGGATAATCATATAGGAAATCCACATTAAAAATTTGGATATTTGAAGATTTATTTTGAATAAGTTATTAAAATTTTAATTTTTTTCTTTAAAATACTCTACAATCCACAATTTTAGGAATTTTTCTAGTTTGTTTATATTTTAAAAAGGCTCATAAAATTTCATTTAGGGCCCTTTTTTTGTATTTTGAGTTTCAAGGAATATTACATTATAAAATTCATTGGTCAAAGTTGGTCAACAATGGAACATATGTTCCTAATACAACACATGTTTTAATTTTTTATGGTTACTACTCACTCTAGATAATTTCCTCCGAGAATTGAGAAAAAATATAAAGATAGAAACAAAACCAAATATATAGCCACGAATTTTGGATCAAATGCATTTTCTTCAATTAATGATCCCAATGATTCCATTTATTATCCACCACCTAAAATTGAAGGAAACATACGTGAGGAATGTGAAACAGTGGACACTTTTATCAAGGATAATTTGTTTGACCAATTTGAAACATCATGAAATGATGGTTTAAAAAGTTTTAAACATTATCTAATCTTTGAATTGAAGTCCCTAATTAATATACATCCTATAGTCACTCATACATAGCCAAACCATCTTGGAGGTCACAATAAAACAAATATATGACAATAGTTTTGAGGACCAAAATTACACCTACCAAAGATGGACATATGAAAGTTTTATGCTATGGATGTAACCTCCTTGATAAGTCTCATTAAATAATATTTTAATCTTCAAAATATACTAGAGAATGCAAAGGTTGAAATAACCTCACCACATCTAGAATCTTAACCTTATCAATGGTACTAGTGGATGATGAGTGACAAGAAAAAGAAAGGGCTTAGTTGGGATGAATTTATTAAGGACTTAGAAACCCACTATGAGCAACCATGGAATGGAAGTTATTTAACCCAACCAAAAAAAAAGAAACAAATAGGATCTGTAGTAGAATATAATGAAAAACATATGATATTGGCAATCCAAACTCCCAAAGCAATACCTTATCAGAGATTGCAATTTTACATCAATGGACTAAATGAATGAATTAAAAATGATATTTTTTTGTTGGAACCATGTGTTTAGCATTGCCATTGATGTCAAAGGCGCATCTTATGAAGGTTAATGTCAAAGGTGATTAAGGATAGTTGGTAATGTGTGATGTGACAATCTACATAAAATAATGTTGTCATGAAAGAATGTTGCATATAAAAAGAGAATTTGAAGGTAACGAATGCCTTATATCTACATGAGAAGGTAAAAGTCATTAATGTTAAATGCATATGAAGCATAATCATGACATGAAGAGGTATGTGCATGGTGGAATGAATTAATACATGCATGTAAAGGCTATATGTCATTGTTTGAGCATGTGATTAAGGTATAAAAGCATTCATGAGAGTTTTAGGGTGAACATATAGGGGTAAGACCTTTAATCTAAGTCTACACCCAAACCACTCTTAGACCCTACCTAGTCTAGTAAGGTATGAAGATCATATTTCAAGGAAATTATGCACATGAGATCATGGAAAATGGTGAGATAAGCTGTTCTGGGTATGATCAAAAAGTTTGAGGTTTAGATTTGAAGGAAAAGTGCATGAATCACTATTTTAGGCCTTTTCAAGCTCATATAATGAGGTCTCCAATTTGAGAAGCACTTTTAGAGATTTATTAGATTGTGTAACCTCTACATGGGATTATAATATATTAAGTAGAGATGGTTAAGGGTCTTAGATAAGATCTTTAGGCATTATTTTTGGATTCAAGTGGTAGTCCTTTATGAATAATCGTTAACACCAAAACTTATGTTAAACCTCCTTAAAACCCTAATAAGGACCTGATATGAAATATTTTATTCAAAATAGCTCAGGATGGATTCAATTTCATAGATAATATATTTTATCATGTATTCAACTGTCCTAAATATCTCTAATTGGTAGTGGTTAGTTAGATTATAGAGAAAATGTATAGATATAGGCCTATTTATCAAGAAGTTATTGCAGCTCTCAAAAGTTAAAATGATCATGAAAAGAAAATGAGTGGTATAAGAATATAGAGAATAATTTTACATGTCCATGATGATTTATATATAGGTTATATCCTTTAATTATTCTAATTTGGTCATCCAAGTAAGCTAGTTACAGATATACCTAATGGTGTGAATAGTGTAAAACCTATGTAGAGATGAAGAGAAATATTTGAGGGTCTTTGCATGATAAATTGATGCAATAATGTGCAAAAATAAGTTATTTATGAATTTTATGTCATTTTAATTCTTTTTATAAGCTTTATAGGTTAGTATATGTGGTGAAAATGTTGCTCACAAAATGGCTTGTCTAGTTTAGATAGAACTGTGAAACATAAGGTCAAGAAATTGGTATGCAAGACCAATATTTGCCATTATACCATATTAATTTTCTATTTGAGGATGTTATTTGGTCTCATAGAATTTTTTTATGCATCAAGAGTCACTATAAGTTTTTACACAGGCATTGGAGGTTTAATTCATCATGATTGGTTTTTGAGGTGATTTGGTAGTTCTAAGTAAGTGAGTTACATAGATGTTTTAAAGCCCTTATGTCCTGAGTGAAGGTGTTCTAAAAATTTGGTGATGACCCTAAGGTCATGTATAATATATATTAATGTTTAATTTTTCATGGTTGAGTATCTTAAGGGTGTTTGAGGTTCATTATTGTAAGACATACTTTTGAGGTACATGGCCTAATCGGGTACTTTTTCCTAAAAGAGATTTCATGATATGAAAAAAAGATGCAGGTCTATCCAGACATGGATGAGGTTATAATATTTAATTATATAAATTATTTAATGTTTTTTTATCATTTTATAAGGACATCTAGGACCAAGAAGATCAAGCTTTAGCATTAAGAGGGTAGACCTAATGTAACTAGGTCTCCATGAGACCTAAAGGAAGAGTAAGGCCTAATTGAGTTGTGGTAGACAAAAATGGTTTAAAATTATGATTGAAACTTGTTCATAATATATATTAAGACCTATAATATGATGTTATACTAGTTTCATGGTCACATACCACTTGGTCGGCTATACACCTTCAAAATCTTACATAATACATATAATACAAGGCAATTTAGGACTATTTAGATGTGTAAAGATGCATGCAAATAAAATGATGCATGATTGAGCAGAAGGAGGTATTTAAACGGGTTTTATACCATAACATAAGAGTATATGTGTGTAATGTGATCAAATTTCATGTTATGTTTGAGTTGGTGCTGAGTCACTTAGGGAGTTGGTACTTCCTTGCAAGTAGGTGCTTGTTAAAGCCTAGTCAAGTGGGTGCTTGAATTTATTTGGGTTGGTGCTCCAAGGTGAGTTGGTGATAAACTAAGTTTGATCTTTTGTTTCATAGGGAATATGTCCATTTTTATAGATAAAAGTGGGTTTTCATCCCCTTGAGGGTTTCCCACTTATATATGTGTTTTCTTATTTCATTGTCATGTGAATGGTTCTTTATGCATTGTTAGATCACTTTGTTTCTTTCATGGTTCATGTATAATTGAAATAAAGTTTTTAAACAATGATTCACCCCTCCCTCTTATTAATTTTTCTTGAAAAAAATAGTATTAGAGTCTAGTCCTTTGAAGCAGGCTTAATAACCTAAAAGAGATCTTAAAAGCACAAACATGTCTAGTAATCAGGTACAAGGAGGTTTCTCAACCAACAAGGACCCTCTCTTTAGTAGGACTAACTATATATTTTATAACATTAGAATGAATAAATATCTAATTTACTTGGGATATGACATATGTTAATTTATTATTGATGGATTCACTTCACCTCCTACACCACCAACTAATGTAGCAGGCAAGAAGGCAAATGCAAAAAACTCTAAGGCAATGAATGCCATCATATGTGGTCTTTCAGAAGATTTTTTTTTAAAGGTGATGCATTTTAATACAATCAAATTCATTTGGGAAAATATTCAAACCATCTATGAAGGAGACACCAAAGTCAAGTTGGCAAAACTTTAGACCCATCAAAGGTAGTTTGAAAGTCTAAGAATAAAAGAGGATAGAAATATTTCATCTTATCTATTAAGAGTAGATGAAGTGGAAAATGTCATTAGAGTTATAGGAGAGAAGTTGGAAGAATCAATAGTAGTACAAAATGTATTAAGATCCCTGACACCTAAGTTTTATTCAAAAGTCTCTACTATGGAGGAAATAAATGATCTCAACATACTATAGATGGATGAGCTTCATGACATCTTGAATTCCTATGAAATAATAACAAGTGATGGAATACCTTCTAAGAAGGAAGCCGCATTCAAAGATTAAAAAAAATCACAATGTAACAAGGTCAAGGATGATGTTGATATATATATTGATGATGACAATATAGAATACATGTTTGTCATATAACTAAAGAAAGGATCAGGTAAGTATAAGGTTAAGTTTCCATTTAAGTGCTTCAAATGTGGTAAGATTGGTCACTTTGCATCCATGTGACCTAACAAGGATAATAATGAGCATGATGGAGAGCATGATGAATACCATGGTGATGATAATAAGTTATATAATATTGACAATATCAAAAAGAGTTTCAAGAAGTATGAAGGCAAGAAAGGGTCATTCAATAACAAGAGAAGTTTCTATACCAAAGAAGATAGTAAATCCTCTGATATAAGTGACACAAGTATATCTAATAGTGATGATGAAAGTAATGATCATGATAGCAATGAAACTCTATTCATGGTGATAGAAATATAAAATGAAGATTGTTCAAAAGGGAAAAATATTATGGAAGATAAAGAATCAAATGAAGAGGTTGAAGTGTACCTTGAGGGAAAATTAGTCAGTGCTCTAGAAGAGTTGAATTTCCAAATTAGGATGAATTAGAAACTAAGATCATTGGTTAAGATCTATGAGGAACAAATAAATATCTTCAAAGAGAGACTAAGTAACAACACTAATAAACATGAGGAGATCATCAAATAGTTGAAAACTCAAATTGCGATTGTCACTGCAAGTCTTAAGACTAAGGTGGAAGAATGCACCAAGTTTGGAATAGAAATGGAGTCCTTAGAGGCATAATTGGATAAAAAAACAATCAAATTAAAGACACATCATAAATTTGAAAAGAGCACTAAAATCCTTGGTGATATTTTGAATAGTCATAGGTCTCCACATGATAAGATAGGTATTGGGTTCAAAGAAGACCAAAATAAAAATAAGGAGAAACAGACCTCAAAAGACAATGGACCATCAAAAAGTGATGGTACTTATATAGTAAAGACCTATACAGAAACTCTCAAATATGAGACTAAAATTGATGATCAACAAGTCAAGAAGAATGTTACTAGTTAAAGAGACAAAAAAGGTAGAGATGCATCATTCAACATCAGACAAACAAGGTATGTAAATTAATTCAATGGTTACTATTTCTCATGCAATCAATATGGATATAGAGATATGGATTGTAGACATCATGCTATAATCAATTCATCATGGATGAATAGGATGAATGCTTATTTCAATAGTAGAAGCATAATTATGTGTTATATTTTTATTCAAAGAAGACATATTGCAAGGGATTACAAGATGAGGCATATGAGGAAGATCAGTAAAAATAAAAGGGTATACAATCATACCACTGAGAAGTGGATCAAGAAGTTAGACCTTATGAATAAGGTAAAGGAAGAGAATAAGACTAAATAATAAGGATCTATGCTAGCTCAAATTTAATTTCACATCTAAGATGAAGGCATGAAATGGTATATAGATAGTGGTTTCTAAATCCACATGATAGGGTACAAGAAAAAATTCATTTCATTAAAGAATATTTCTATAGGGACAATGAGATTTGGAGATAACACAACTACCAATATTGTTGGCAAGGGTATCTTGAGTTTGGATAATGGGAAGACTAAGAAAAAGAATGTCTTTTATGTGGAAGGATTGAAACATAACTTACTAAGTGTAAGTCATATGTGCAACCAAGGACACACACTGACCATTCATGACAAAGAGTGTGATATAAGGAGATCCAAATCAAGAAGGCTAATTACCAATGCTAAGAGGATTGAGAATAATTTGTATGTCTTGAATGAGATCAATAAGGAGAGATGCTTTATGAGAAAGATGAATGAATGTTGAATATGACAAAAAAATTTATTCCACCTAAACTTTTATAATCTAGTCAAGATAAGCTCTAATAAATCTATGAAGAATATGCCTAAAATAACCAAACCTACAAACACACTTTACAAGACATGTCAACATGGTAAGAAAACTAGAAGGAGATTCAAGTCTGAGTATTATACAACCAAAAATTTAGAGTTAATAAACACTGATATGTATGGACCTACAAGAATCCAAAGCATTCAAGGGGATAGATATTTTGTTTTACTCATTAATGACTTCACAAGAATTACTTGGGTAACATTATTGAAATAAAATTCAAAATATCTTGAAAAATTTAAGGCATTCAAGACTTTAGTTGAGAATGAAAATAATATAAATATCAAATGCCTAAGATCTGATAGAGGAAAAGAGTTTTGGTCTAATTAATTTGATGACTTTTATGAGGTCCATGGGATAAGGAGATAGTTCTCAATAGCTAGGACACCTTAGTAGAATGGGGTAATGGAAATAAAAAATAGAAACATTCAAAAGATGGAAAGGACTGTGCTAAATGAATCAGGATTATATGATGGATACTAGAGAGAGCCAGGCAGTACTACAATATGAATTTTGAATAGAGGACAAATAAATATCAATAAAAAAATCCCCAATGAATTGTGGAAAGGTAGACTTAATAATGTGGAACACTTTAGAGTGTTTGGAAGGAAGTGCTTCACCAAAAGAGATGAGGAAGACTTAGGTCAGTTTTATTCAAGGTCTAATGAAGGAATATTCTTGGGGTACTCATTAGTAAACTCAACATATGGATGCTATAATAAGAGGTTGTAGAAGATAGTGGAAAGTACCAATGTGAATATTGATGAGACCAATTCTAAGAAGTCACATTCTAAGTCAAAGGATGCACCATAGAATTTGGAACTTAGGAATGAAGAAGAAATAATAGAGATAGATAATGAAGAATAAGAAGTTGAGGAAAGACAAAATTCAAAAGTTACTTTAAGAGAAATTCAAAGAGACCATCCTGAATCCCAAATTAATGGCAACAAGGATGTAGGTATGAGACAAGGAGAAATCTGGTAAGTAACCTAAATAAAGAGAATGTTGATATATTGTCTAAAATTGAACCTATGAACCTTTTATAATCAAGTAAAGACAAATTTTGGATAGGATCTATGAGTGAGGAGTTGACCAAATATGAAAGAATGAGACTTGGGAACTAGTTCCTAGGCCTAAAGACAATAATGTCATTAGCACAAAATGGGTATTTAGGAATAAATTGAATGATGATGGAAAAGTCACTAGGAATAATTATAGATTGATATGAAAAGGGTATGCACAAGTATAAGGTGTATATTTTGAGGATACTTTTTCTCTAGTAGTAAGATTGGAGTCTATTAGATTGTTTCTAGCATATGCAGGATTCAAAGGGTTCTTGGTGTATTAGATGGATGTCAACTCAAATTTTATGAATGGGAACTTGGAAGAGGAGGTGTACATAGATAATCCTAAGTGGTTCTCATTACCAGGTAATAAGGATTACATATATATATATATATATATATATATATATATATATATATATATATATATATATATATATATATATATATATATATATATATATATATATTGGAAAATGCACTTTATGGTCTAAATCAAGCTCTTAGAGCTTGGTACATTAAATTAGACAAGTACCTATTAGACCAAGGATTTAAGATAGGATTTGAAAATAATAATTTATATATAAAAATAGAAAATGATCACTAGTTGATAGTGGTTGTCTATGTGGATGCCATCATATTGTTAGTGTAGGTTTTTATTTTTCCCTATTGTTTAATTAGGGAAATTATATATTTGTGCATACATGGAGTTTTCCTACATTCGTGGGATAGGCTAGCTTATGTGGAGATGTGTGTCATAGATGTGTCATAGGTGTCATAAGAATGTCATAACTAACTCCTTTGACTGGTTATTCTAGGTATAAGAGTTACTTATATATTCTTAGCACCCTGCCACCACCTTTCATGGAGGAGTTATAGTCTATTCTTAGGGTGCCTTGACCACCTTTTGTGGAGGAGTTACTTACGTAGTCTCCTATATGTATTCTTCACTTTGGCCATCTTATGTTAATGGAATATTGGTTTTTCTCCAAATTGTCTATGCAATTATCTTTTGTTTGATTTCATTTACTTTAGCATTTTGTGGTATTCACTTGCTTCATCTCATGCAACCATGACTCATGCATCCTCATTATTTGGACCTTAGCGAATCTTCTGATGTGGTATCAGAGCCACCCCGACAACTGGTTGTCTATTTTGCTATTGCTTTCATTAAAATCTAGAGCTTTGTTAAGGCATTTTTTTTGTAAAATTTGAAAATTTTTAGGAGATATTGCTAGTTCTCCATGCTCTTGTTCCTTCCATGGCTTGTTTGGTCTCTCCATATACATGCAGGCGGGATTTTGCAAGATCCAATAATCTTGTTTCTGTCAATCAGCTTGCATATTTTACGTTTTAGTGAGAATTACAAGTTGTCACATACCTTTACAATCTTTTGGTAGCTGATTTTGCTTTTACATGCCATTTTTTGGTTGCTGGGGTCATTTTTTCTAGCTAAAGGCATCTATTTTGCACTAGATCTACATCTTTAGTACATTAGCAAGAAAAATGCCTTTTGGGTTTTGTTCGCAGCCTAGAAAAACCATCTGGGTATCTTTCAATTTTTGGATATATTCTATATACTTTGTAGAAATATGCTCAGAAAGCTACATCAGGACCCCTCTCCATTGACAGTTGCAATTTTGAAGGCAGTTTTCAAATGCTCCGTTCTTGCTCATACAGACTCTTTTTTCTATGAAATGTTTTTTGATTTTGGCTATTTTTCATGCTCTATGCACTAGTGTAGACATTTTTTGATTTTGATTCTAAGATTTTTTAGAAATAATAGATTCTCATTCGTGACATTGCACAGTTCTCATTTTGAGAACTTTGGAGGATCATAACTTTCACATAAGACCTTGTATCAAGATGATTCCTATTTTGAAAGTACATGATTTTTTGAGTAGATCGTAGTGGTACTGTTTATTTCTCTAGATGTTATGCCAAAGTTGTATTTTCAACATATACTCTTCATGAGGGTTTTGTAATGCATTGAAATGAAGACCACTTAGTATTTATTGCTAGTGGTAGTTGTAAATGCACTAATATAAAGTGCCAAATCATATTTTTTTGGGGGGTTTCTTTGATTGAGCAATATTTAAGTTTTTTTAAAGCTTGTATATTCGATTATCGAAGACGAAGGGTGAGGCCCAAATTGGTAGGAGGCCAATTCCCCCTCACAAAGACCTCATTTGGATTCCTCACTCCATGCTGAGTCCAACAAGTGGTTGGAAGGCCACTTTCTCTCTCAAAACATGTATTTTTAAAATATTTTAGTGCTATTTTTTTGTAAAAACACTAGTTTATAGGAAATTGAATCTTTAATATCTTGCAAATAGTAACTCAGATTCGGGTGCCATTTTTTGTAAAAGTATTTGTATTTTAATTATCCATAGTGTAGGCTTGTTATTTATTAAAAATGCACTAGTTTATAAAGTGCCTAAAATTTGGGTCTCTTAGGACACATTTTCGGTTGAGTCCGACATCGTGTTTGCTTAAAGTCTTGCACTATTTGCTCTAAGACGCATTCTTAGCTGAACCCAAAATATTTTGAGCGTGCACTTGCATATTTTTGGGGGGTTCAACATTTAGGGGGGGTGTGATTGCTTTTCAGCACTAGTAATCTTTGCTTTCATTCTCCTTTCTACATAATTTCACAACTTGCAATCAACATAACTTCACTTGAATTCAACTTAAAATAGATTTATTTAAACTTAAACACTTAACACCCTTAAAATATCATGAATAGAAGGTTAAAATTTCAATCATTCTTAGAAGCAAAGGGTTGTATAAGATCACCATGGGTATTGAAGTAGAACCCAACACTGATGTTGAAAAGGTCAACTATTACAATCATAGCGATGAAGCCTATGGATTACTTAGGTTGTTTATGTCTCCAAAAATTCTCTTCCATTTAGAAACCTCCAAGACTCCCAAAGACATATGGAACACCCTAAAAACCTTATTTGGGAAGCTTGATGAGATGAGAGGTCATGAGCTCGAAAACGAACTCATAAGTCTAAGTCCTAGCAAATTTGACACCCTACAGGACTTCTTCACTAAGTTTAAGGCCCTTAGATTGCAATTGAAAGAATGCGGGATAGAGAAGAAAGATGATCAATTCATCCTTTCTATTCTCGCAAAGTTAGGTCCAAGCTATTTAGTCTTTGTCTCCATTTTCCATGCCACAAAAAGTGCCCTTGGCACTACATGGAAAATTCCTTCTTTGGATTCAGTCATTGCTGACTTGACTAGGGAGCAAGATAAGCTAATTCAAATGGGCAAAATGAAGTCTACTTAACCCCAAGATTTGATATCTATAAATTATAAGGATAAGACTTCAATAAAGGAGAAGAAGAAAAAGAACAAGGACTAGGAGAAGAAAAAAGAAAACAACAATCCTACCAAAAACAACACTGAGTTTTCCTATTCCAATGCTAAACCTAAGAAGGAGAAGGTTGAGTGTGCCTATTATAAAAAGATAGGGCATGATGAACACAAATGCATGAACAAAAAAATAGATCACCTAACTCATCTTCTAGAGAAGCACAACATAGGTTTGCCTGAGTCCATCAAGCAGAATTCTTCTACCCAAGATTATACCAAGGCAAAAGGCAAGGGTAATGAGAAAGAAAAGGGTAATGCCCTTATAGAAACTGCAGCTTCTACAACATCATGGGTCATTGATTCGAGTGCTTCTCACCACATGGGCTCTTCACTAATTGATTTTTCATCTTTAGAGCCTTGTAGCATGACTTCAATTAGTTTGGGTGATGGCACATCAGTTTTTGTTGTAGAGAGAGGGTCAGTTGAAATGGATGGAGGAACATTCAATAATGTTCTAAGTGTTCCTTCTCTTTCAACTAATCTCCTATCAGTGTACCAAATCACTCACATTGGTCAGGGCATGAGAGTTGAGTTTTCACTAGATTCAATGGCTATCAGGGAGTTACATAGTGATACTACAGTGGCAGTGGGTAGGGAAGATCACCAAGCAAGGTTATACACCTCACATTTTTCACCATATTCTTCTCCAACAACATTGCTAACTCATTTAGATGGAGTTATAAAATTATGGCATGAGTGGTTTGGCCACCTTAACTACCACTACCTTGAACAACTTTGCAAAAATGACATGGTCATTGGCTTGCCTCATGTCCAATTCTCAAAAGGACTTTGCGAGGGGTGCTCCCTTGGGAAGCATCTCGAAGCAAAATTTGACAAAGGTAAAGCTTGGAGGGCTTCACAACCTTTGGAGTTAGTCCACAGTGATGTATCGAGACCCTTTCCCAAACCATCTTTCACAAGGGCCAAGTATATCCTCACTTTCATTGATGATTTCTCTAGGTACACTTGGATATATTTTCTCAAACAAAAGTCTGAAGTGTTTGAAAATTTTCTAGACTTCAAGGCTCTTGTTGAGAAACAAAGTGAAAAATCCATCAAGGTTCTTCAAACTAATAATGGAGGGGAGTATGTCAGCAACATGTTTGAGCAATTTTGCACCACAGAGGGGATTGATTTTCAGTGCATAGTCACTTACAGTCCTTCACATAATGGGGTTGTAGAATGAAAAAATAGGTTCTTGAAAGAGATGGGTGGCTATATGATTCACTCCAAATCCTTAGCACCATAGTACTAGGCTGAAGCCATCAATTGTGCTTGCTACATTCAAAATACGGTTTCTCATAAAGCTTTGAAAGGGATAACACCCTTTGAAGCTTGGCACAAAATGAAACCTAATGTTGAGCACCTTAGGGTTTTTGGATCCCTAGCCATGGCTCGCATACTGAAGAAAAATGCAAAGCTATGGAACATCAGTCCAAGCCTTGTATTTTTGTAGGATATCTAGATGGTGTTAAGGGGTATCACCTTCTAGATCCAACCACTCATGATTTGTTCATTGAGAGAAGTGTCCATTTTTAGGAGAGCCCTAGAGACTCAACACTTGTCACTTATTCTCTCTCATAAGATCTACTTCTTCATGATGATTCCTCAGATTTATATCAGCCACAACAGGTTCGTGAGCTAGAGACATCTTCTTCTTCTTTGATTTTAGATAGCGAGGACAGTGATGCAGTATCATCCACCTCTAGTCAATCAAAGGATGAGGAGTTAACACCCGACTCACCCTCTTTTGGGCCACTTTGGGCCAGACAGACACTTGAGAGTGCTGGCACTTGGGAAGGAGATCCTACAGATGACAAACAAACAAGGGGGGATTTTCAGAGAGATCCACATGCCTTCTTTGCTTCAGTTTCATATCCACAGACATTTTGAGAGGCATCGAGGGTACCTGAGTGGGATAGTGCTATGGAGGAAGAATATTCTTCCTTAATCAAAAATCACACTTAGGATTTGACTTCACTTCCTAAGGAAAGGAAGATGGTTCAATGTAGGTGGATATATAGGACCAAGTTTGTAGCAGATGGGTCAGTTGATAAGTACAAGGCACGATTGGTTACCAAGGGTTTCTCATAGGTGGCAGGCATTGACTACTCAAAGACCTTTGCACCTGTTGCAAAGATGACTTCTATCAGACTCACCTTAGCTATTGCCACAACACATGGTTGGGATGTACACCAGATGGATGTGAAGAGTGCCTTTCTTCACGGAGACCTAGAGAAGGAGATCTACATGGAGCAACCACCAGTATTTGTTTAGGATTATTCCTTAGTATGCAGACTTAGGAAATCTATCTATGGCCTCAAATAGGCCTCTCAGGTTTGGTACACCAAGATGGATTCCTTCCTTCTCATAGTGGGTTTCACTAGGTGCCATTTTGATCATAATGTCTACTTTTTATGGCAAGATGACTCACTCTTGATTCTAGTTCTTTATGTTGATGACCTTTTGATCACCGAGAGTTCTTCATCGGCTATTGCAGCAGTGAAGGCATCTCTCTAGGATAGATTTGACATGACAGACTTGGGTTTGTTGCACTACTTCCTTGACATCGAGATCTCACAGTCAGATTTAGGGATTTCTCTTACACAGCCTAAGTATGCTCTTGACTTATTGGCTCAGTTTCACATGGCTGATTGCAAGCCATCTCTGACTCCCTTTCTATCAGGAGTCAAGCTTGACACTGACTATTCTTCACCATTAGTTGATGCCACTTGGTATTGAAAACTTGTTGGCAGTCTCATCTACTTGACTCACACCAAGACTGACATATCATATACAGTGGGACTTGTCTCTAGATTTATGCAGGAACCTCATGAGTTGCATTGGAAAGTAGCTAAGAGGATCTTGCATTACATACAGGGTTCACATAGATACGAGATTCATTACAAATTTGGCATAGAGGTTGACTTGGTTGGATTTATAGATTCAGACTGGGCTAGTGATTCACAGACTCACAAGTCCACTTCTAGCTACAGTTTCTCTCTAGGTTCTGGTCCTATCAGTTGGTTTAGCAAGAAGAAGAATGTTATTGCTATATCATCCATAGAGGTAGAGTACAAGGGAGCTATTAATGTAGCTACTGAGGCTATTTGGCTTCAGGGGATTCTTTCTGAGTTTGGCATTCCTATCAGGCAGCCCACCATCATTTATTATGACAACCAGAGTACCATTCAGATTTATAGGAATCCAGCTTAGCACCAATGGACCAAGCACATAGAGATTCACATGCATTTCATTCAGGAGCTTATTCATAGTCAGGTCATTGACTTAATCTTTTGCTAGTCTTCAGAGTAGGTTGTAGACATCTTCACCAAAACTTTCACCGAGAGCAAGTTGATTCATCTATGAGCTCTTCTTGGGGTGTGGTTTACATTTACAGTAGCATCATCTTTTGGGGGCACCTTCTAGCCTCTTCATTTATTTTATGTTTCTCTTTTGGGGGGGAGTTTTTTCTTATGAGTTTTCTTCTTTTCTCTATCTTATGGGAGATTGCATTTATACATGGGTACCTCATCAGGCCTAGTTGTCGGGACCCATTTTATATTTTCACACTACCCACCTAAGCTACGCTTATAGGGAGGTGTTAGTGTAGGTTTTTATTTTTCCCTATTATTTAATTAGGGAAATTATATATTTGTGCATACATGGAGTTTTCCTAGATTCATGGGATATGCTAGCTTATGTGGAGCTATGTCTCATAGATGTGTCATAGGTGTCATAAGTAACTCCTTTGACTGGCTATTCTGGGTATAGGAGTTACTTCTCTATTCGTAGCACCCTGTCACCACCTTTCATGGAGGAGTTACAGTCTATTCTTGGGGTGCCTTGACCACCTTTTGTGGAGGAGTTACTTACGTGGTCTCTTATATGTATTCTTCACTTTGGCCATCTTATGTTATTGAAATATTGGCTTTTCTCCAAATTGTCTATGCAATTGTCTTTTGTTTGATTTTATTTACTTTAGCATTTTATGGTATTCACTTGCTTCATCCCATGCAACCACAACTTGTGCATCCTCGTTATTCAGACCTTGGCGAATCTTCTGATACATATTAGATGTAATGAATGAGAGTATGACTAAGGACTTTGTATATGTGATGAAGAAGGAGTTTGATATGTCCATGCTAGGATAACTATCATTCTTCCTTGGGATACAAGTCAATTAATCATAAAGAGTTATATTCATTTCACAATTTAAGTACATAAGATAAATGTTGAATAAATTTGAGATGGAAGATTTCAAGGTAGTGTTGACGCAGTGGATTGCTCCTGGGGGTAGGACGCCTAGATCCCACCCTTCCACATGCAATAATGGAAACTCCCCTCTCACCTATGGGACTAGCGAAGTTGGAGGGAAGAGTCTCTAGATAAGGGCTAGCTCCCTCTGATGTATCATTTAGGCCCTGGTTTCTCCTACTACTAACAAAAAATGTAAAAAGTGGGGGATGAAAAGAGAGAAAGAGATGATGAAAATAGAACCTAAGCCTATGAAAATAGAATGTGATACACTAGAAAAGGCTAATCTACTCCACCTGAACATACACTTTCCACTGAGAACAAGCTCCCATACACTTCATCTGACACGAGAAAACCTTCTACATCAGTGGGTTAGGGGTCCGTGGAGATATAGGGAGGAAATAAATACCAGAGGCATTCTTAGACACACTACAGTAGCCTATCCACTTTACCTATACTCCTCTAGGGACACTTCTGATAGACCTGTAAAAGGAAACTCAGAAAATGCACCAGACATGCTAAAATCATCTTGTAAAAGGATTATGAAAATAACTTAACACAGAATCAAGGCATAGACACATACTAAAGATGTAAAACTTAGAATGGAGGTAAAAATGCTATGTTTTGATTCAAGGTAAAATTCCAGCAGAGCTCTGCCTTACAAGCCTGAGAGATTTTGGGTAGAGTTTTGCCTTATGGGCTAAGAGAGTGGATCCTTCTCCAAAGAGAATTTTTACAATATATAGAGAAAGGGGAAGAGAACTTGGTGCCTCTTTTGAAAACACTTTGGAACTCTTTGACTTGGGAAGAGGGAGTTGTTTGGTTGTTGGTTCCCATTTTGACTTTGGCGTCCCAACATTAATAAGAAAACATGGCCGTGCCTCTTTTCCTGCAAATAGACTATTTCCTCCAGATATTCACATGGTTTGTCCCCTTATAAATGCAAAAGGGAGAAGACAGGCTATGCCATTTACTGTTTGCACCATTTGGTGATCATTTGGCAATAAATCACCTCTCCTTTGCCACTTCGACTGGCTTTGTCTACTTTTGCACTTTGTCTTCTTCCTTATTTTGTCCCTTTCTAGCTTCTTTGGCCCTTGGGGGTGATCTTCTGGTGGGTCACTGTGTTCCTAGGGCTCTTTTCATGGTTGGAACTTGGGCATTTTGAAAATAAACAACTTTTTACTTGTATAAATTTGACATTCACACACCCGTCATCACTTGAAAACCAATGGCTAGTTAGCCATGTTTAATTTTGACAGCTTTCAGGACGTCACCGTCCTTGGCAATTTCCTTCAGCTTTTTGCTGTGGACAATTTTCCCATAGACTAATTTTTGTGAACAATTTTTCCACAGACAAAAGTCTGTAAGAATTGTCTTCGAGCACTTTGCTTTCCTTTAAAATTTCCATCAGCTTTTCCTCCCACAACGTTTTTCCAAATTTCTTCAGACTTTTGTCCAAAGGAATTCCTTCGGACAAAAAGTCTGAAAGAATTCATTTCTTTTGCTTTAGTCTTTTGCAAGATTATTTTTTGTGGCCTCTTTGAAGTGATCCATGCCCTCTGCAAGGGCTCTTGAACCTAGAACTACCCTCCACAAGGGCACTTGTGCTTCAAGAGGCTTGGAACTTTGATTGAACTGCTCCCTTGAACCAATTGATTGAACTGATTGATTGAACCGGTTCAATGGTTCAATACATTTGTTAAACCAACTTTGAACTGAGTGTTGAACCAAGCTCGTTAAACCAATCCATTGAACCGGTTCAAAGGTTTAATGGTTCAATCGATTGTTGAACTAAGGCATTGAACTGAGCAATGAACCAAGCATTGATTCAAAGTGATATACCGAAACCTTTGAACCTTAGCATTGAATTTAAAGTTTGAACTGAGCCGATGAACCAATCGTTGAACCAATCCATTGAACCAGCTCAATGGTTAAAGTGATTGTTGAACCAAACTTGTTAAACTCTTTGTTTAAACCAAAAGCCATGAACCAAACGATGAACCAAGGCTAATGAACTTGAGCGATGAACTTGCTGATTGAACCAAGGCATTGAACTTGAGATTTGAACCAAGTTGATGAACCAACTGAGTGAACCGAGTGATCGAACCATCCAATGAATTTTGCCAATTGAACCAAGCTTTGAATTGGAGCATTAAACCAAGCTGGTGAACTAACTGAGTGAACCAAGTGATTGAACCATCTGATGAACTTTGTCGATTGAACTCTGTGTTGAACCAAAACGTTGAACTGAAGCGTTGAATGGGCGCAATGGTTCAAAGATGCCAAGTTTCTTTGTGAATTTCTTCAGATGAAAATCCAAAGAAGCTTTGTTAAATCTTTCCCTCTTTGGCTGGTTCTTCAACTACTGAAAGAAAACCTGTAGAGTTCATAGAAGTCCATAGAAACCTTGCAAAGTCCATAGAAATGGACCTGTAGAGTCCATAGAAATGGACCTGCAGAGTCCGTAGAAAACCAAGCTCTGTAGAGTCTATAGAAATAGACCTACAGAGTCTGTAAAAATTTTGTAGAGTCTATAGAAATTGTCAGATTAATTCAAAATAAAAAAATTAATTGACTTAGAATAACAGGGGAAGAAGGGAACCGATTTTTGGCCTATTGGACAAAAAATGGTTAACAAATTGGTGACTCCTAGGGGAAGCATGTCTGCTATGCTTAAAGACCAATTGCCTTATAGTCCATTGGGCACAGAGTTAGATGTAGCTTTAAAGAAAGGTTAACAATAGCCCCAAAAGATCCAAGAATCAAACACAGATCTTTTTACCCCAGACATAAGGGAAAGCACACAGAAGACTAATACACTATCTGTGTAAAAATGCACTTAGGGAAAGCAGGAAAAGAAACTAAAAGTGACTACTATGTACAACTAACCAAGTGCATATGCTTCCCTCTTGGATCAAAGGGAAATTTTTTTAAGTCCCCTCCCTGGTAAGGAAACTTATGGTGCCAGACAAGTGGCTGAATGAAAAGGAGATTCGGTGACCTGCTCCTCTTGCCTGCCACCTGGGTTGTCTTGTATCTAAGTGGAGATTCAAACATGCTTCCAACATATACGTACTCTGCTTGTTCTTGGAAGCTTACCTCCTATTGGTTCTTCATGCTGATGTATCTTATCAGGAAATCCATGGCTGTTGGCTCATCACCATAAGCCTTTTGATCTGTATAGTCCCTTTGCAGTGCATCATGAATTGGCTTGTCTCCTTCTGCCTCATGCTTGGGTTCCATGGTATGATCATCCTCCTTGATGGCTTCAAAGAAAATATCTTTATATTCACCAACCTATTGAAAGGATAAATCTAAAAGCATGCAGTCCCTTTGCATACTCATTTGAGTCCTAATGCTGCCTTCTCCACTCTTATCCAACTCGTAGCCTTCTTGAAGAAAAGTGCAACCTACTCCAATGACTTCAAATGAATTATTCAAAACATGAACTAGAGATTGTCCATGCTCCTTCATGACATCTATGGTGATCTCCTCCTCATCCACACTCATGAAGTCTCCCTGATCAGTCATAAACTGAGCATACTCCTTTTCACTTGCTTCCTCCAAAACATGTTCCTCCTTACAAAGGGGGAAAATGGAAGGCTGACAGATGAACTCATGTGGAAGAGGAGGTAGTCCCTGAGCTAGAATCAAATGATTCTCCTCTTTCCATCTGGCCAGTACTTCATTTATATCAGGTGTGGCCTAATAACTTTCTTGGAGGTGCATGGATAGGGTGTGTTCAGACATAGAATCTACTATTTGGTCTAAAACATCCACCACCAGCTGGTTGAGGAAACTGGCTCTAGACTCCAACTCTGCAATTCGTCTATCTATATCTTCTTGGAAGAGCCTTTTTTGGAGGTCACAATCATCATTGAGAGTAGGAGAAACCTCATCTTCTTCAAGGTTTTGAGCAAAACGTTTCTCTTCCTCTTCCTTTCCAACCCAAGATTCCATTGTTTTCTTCTAACTCGTGACCTTGGGATTGGAATTTTCCCCTTGTGAACAAGGAGTAACTTTATCCTCTTCAAGGTCCTGAGCTGGTTCATGATGTTCCTTCTTCCAGCTTGGAATTTGGAGATCATGCTGAAAAACTTGAGGAGGTTGGGGAAGATTTGGGAGGGTTTGCTCATGTACAGGAAGAGCTGTCTGAAAAGAGGTGTGCTAGAAAGCTAAGTACACGAGATTGAGAGTAGGATTGATTGATGTATCAGATCAGCTAGAAGGATCAAGTGCCATCTGGTAGAAAGGATTTGGCACACAAGAGGGGGCTTTCTTTAGAATAGGAGGGGGCAGACCTCGGGCCAAAACTTATTGATTTTCATCCCTCCACTTTACCAATACTTCATCTATATTGAAATCAACTTGTGGATTGGTAGAAGGGGTGTCTTTTGGCATTAGCTCCTCTACAAGGTCTGAAAGCTCCATCTCTCTTTCTCTAAGTAGTCTCATCCTAGCTTCCAATTCGTCAATCTGCTTAGCTAGATTATCCTCACCTTGTACCTCTTGGAGCTCGTAGGAATCATCATAGAGATGGGAAGTGCATGAAGGTTGCCATGAAGTATAGGAAGCTTCTTGAGGAAGGGTGGGAGGGACTTGAAAAGGACTAACCTTATCTTGTACCTCACAATCATGGACAATGCCTTTCTCCTCCTTGCTATTCCATGACTCAAACACTTTATTCCAGCTCAAGATATTCAGATTGGGCATCTCCTTTTGGGGTGATGGGGCCACAATGTGAGAGGGTAGTGAGGGTTTAGATTCCACTTCCCTTGCTGCCAAAATAGATTGATACATTTGAATATTTGCCAATTTAATCTATTTATCAAGATTAGCCTGAAACACAAGATTTAGTGTTTCGAAACTCTCCTCAACATGATTAGGGAAAGGGCTTTGATAGGTTTGACTTGGCTCACAAGCAGGGGCTGTGTATGACTGATATGACACTTGGGGCAGTGAGTATGTAGGTTGATAGACTTAGTGAGGCTACTTCTCATAAATACTTAGCTTCTCTTCCAAAGATGCAATCAAACCACTCACATCTAGCATCTCACTTGTAAGCCTTTGCCAATTGGCTCTTTCAATAGGATCCCATTTACTCTTAACCTAGTCTAGTGCATTTATCACTTGATGGACAACATGATCAGGGATTTCTTGGCCACATCCCCTTCTAGTGTTTAGATCTATTACATACTTTTCATATCCCAATAGTGCTTGTTTGAAGGTGGAGATGGGTTGATTGGTAAAGAGATTGGGTTGAGTAGGAGAAGTCACACATTGAGAAGACTGGGCATAACGCTGATATAGCTCATGATAGAGCTGGGGCTGGTCATATTGGACCTAATAAGGGTCAACATAAGGCTGGTAGGAATCATAGCCATACTAGCCAAGGAAAATAGGGTTCATGGTTCTGAATGATGGAATTATACATATCATAATACTATTTCTTGATGGCACCAGAACTGCTTAACTAGTTGATTTAACTCATAGTCACCATTGGTGTTGATGCAAAAGCCTCCAAAGGCTGGTTAGTTGAAGAACACACCAAAAAATTCTTCAACTTTGTGGACACAACTTGTCCTAGTTAGTCCCACCGGGTGTGCCAAAAATTGTTGACACAGTGGATTGGACCTGGGGGTAGGACACCTAGCTCCCGCCCTTCCACACACAACAATGGAAACTCCTCTCTCACCTGTGGGATCAACGAAGCTAGAGGGGAGAGTCTCTAGATAAGAGCTAGCTCCCTTTGATGTATCATTTATGCCCTAGTTTCTCCTACTGCTAACAAAAATGTAAAAAGAGGGGGGATGAAAAGAGAGAAAGAGATGCTGAAAACAGACTCTAAGCCTATGAAAAGAAAATGTGATACACTAGAAAAGGTTGATCTAGGCTACCCAAACATACACTTTCCACTGAGAACAAGATCCCATACACTTCATCTAACATGAGAAAACCTTCTACATCAGTGGGTCAGGGGTCTGTGGAGATGTTTGGAGGAAATAACTACCAGAGGTGTTATGAGACACACTGCAGTAGCCTATCCGATTCACCTATACTTCTCTAGGGATACTTCTGATAGACCTATAAAAGGAAACTCAGAAAATGCACTAGACATGCTGAAATCATCCTGCGAAAGCATTATGAAAATGACTTAACACATAATCAAAGAATAGACACATACTAAAGATGTAAAACTCAAAATGGAGGTAAAAATTCTATGTTTGGATTCAAAGTAAAATTTTGGTAGAGCTCTGCCTTACAAGCTTGAGATATTTTGGGCAGAGTTTTGCCTTATGAGATAAGAGAGTGGATCATTCTCCAAAGAGAATTTTTACAATATATAGTGAAAGGGGAAGAGAACTTGGCACCTCTTTTGAAAAGACTTTGGCACTCTTTGACTTGGGAAGAGGGAGCCATTTGGTTGTCGGTTCCTATTTTGAATTTTGCATCCCAACATTAATGAGAAAACATGGCCATGCCTCTTTTCTTATAAATAGACTATTTCTTCTAGATATTCATGTGGTTTGTCCCCTTATAAATGTGAAAGGGAGAAGAAAGGCTGTGTCATTTACTATTTACACCATTTGGTGATCATCTGGCAATAACTCACCTCTCCTTTACCACTTGGATTGGCTATGTCTGCTTTTGCACTTTGTCTTCTTCCTCATTTTGTCCCTTTCTAGCTTCTATGGCCTTTATGAGTGATCTTTTTATGGGTCACTACGATCCTAGGGCTCTTTTCATGGTTGGCGCTCAAGCATTTTGAAAACAAATGGATTTTTTATTGGCTTAAATTTGACATTCACGCACCCGTCATCACTTGAAAACCAATGGCTAGTTCATCGTGTTTATTTTTGATGGCTTTCAAGATGTCACCGTCCTTGGAAATTTCCTTCAACTTTCTACTGCAGACAATTTTCCAATAGACTAATTTTTGCAGACAATTTTCCCGCAGACAAAAGTCTGCAAGAATTGTCTTCGACCACTTTGCTTTCCTTCAGAATTTCTGTCAGCTTTTCCTCCCATGGTTTTTTTCCAAATTTCTTCATAATTTTGTCCAGAGGAATTCCTTCGTATAAAAAGTCTGAAATAATTCATTTCTTTTGCTTTAGTCTTTTGCGAGATTCTTTTGTGTGGCCTCATTGAAGTGCTCCCTACCCTCTGCAAGGGCTCTTGAACCAAGAACTGCCCTCTGTAAGGGCACTTGTCCTTCAGGAGGCTTGGACCTTTGATTGAACTACTCCCTTGAACCAACTGTTGAACGAATTGATTAAACTAGTTGATTGAACCGGTTCAATGGTTCAATACGTTTGTTGAACCAACTTTGACCTAAGCGTTGAACCAAGCTCGTTGAACCAATCCATTGAACCGGTTCAACTGTTCAATGGTTCAAGCGATTGTTGAACCAAGGCATTGAATCAAGTGATGAACCAAGAATTGATTCAAAGTGATGGACTGAAACCTTTGAACCTTAGCATTGAACTTAAAGTTTGAACCAAGCCGATGAACCAACCATTTAACTAATCCATTGAACTGGTTCAACGGTTCAAGAAATTATTGAACCAAGCTCGTTAAACTCTTTGTTTGAACCACAAGCCATGAACCAAGTGATGAACCAAGGCCAATGAACTTGAGCGATGAACTTGCTAATTGAACCAAGGCATTGAACCGACACATTGAGCCAAGCTAATGAACCGACTGAGTGAACTGAGTGATTGAACTAGCCGATGAAATTTGCCGATTGAACTCTGCATTGAACCAAAGCATTGAACTTAAGCATTGAACCAGTTGAATGGTTCAATGGTTCAAAGATGCCAACTTTCTTTATGAATTTATTTAGACAAAAATCCAAAGAAGCTTTGTAAAATCTTTCCCTCTTTGACTGGTTCTTCAACTGCTAAAATAAAACTTGCACAGTCCATAGAAAACCAAACTCTACAGAGTTCGTATAAATAGACCTGCAGAGTCCGTAGAAATTCTATAGTGTCTGTAGAAACTGCCAGATTCATGCAAAATAAAAAAAATTGAATTGGCTTAGAATAGCAGGGGAAGAAGGGGACCAATTTTTGGCCTATTGGGCAAAAAATGGTCAACAGGTAGTTAACACACCTATGATCACAGGGTGTAAGTTAAGAAAGGATGATGAATCTCTAAAGTTCAATCAAACATCATTTAGGTCAATGATTGGAATTTTGTTATAAACTACTACCTATAGACCTAACATCATGCAAGTATTAGGTCTCGTGGGAAGATTTTAAGTAGACCCAAATGATTACAAGCAGTCAAAAGAATACTTACATATCTCAAGGGTACTATAGAGTTTGGGTTGTGGTATTTAATGAGCAAGGATTTTAACTTAACAGCCTATACAAATACAAACTGGGTAGTGAGTCTAGATGATAGGAAAAGCACTAGTGGATGAGACTTCTTGTTAGGATAATGCCTAGTATCATGGATAAGCAAGAAGCATACATTAGTGGTATTATCTAATTGTGAGGCTAAATATATTGTAGAAGCTTCATGTTTCACTAAAGACTTATGGATGAGGTAGACCTTAAAGGACTACAAAATGGAGTATGATAGTCTTATTCCTATCTTTTTTGATAATACAAGTGCTATAAGTGTATCAAATAACCCAATTATGTACTCAAAGAATAAGCACATTCTTATCAGGTATCATTTTCTAAGAGAAGAGGTAAGTGAACAAAATGTCAAGCTTGAGTATGTATCTACTAAAGATTAGATTGCAGATATTCTAACCAAGCCACTTCCAAAGATAACATTTGAACATCTAAGACAAAAATTGGGTGTAATTATTACCCCTAGTAGTCATTAAGGGATTAAAGTGCATAGGGGGAGATAATCAGGTGGTTCATTAGTTTCAAGACTAGGTGAGTAGTGGTGAGGAGATATGCATTAATATAGGGGGAGAATGTTTGTTTGATGTTTCAGAAACTCATAATCTTGTGTGTTGATTTTTTGGTTGCAAAAGATGTGATCTAAGAAGTTATAGGTACGTATTTGTAATTAATGTCAAAAGGGGAGAAATTTTATAATGGGGGATAAATAGCCTATTAAGAGAAGTTTCGGAGAGTGGTTTCCATTGATGATAAAAGGGGAGATTGTTGAGCATTGTCATTGGTATCAAAGGTGCATATTGTGAAGGTGAATTTCAAAGGTGACTAAGGATAGTTGGAAATGTGTGATGTGACAAGGTGCATATAATAATTTTCTCATGAGAGAGTGTTTTCATAGAAATATAGAATTTTAAGGCAACTAATGCCTTATGTTTACATTAAAAGTTATATGTCATTGATGTCAAGTGTATAGGAAACATAGTCATGACATGAAGAGGTATGTGCATGGTGAAATGAATGAATATATGAATTTAAAGATTGTATGGAATTTATTTAACATGTGATTAAGGAATAAAATCATTCATGAGAGTTTTAGGGTGAGACTATAGCAAGAGGACCTTTAGTCTACATCTATACCCAGAGTACTCTTAGACCCTGCTTGGTCTAGTACGGTATGAAGATCAGATTTTAAGGAAATTATGCACATGAGATAATGGACAAAGGTGAGATAAGTTATTTTAGGTATGACAACAAAGTTTTAGGTTAGGATTTGAAGGAAAAGTGCATGAATCACTATTTTAGGCCTTCTGAAGCTCATAGAATGAGCTCTCAAACCTGAGAAGCAATTTCATACATTCATTGGCATGTGAAACCTTTGTATTGGAATATGAGATATTAAGGAGAGATGGGTAAGGGTCATACATAATATCTCTATGTATTAGTTTTGGAATAAAGTGGTAGTCCTTTATGGATAATCATTAACACCAAAACTTGTGTTAAATCTTCCTAAAACCCTAATAAGGACTTGATATGAATGATTTTATTTGAAAGAACTCAATATGGATAAAATTAATAGAAAATATATTGGATCATGTATTTAACTCTCCCAGGTATCTCCAATTGGTGGTGGTTAATCAAATGAGAGAGAAAATGTATAGATACATGCCTATTTTTTAGGAAGTTACTGTAGCTCTCAAAAGTTGAACTGGTCAAGAAAAGAAAATGAATGGTAGAAGAAGCTAGAGACTCATTTTATATGTACATGATGAATTATATATAGGTTATATATTTCACGTTTTCTAATTTTGTCATCCAAGTAAGCTAGTCATAGATAGATCTAATGGTGTGAATAATGTAAAACCTAGGCAAAGATAAAGAGATAGATTTGAGGGTATGTGCATGATATATTGATGCAATAAAGTGCACGAATAATATATTTATGAATTTTATGTCATTTTCATGTTTTGGATAATATTTGGAGGTTAGTATATGTGGTGAAAATGTTTCTCATAAAATGACATGTCTGGTTTAGATAGAACTGTGAAACATAGGGTCAAGAAATTGGTTTGCAAGACCAATATTTACCTTTAGACGATATGAATTTTATTTCTATGAATGTTATGGATATCTCATTGAAATTTTTTTATGAATTAGGATTCGTGAAAAGTGTTTACATATGCATTAGAGGTATAATTCATCATGACTAGTTTTTGAGATGATTTGGCAGTTCTGAGTGAGTTGCAAAGATATTCTTGAGCCCTTATTTCATAAGTGAAGGTATTCTAAGAATTTTTTGATGACCTTGAGGTCATGGATAATCTATATAGATGTTTAATTTTTCATGGTTAAGTATCTTAAAGCTGTTTAAGCTTAATTATTGTAAGATAGACTTTTGAGGTACACATGCTTAATTAGGCAGTTTGTCCTAAAGGAACTTTCATGGTATGAACTAAGGATGAAGGTCTATCCAAGCATTAAGGAGGTTATAAGATTTTATTGGCTAAATTATTGAATTGTTTTTTATCATTGGATAAGGTGATATGGGCCCAAAAATATAAATCTTTAGCATTAAGAGGACAAACACAATTCAACTAGGTCTCCATGAGACCTAAAGGAAGAGTAATGTCTAATTGAGTTATGGAAAACCAAAAGGGGTTAAAATTATTATTTAACCATGTTTATAATATATCATAATACCCATTTATGGAAAAACTAAGAGGGTGAATGTTTATGACTGACCAAGTGGTATGTGACCATGAGACTAGTATATATACGAGGCATTTTAGGCTTATTTGGGTGTGTGAGGATATATGCGAATAAAATGATGCATGGTTGAGGAGAAGGAGGTATTGAAATAAGTTTTAGATAGTAAAAAAAATCATAGGTGTGGAATGTGATAAGAAATCATGTGGTGGTTGAGTTGGTGTTGAGTCACTTAGGGTTTGGTGCTTCCTTACAAGTAGGTGATTGTTAAAGCCTAATCAAGTGTGTACTTGATTTTATTGGGGTTGGTGATCCAATTTGAGTTGCTTCTCAGATGAATTTTTAATTTTTTTGATAGGAAAGTAGTCCATTTTCAAATATCACAGTATTTTTTCTTCCCCTTGAGGGTTTCCCACTCATATATGTGTTTTCTTATTTCATGGTCATGTGAATGGTTCTTTATGCATTACTAGATCACTTTGTTTCTTTCATGGTTCATGTATAATTGAAATAATTTTTTAAAAAAATTATTCACTCTCCCTCTTAGTAATTATTCTTATAATAGTGTATAGTTAGAAAAGTAATGAAACAAGAACTACACATTGAGCAATGAAACTCTACTACCAAGACATTCATGTAAGGTCAAACTTCAGGATGACAAGATAGAAATGTGACTAATATTGTTGATATAAATATGGTCAAATATTTTAACCCAAATAAAATTACCAATCTCTTTTCTCGATAGGAGAAGGGAAAAAGAGAAAAGGGCCTATGTTGGCATTGGGATAATAAATGGTATAGAGGACATAAGTGTGTCAATGGTGAAAAAAGACTAATGATTATTGAGAATGAGGTTTTGGAGGAAGATGAATTAGCTATAGAGGAACAAAAAATATAATAGGATCATGAAAATTATAAGGAGGAAATAAGCCCCAATATCTCTCTACATGAATTAAATGGGATAAGCACACCACAAACACTCAAATTGGTAGGTTATATTAAAAAGAAGAAATTTATAGTTTTAGTTGATATAGGAAGTAACCATACTTCATTGATAGAAAATTAGCTAATGAGATCAATTACTTTGTGTATCTATTATCTAATTTTTAAGTCATGATTGTGAATGGGAAACAGCTGTATTCTGGGGGTAAATGTCATCATATCAAGCTGTCAATGGGGGACTATCAGCTAGATTCAGAAATGTTTGCCATACTGATTATGGGAGTAGATGTAGTTTTGGGAGTGTAATGACTTAAATAATTGGGATAGTGTATTTAAATTTTTAAGACTTATTCATGGTTTTTAGTATAAATGGAAAAAATCACACACTTAACAGGATTAAATATTCACCAAGACAAATTATTAGTTCTCACAGGATAGAGAAGTTACATAAGAAAGGATCTTATGGCATAGTGGCACAACTACATTTTTTAGAAGTGCATGATGTAGAAAATCAAGAATAGACAAATATTCAAATGATTATTCAACAACATCAAAAATTCTTTTAGTAACCAAAGGGCCTACCTCCAATCATACATCATGATCATGAAATTCAATTGAGTCTAAGAAGCATCCATCCTAACATTAGACCTTACCTCGACCCCTATGAACAAAAGTCATAAATTAAAAAATTGAAGGAAATGCTAGACTTGGGTATTATTCATCCTAATAAAAGTGCTTATTCATCTCCAGTGGTTATGGTTTAAAAAAATGAGTCATGGAGAATGTGCCTATATTACAGGGAACTAAATAAGATCACTTTAAAATATAAAATTCATATTATTGTCATTGATGAATTATTGGATGAATTTAATGGTGTTATTTTCTTTGCTAATTTAGATTTGCATTTAGGGCATTATCAAATTTAGGTAAAGGAAGAGGATGTACATAAGACTACATTCAAGACACATGACGGTCTCTATGAATTATTAGCTATGCCATTTGTTCTCACTAATGCTCCATCTACTTTTCATATCCACATGAATTCAATGTTTTGCCCATTTCTTCATAAATTTGTATTGGTGTTCTTAGATGACATATTAATCTATAGTAAAACATGGGATGAACATTTATATCAGTAGAAAAGATATTAAAGGAATTCAAAGACTATCAAATTTATGCAAGGAAATGTAAATTTTCCTTTCAAGTGAAGGAAGTAGAGTACTTAGGACATGTGGTATAACATGAAGGTGTTAAAGTTGAACCTAAGAAGATTGTAGCTATCAAAGATTCACCAAAACCTACAAATATCAATGTTTTGAGAGGATTCTTAGGTCTAAAACGATACTATATAATATTTATTTGTAATTATGCTCGCATATCAATACCCTTAACAAAATTATTAATAAGGATTTGTTTTCATGGGAAAACTTATCCACCCAAGTATTCTAATAATTAAAAAAAGCTCTTACTCCCATGCATGTGCTAGCTACCCTAGACTTCTCTAAGACATTTATGGTAGAATGTGATGCTTTTGGCCATGGCATTGGGGTGTTACTAATTCAATAATGACATACCTTAAAATTAAAGAGTCAATAATTAAAACGAAATAATTGGTAAGGCCCAAATATGAGAAATTAATTTTAGCAATTATTCACGTAGTTAAATAGTGGTGCCAATATCTCATGGGAAGGTATTACAAAGTTAAGATAGACTTATATAAGACATTTATGGTATAATGTGATGATTTTGGCCATGGAATTGGGGTATTACTAATTCAAGAATAGAATCCCTTAAAATTAAAGAATCAATAATTAAAAGGAAAGAATTGGTAAGGCCCACATATGAGAAATAAATTATAGCAATTATTCATGTAGTTAAATAGTGGTGCCAATATCTCATGGGAAGGTATTACAAAGTTAAGATAGATCATGAGAGTGTAAAGTATTTTTTGGAGAAATGATTGTGTTCAAATGATAAATAAAAATGTGTCATAGAGATGCTCATATATGGCTTTTAAATTATTTACAAAAAATAAATGAGAATATTGTAGTTGATACACTTCCCTGAGAGGATGTAGAAAAAGTGAAACTTTATGCTATTTATTTATTACAACCTAAATGGGTAGAAGCAACATGGGTGGAGTGGAAATAGGACACTCCAACTAGGAAACTCATACAATAATTACAAGAGAACCCATCTTATATAGATAAGTATGTTTGGAAAGGAGACTCATTATGGTACAAAGATAGACTCTTTTTATGTAAAAAATTAGAATTGAAAGCTAGAATATTATCTTGAATACATGACTCACCCATCATAGGAAATTATATTTTCTTAAAGAATTATCACTTTATAAAGAAGTATTATGTTTGGGAAGGCCTTAAGTGGGTTGTACATAAATTTATGGTAGAATGTTTGATATGCCAACAAAACAAAGGAGAAATGATTAAGACCCCAAGTCTCTTATAACCATTATCCATTCCAACACACCATTGGTTATAAATATGAATGGAATTCATTATAATCCTACCTAAATCAAATAAAATTGATGTGATATTAGTGTTTATGGATTAAATCACCAAGTACACACATTTTTGTGGGATTTCACATCCATTTTAAGCTAGTACCATGGTAGAAGTATTCATGAAAAAGGTACAAAAAATCCATGGCATTCCTAAAATCATTGCGAGTGATCATGATCATATCTTCACTAGGATATTTTGGACTGTACTATTTTTCATCTAGGGTACAAAACTTGAACCTAGTTCATCTTATCATCCATAATCAGATGGTTAAACAAAAATTATGAATAAATGTCTAGAAGGATACCTATGTTTTTTTCCTTTGAAAAAAAAGCACAATGGTCCAAGTGGATTTCACACATAGAATAGTGGTATAACACATCATTTCACACATTGATAAAGATGACACAATTTGAGGCTCTCTATGGCTACCCCATGTCTTCTATTACATCTTATTTGTAGGGTCATTCCAAATCCCATGTGGTCGAGGATCATCTTCAATACCAATGAGAAGTGCTTCAAGTCCTTAAGGATAATTTGGTTATGGCTCAAAATAGGATGAAATAGCAAACTAGTTAGTACTACAGTGAGAGGAATTTTGAGGAATGATATTAGGTTTTCCTTATCTTGTAACCATATAAAAAACAATCACTTAAATAAAATAAGAACATAAAGCTTTCAAAAAACATTTATGGGCCCTACAAGGTTCTACACTAGATCAAAAATGTTTATTATAAGTTAGAAATTCCACCTTATTCCAAAATTGATCATATATTTCATGTTTCATGCTTGAAGAAAGTAATTGGTTCCAAGATTCTAGTCTAGATCAAGTTGCTTGAGTTAGATAAAGAAGGAAAGTTCATTATGGTACTTGAAATTGTTATAGAGACATGACTAAATAAATTACACAACCTATCCATTTATGAATTTATCATCAAAAAGAATAATCTACCCACTAAATATGTAACATGGGAGGATGAAAATTTCATGCAACAACATTTTCAGTTGTTATGCATTAATGGAAATGATTTTTTTAAAGGGGAAGGGCATGTTACACCCCTAACCTTATGAGTACTAAGGTTATAGAATGGAGATCATAACCTTTATCTTTCAATTATTTTATTTTAATATTTAGACATTTATAATTTGAATGAATGGGTGTGACCATTCCCTATTATGGGTATGACTCTTCCTAATTATGGGTATATATATTGTCGAGCATGTATCTCCATAGTCATCATAAGTTTTATTATTGAACTCATTTATTCATTGATTTTGATTATTGGAGGTTTTCTCCTCAAAGTGGATAATATTTCAATGTTATTTCTATTAATATAAATAAATATCCTATAAATTTCATTATGTATGGTAGGGTCTACAAATTTTGTGAGAGATTTGGAATTTCAGCACAGAGTTGTTTCACATATTTACTTTTGAAATTGCTTCTATTATTAGAAATGATAGTATGAGGAACTCTAAAATGAAAAATGATTTTATTGAGGATGAATTTATAAATAGTGGTTCTAGTGACATTGACTAAAGGCATGGCTTCAAATAATTTGGTAAAATATTCAATAGCCACGATGATAAAAATATTCTCATCCTGTGATCAAAGTAGTTTACCTATGATATCTAATACCCACATTGAGAATGGACAAGAAGATTCCATAGTTTAGAGATCAACTAGTGGACAATTGATTAGATCATCATGAAGTTGGTATGGACTACACTTTTTAGCGAATTCAATAGTATCCTTTTCAAGAGTAGGCCAAAATTATCCCATACATAAGCATTTTTATGTTATAACATGTCCACTATAGTGACCCCCACAAATTACACCATGTGCTTGTTCAAGGAGAGGAGGAACCTCTTATTTCATTACACAGCAGAAGAGGGTACCTTCAATGTTGTAATAATAAATGGTGTTATATCAAAAGACATATTTGAATTATTATTTGTGAATTTTATTTTTTTCATAGGAATTCATTTTTGAAGGATAGGTTTGATACTAAAGGAATTGGATAATGTCTTTATACCATGGGATTTATCGAAGGATGATAGTTTCAATGTGAATATTGTGGTTGGATGGAATATGAAGACTTTATTATTTGAAAAATAAAGGTATAATTTGTAAGAAATTGGTGTGGATGAAATAGGGATGTTAAAAAATCAAGTGAATCAATGATAAAGTTTTAATTTATAGGGATGGGTTTGATAATAAAATAAGCAAATTATTTAGCAAGGGTAGTGGCTATTTGATGATAAGAAATAATATTTTCACTTTTACATTGATAATCACCATTAAATTTTTGATAGATGAGTTGAGAGTCACCCAAAGCATGAAAATATGCAATGTTTAAGTTAAGTGTCACTCTCATGCCTAGGATTAATGCTTCATATTTCACCATGTTATTAGTAACATCAAATGTAAGTAGAAATTTCAAATGAATAATTTTACCATGAGGAATAGTGAGTATACAACTTGCCTCAGCTCCTTGAAATCATTTAGTGCCATAAAAATGAAGGGCCCAAGTGTTTTCATATAAATCAATTTTAATTTTAGAAAATTACCCAATTACTACTTTAGAATTACTAGTATCGATAATGATAAAGGAATCTTCATGATTACTTGATTCTAGATCAACAATGAAGTTATGGAAGTGATTTGTGAGAGAGATATCCTGATTTAGACTTTCAATATCGAGGATATTGTCATCAGGGAGACTATATTGAAGGTGATAGGTATTAGGTATGGGAACTGCTGCAAGTTGGTCAACAATGACTTACCCTTTGAAAAAATTTTACATGATGATGTGGAGGTAAAATTCCATTAAAAGAATCATCCACATGGCAATTCTATCTCTAGGAAGAAAGGATTTAGAAAAAAATGATGGAGTGGGCTAGACTGAACTATGACATAAGTTGTTTGATAAAGCATGTAGTGCCAAATATTTTTAGCTATGAAATAGATAATGAGGCAATCAAATTCTAATTTGGTATAATGATTTTACTAATTGATGAGACCTTGACTTATATAGAAGATAACATACTCTCTTCTAGTATCATCTTGTTGGGTAATCATTTTCATAATAGATACAGGTGTGAAAGAACTATATAAGATTAAAGGATAAGCATCAAAGGGTGGATGAATGGTGGGTGGATTGAGTAATATTTATTTCATATTATGGATCACTTTATGAAAGGATTAGTCCATTCAAGAGCATTACCTTTTTTAAGAAAAGAATTAATAAAATAAATGTGATAAGCCATTCGAAGATAAATCATCGTATTACCCCAAACTTTTCAAGGTAAATATGAATATATAGAATGAAATGAAGAATATGCATGTTCAAAATAAAATTGATCTTAGTGGGATCGACATAAATACCATGAAGAGAAACTAATGACCCTATTAATTTACCAAATGTGACATCAAATACACATTTGTAAGGGTTTAGTCTAACTTTATATTTGATGAGTCAATTGAAGATGATATCAAGATCATAAAGATGAGTTTTGTAGATTTAGATTTGGTCATGAGATCATCACCAGGTTTCCATAATATTATGGATAAGGTCATGAAAAATATGGGTCATAGCTCATTGATAGGTAGATTTGACATTTTAAGGGATAAAGGGCATTTTAACATAGCAAAAGGTGCCCCACTCTATGTGAAAGTTGTCTTGTGTTTATCTTTGCAGGTGATATAAATTTGATTATAGACCATAAAACCATCCATGAGGGAAAACATTTTATAGCTAATAGTGGAATCAATGATGGCATCTATCAAAGGTAATCATAAGTTATCTTTGGGACAAGTAGTGTTGAGGTTATAGAAACTGATGCAAAAATGAATGACCATGGTGATTTTTTAATGAATAGGGATAATGTTTTAGACTCATTCATAATAGTCCATACTTTTGATAAAATGGGTGTCTAAAATTTTAACTATTTATTTATGGCATAATTTAGAATCTTCAAGAGGAGATTTTAGCTAATTTTGTCGCATGGGTTTAACATTGGGATATCTGATGGTATTGTGCACCACGATACTAGGATCAATGCCATGTATGCCCTTATATGACCAAGTGAAAATATCATGATATTTTTCAAATAATGAACTAAATTTATCATGTTTATTTGGTGTGAGTTCTCTAGAGAATGTTATAGGTTGAGGGCATGAAGGGGTGCCATATTCAATTATTGTAGTTTCCTTGATAAGCATAGCATTTCCATCTCAAAAATGATATGGTACACTACGAAGATAGGAAATGGGATTTGTTTTAGGAACAATGATAGTTATGATTTTTTTAAAATGAGGGGTATTTATCTTGAAATTCCCAAGTTTGTGATGTTACTAAGGAAGTTGAGGTCCTTAGAAATGGATAAATTCAAGGATGAATTCATCACTAGGTAACGTAGGTAGAGGGACATAATAATCCACATCTACTTCAAGACCAATAATGTTTTTACCATGGCGGTCATACTCAAAATGTATCTAGTGTACATCTATGACCTTTGCATTAAGGTTGATCTTAGGAGTGGGTAGAATGGTAGAGGAAGGTTGATCATATTCAATTGGTTTAGTGTTAGAATCAGTGGTAGGAAAAAGATAAAGTAGAATAAACATTGCGATAGGAGGTATATAAGGTTATGGAAGTTATAAATATGTTAGGGGTAAGATTTTTCAACTACACAAAGAGTATTGAGAAGTGAAGATTTAATTATAGGTTAATGATATTCAAGTTATATCTCAAAATCCATGGAAATGGTATGACCATTATAGTTGAAAGCATGTATTTGAGCTAAAGTTTTTTGATAATGTTAAACATCCAATTTTTGTGATTGAGCTTGGGACATGATGTAGTTATCATCATAAGTTAGAGAAATTTTACATTCTTATGACTCAAAAGGAACTTTGGAAGGTGAGATTCCTAAATCAATAATATGCGATGACATAATTAAATGATCTTTAAATATTTTGGCTACTCCATAATCATTATAGGTGAAGTCATCTTCTATATAAGATGTTTCATGGGCATTACATGGAGGAGGGAAATTAGTGATCTTATTAATGAGAGGGATGGTATGATCATGAGGTAATGAGGATGGAGGTATCCACTTCGATATGTAAGGAGGTAGTTTAGTAGTATCATAGGTATTTTTTAAGTCATTGGGTTCATCATTGTTAGAATCAACAGGAGTGACATGTAAATCTAGATTCATATTGACAAATTTAGGTAATGGAGAATTATTAATCTTTAGAATAGTAGGACTCTAATATTGAGACTTAGGATTAGGGAGATGAATAATCCATGGGTTAAGATTGGCCTCATGTTTATACCTTTTGCCATTATAAAGGAACTTGATACATTGGCTACCGAAAGAGGTGATAACTCTCATGCGATGAGTTCATGGGAGTCTTAGGAGTATATTATAAGATAAGGGTAAATAGAGGACCATAATCCTAGTTTGTATAGTTTTAGGTCCAATAGTAAAAGGGAGCCAGATACAACCAAGAGGATTTTTATTAGTTTTGTAAATTCCATGACATGTCTAATGAGTTTGTTTGAGATGATCTTTGTTATAGCCAAGTTGTTGAATGAGCCAAAGAGAAGTCACATTAATACTAGACCCTTAATTTACTAATACTTTATGAATAAGGGTGGTAATAATCACTATTTTAATAAAGAGAGGTGGATAATTAGCTCAAAATATGATTTAATCATTAATCATGTCTTCTTTGAGGAAATTTATGGAAGGTTTCAAAGAAGGAAAAATGGATTCAATGGTACGCAATTCTATTGGTTGAGGCTCGTGTGAAGATGGTTCGTATTCGAAAGGGTATGGTTCTTCAATTTTTTTAAGTTGTTGCATTAGGAACTTATGATGATAAAGAGAGTTACAAACTATCTCCATGAGAGGAATTTTACAAGGCATAGAGTATAGTTATTATAATAATTTCCAATAGATTTTGGAAGAAGAAGAAAAACATGAGGTTGAGAAGGTAAAATAGGTCTAGGAGGGTCTAGGAAGAAATAAGTGATCAGAGGTTCAGAGGGGAGAGGTAACCCGTCATTGGTTTTCAAAGATAAGTTAGTAGTGTCTTTAAGGAGTTGTTATTGTAAATATGTTTTATTTGGTTTGGTGATGGGATCTTTGTAGGATGGTTTGTGTCAATAATTTACCCTAGCCACATTTACATATTGGGAATTGGTGTAATATTGATCATAATCAAAATCAATCACATAAATATCCTTGTTTTCTTATTGAGGGTTAGATTTAGAAAATGATTTTGGGTTCTTAGAAGAAGAATATTTGGGAGCTTTTTTCTTTTGAGAAGTGTTAATGTAATCTTGAAAAAATATTTAAATAATGACATCATGATTGAATGAATTACCCAGAATAAAATAAGTGGAAAATTTTGTAAGCCCTCTATAGGTTTAATGAGAATGGCCTATATAAACATGGAACAAAAAAAATGATTACGATAATACCATTAAGGGGGATTATTGGGGTACATGAATGGTTTAGAGGGAATTGATTTTTTTTCATTTGATGTATAATTAATGGAATATGAGAAGGTTTGGGATTGTTAGCTCTACCTACTCCTAGTTTGGATTGAGGAGGGTTCCTAGTTATCACATTGGTTGAATGTAAAAAATATCCTTTAATTATTTTATAACTAGGTTCAAAATATTTCATTAGGAAGTCTTGGCACTTAGCTTGGTCAAGAGCTTCATTTAATGTTTGGGAAGTGAAAGTTATAACCTTGTATTAGACTGAAGGTGTTAATGTTTCTATAAAGAGTTTAAAAAAGTTATCATCGATGATATTTTGATTAGACTTGTGAGCTAAATATTTCCATTGTTTGATAAAATCATAAGCTAATTCAATGGGACATTGCTTAGCATTGATGAAATGACGAAGGCAAGTTTTTTGGAAGATCATTATGTTGAAACTCTTTAACTAGAGGACTAAATCCTTTAGTTTCAATATAGAATGTTAGGGAAGTTATTTATACCATTATAATACATCATTGGTGAAGGTTTTAACTAAAATTTTGGTGGTGATGAAAGTATTAGTTTGGATCTATTCTTTATAAAGATTTCCAAATGCCTTAAGGAAAGATGCAAGGTCTTTAGTCCCATCATATTTAATAGTTGGATATATATTACCAATATCAATATAAAAAATTTAAAGGGACTAAAGGCTAATTTTGGATTTGTTGAATCATCTTATTATGTATGATAGGTCAGGGGATGGCATTCCCCATGACATATATAAGAGGCAGAGAAATAAAGTTTTGATTATTTTGAGGGAGAAGGATGAGAGGTTGATTATCCATGTTGATCAAATTATATTGTAGTTGCATCATTTGGGAGGTGTTAGATATTTGAATTATGTTCATTTATTGCACTATCTATGTAAGATTTTGAGCTGTCTCAATTGATCGATTAGTTTTGGTAGGAGGAATCCCCAAATTGGTATTAGGGGGAGGGTTTCTAGGTGGTAGATTCCCTATAGGGTTATTGGATAGGCTTGTGTCAATTTCCCCCATATTATGGTGAGATGTTTGAATAGAGGAATTATCTTGATAGGTATGGAAAGGATTTGATCCACCAATATCATCTATTGGAGTGATTTTAACCATGTTGTAATTGAAAGATGAGGGGGGAGAAAAGGTGCTCCAAGAGTGAGGATCTTCTTAGGATGTAAAGCTATGAATAAAAGAGAATTCCATACAATGTATAAATGGATTTAGGTTGTCTAAAAATATTCTAATAGGGGATCTCATGATGCTTGAAGAAAGAATCTAAGATCAAGAAACAAGAATGAAAAATAGAGATAGATTCGGCCAAATAAAGAACAATGTTGACCCATAGGTACATATTTGACTAGGTTGATAGAGTATGGGAATAAATTTGATATTATATGACAATAAAAGGACCTAGTTGAGTTGGTCAAATATGTCTTGTAAGGGATAAAATTTAAAATAGGATAAAGAGATACACAGTCATATGGGTCGATAGTGTACTACTAAACAGGGAACAAGCCAAGAAATAAAAAGATATAGCCAAATAGATTGACTATGTAATTCTTAGATAGGGGATTAGACAAGAAGATAAAAAGACACAATCATATAGGTCAACTATGTACTATATGTAGATATGCTAAATAGTCTTTAATAGATTGTGTTAATAGAAATAATAGTGTTCTAAAATAGAGAAAGGTTTTTAAAGATAATATCTAAGAAAATGAATTTAAGCACATAAGTAATTGGATCAATGTGATTGATCTAATTGGAACACTCGACACAAACCTTTCACCAACGCTGGCTAATTCAAGTTTTATAATACAAAATGTAATCATCACAGATCAAGTAATAACATGAAAGTAAATGCTAACTAATTGGTCATTCATAAATGTTATTAAATTATAATGAACTTTAATTTTAATGTGATGGGGAATTTAGTTATAATGAATAATTATAAAACAATCTAAGATTGGTTTCAAGAAGTTTAGGATGAAAGGGATTTATATTGGAGATGGTATTGAATTGGTATTGGAGCTTATCCACTCACTTCATAATCTTGTAGTGATAAGTGTGTTAGGTACTTTGACAATATATACCATCAACCATTTACTTATACTTGGCCAAAAAATAAAGTTGGCTTCCCCCTTGGTGATGAGATTCAAGTAGGTATACCTTGAGAAGAAAAATGTTTAATTCTTTTTATATGTAATGTGATTTGGAAGTTTGTGTAAAAGATAATAATGATGTGACTAAATTGGTAATTTGAAAAACCACCTAATTAATCTATGTTTTTTACTCTAAGAATGCAAGAAACTAAAATTAAATGTGAATTAATTTCTATCAAAAAGAGGTTAATTCCTTGATTTTGAAGTGCATTAAGTCTATTTAGGTGACATTGTATGCAAACAATGTAGAGCAGAGTTGGATGGCTCATTTATATTATGTAGAATTAAGATATAGAAGGACACAATAGAACAAGTCAACTATTTATTATAATGATAAGATAAGATACAAAATTATGTCAAGCTAGTCACCCTAGTTGGCTATAGGGCTATAATTTTACAGACTATAAACTTGTGAAAATAGTAATAAAAATGAAGAACTAAAATGATAGAGAGAGTAAGAATGAACCTTAGTGGGTTTAAATATGGTTATATTGAAAAAATTTATGTCATTATTCTCAAATGATAATTCAAAAATTCTACTAATAGTTTTGAATGGTTTGACAAAGTTTACAAAATGTGTGTGCTGAAAAAGAAGTTTGGAATAGAGTTGACTGACTTAACTATGTTTATAGACCTGTATGATTAAAGAGAAGAATTGTGAATAGAGTTGAATGGTTTTAATATGTATGAAAATATGTAATTAAATAATAAATACTATGTCAAACTAATCAATCTAATCACCCATGGTTGGAGAAGACCTACAAAAATAGAACAAAGTCATTTTGGAGCGACTATGTGTTAAACCTCTGCACAAATTCTTAGAACTATACTAATAGGTTCATATAATAATGTAAAAATAAAAATATATAATATGATAATGATTGAATGAATGAAAAAACCCTATAAGGTTTTGATTCACGTCGATTTCACCATATTTTATGCAAAGGGAAATGCAAATATTTTGTTAATCAATCCTAGCTTGAAGAAGATAAATCCTACTTACTCTTTTGATTGTTGATGCATTATATATTTGAGGTCATGACTAAGATAGATCTGTTAGACCTAACCAAGGAACTTATTACCATAATGACATATCTAGAGAGGGTTCCAAAGCATTTTAGTCAAGAAACACCATGCAATAACCCTAGTTATGTCCTATGTTTTTATATTCAAAAAATAAATGATAAGTAAAGTGAAATCTAATCTAGTGCTCACCAAAGATTATGGTACAAAGTGGGGATAATAAACATAAAAACTAAACATGCATAGGAAAATCCTAATAAATCTATGTATAGTAAAATGCTAATGAATAAAGAGCTATATATTTAAAAGAAATTAATTATGTTACTTCTATCTACTAAAATAGAGGAGTAAAGTTAGAGATAATTACCTTGAAGGTGAAACTATTGAGACTCAATATCTCTATTGGCCAAAGGTGAATTTCAAGAGGTTGTTGTGGTTTGTAAGGATAACTAATAAATGCCAAAACATCCAATACTTTTCCACAAGACAATATTCTTATCTAAGTATAAACCCTAAGTTATAACTACTCAGATAGAATCGTGAAAGAGCAAATTATAAAGAAGTAAAAATGAATAATTAACTCCATGTATCTTTAAGAAATGGTGAAATGAATTTGTATATATAGCTAAATATAACCCTAAACCATTTCAAAACTTTAGTTGATAGGGTCATCCCAATCAACTCTATTTTTTTAATTGATAAAAAAATTTAGGTCTTGGTCTAGGTCAACCAAGAGCTGACCTAGACACTTAACATGTTTTATCAATTTGAATACAAAGTTAATGGGTCTGACAGTGTAATGTAAACCATCAAAAAGGGTTTTAGGCTTAGGAACGTGATAAGTAAGGTGGTGAATTCTTGGAGGAGTGTGTAAAAGAGGAGATGAATCTTATGGAAATGTATAGGAGATGGTTAGATTGATAATAAGTGGTGGTATAGGGGACAATAATCATGTGAAGCACCAATGGTCTGCCCAACCCTTTCTTAATGTACCCTTTAAGGCATGCACTCATATATATATTGAGACTCAATAGGTTATTACAAGATAAAAAACATCAATAATTGATAAAATTTGAAAATATTATGTGTATATAGGGTCTACCCATGCTGAATTTGATTAGTAAAGGATACAAATAGGTTTTATCTTAAGTAGGGGTTGTTTAAGGTAGAGAATTGCTTGCATGAGTGTATAAGGGAGGTGTCAAATCTTAGGGAAATATATATGATAATTGTTTTTGGGTTTCAAGTGGTGGTATAGGGAAAACCAATCTTATGAAGTGATAATGGTCTACCCACCCCTTTCTCAAGGCACCCTTTAAGGCATGCACTAAGAGAAATTGATTCTTGATGGGTTCCTACAAGAGAAAAAACATCAATAATTGATAAAGTTTAAAAATAATATGTGTAAATAGTTTCTATGGTCAAACATATCTCACTTGTTGAATTTTAAAGATGAGGTGGGAGCTATTACATGGTTTACTAAAGTGAAACCAATATATTGACCATCACTAAGCAACGTTGTCCAATTGAAAAATATAAATTGTACCACTGTGGATAGATCTAGATTTTACTCTGTATTTGTATAATTCATATGTACTTGAAAAAAACTAATTTTACAAAGTAGTAGTTTCGTCATGAATGCATATCATGCCCCTTGTATTGTTTAAAGTTTCAAATGTGATATTTTCATTTTTTTTGAACCCTTATAGCTATATTCACACAAGTGTGTCTATGCTTAAGAATTTGAACTAGTGGAGTGCATAAGTAAAACAAATTCCCCATTAATTTAATTTTTTTCCACATTGAAAACTATATTTTTTAAAATTCTATTGCTTCTAAAATACCACTGTGATTCCCTTATTTTGATATGGGGGATAATGCCTATAGAAATAACTTATCTAAAAATAAAAAGTGAGAGAATTCAAGAAAGATAAACATGTAATAACATTTGCATTTATTGAATATCTATTGAAATTTTGTTGACGTAACATTAAAACATTTGAAAAAATTATATATTTTATTTGAATCTCATAAATGTGATATAGGATTCTAGTAATTAATGAATCATGTAAACATTATGATTGTTTTATATATGATATAAACATATTATGTTGAGAGGTTTAAACAGTTGAATCACATAAATAGTATGTGCATGATAGGTATCATGTCTTTATATGTACCCAAAAATTACATAGTATGACACTTGTGATACAAATATGATGATGATGTAATGAAATATTATTTTTTTCTCCACATGGAACTCTCTAGGTATATCTCTTCCCCATGATTTTATATTCCTCGCTTACCCCCTTTTGGTCCCCTTGACTCTGGCCTTGCTAGCCATTTCTACTTTAGTTCAAAAATTGACTATGGGTGATGAAATATCACCTTGTTTTACATAAATGTCATAGTGGTTGTGTAATTTAATAGTGGTTTTTAGGTTAAAGGGTGGCCATTCATAAAAATTGAGGAGGTATTGAATTTATTAGTTGCATTTGTGTCATATGAAGCATCATTTTTGTAATTGGCCTTACATAAAGTGATGGTTCTATCACATTGGAAACACCTTCTAAAATTAGCTCTTATAACTCTAACTTTTATACATTTTTCAAAAATAGCTTCATGATAATTATTATATCACCTTGTTTTCACCTCTAATTTGGCCCATCTCACTTGCTCTTCTATTTATAGTCTTAATTGGTTTTTCTTAATTTAAACTCACAGTTACACTTAGTTGAACTTCTTTATGCAAGTTCACCTATATTTATACAAGTAAGTCAATTTTGACCTAATTTTAGATCCAAAAATACCATTATAATTTATTATTGAGAATAATTTACTACAACCTTACTATAATTTACAAGATATTTAGCCTCTATTATTTTTGAGTCGACTATATAGTTGAAAGTGAAGAAATGTTCTTGGTGAAATCAACTTAGAATTTAAAATCCCAAACATTAGCTAGACTTAGTTCAGTTGATTTTCATATATGGATTGTGTCTCCTCATTTTAAATCTTGTTCCAAATTTTTTTCATCCTCCAACCAAAGAGTTTATAGAATATATACAAGATCATACAAAACTATCATACTGAGGATTCTACTATCAACACACTACATGCACTTTAGTTGATTTATTCTAGAATCATGTTGAATTCCTTTTAATTTTTATTATTATTTTATTTATCATATTAAATTTTAGTGTAGATATTTTTTTTATTATATTAGATTTATATATTCAAGAAAGAAGAAAATGTGATAGTGAAATAGATCCATTTTTTCATTTGTTTTTTCTATAAAAACATAGCTAGTTTTAATTTGTGTTTGCATTTAGTAGATTAGTTTAATTTAAATTTACAAATAAATTTAACTGGTCATCTTGAAAATGATCTTAAAAAATATCCAAGTCATTTCCAGAGAAGATTTTTTTTATTTATTCAAGATCTAAATAAGTCTCTTACATTCTAGATAATCACCTAGGCAAACTTAAAAACATACATAACTGTAGGTGCATATAAAATATTATATTGATGATATTATTTGTTTTGAAGAGTTATAATGAATATAATTTTATTCTATTAAAAAAAAATCAGAACTTGCATCTCTTGTTTCCATTATAGCAAATCACTCATAAAAACTTGTTCTTAGTAAAGTAGGGAAGTTGAAAAACTAATCTAGTTTGTTTGTAGAATAGAAAATTCATAAAAAGTATTTTGTTGTTGATGTTTTAGATATGATTTTTTGTTACATTTTTTCCATAAATAGATTTAATTTATACATCTGATTCATCCCATACAAAATAACCAAAACAAAACAAAAAAAAAACTTTTCATCTAGTTTACATATAGGTAGAACTAGGAAAAATCAGCATCCTGCATGATAACATAGATTTCTTCCCATCTTATTTGCATGCATCCCAAACTTTTAAAAAAGGATTAAAAATAGATTTTTGATTTCATTTAATTTTATGTTTTCTATTATTTTACGTTTAACAATTTATTTTTAGTAATCAAGTATTTATTTATGAAAAACCAAGAAAATTAAATAAATAAATAAATAAATAAAAACAATGGCAAACACCTTGTTGACACATGAAAGCCATACCAAAATCCTTTAAAATACATGAAATCAACCAAATCCTACATAATAATTTTCCATATGTATAAGAACCATACATTAAGCCTTGCTTAAACATTCTAGCAAGCACACTTTATGAGCCATTGCTTGAATAAGCTCATACACTTTTCCATGGCTTCTACTTAGTCTTCTTTAGATGACCCTCATCGAGACATCAGGTCTTGTATGGAATGATTTATTTCTTATATTTATATCACTTATTCCCACTATCATTACATAGTATGACATTATAATTGATTTGATATGTGAGGTATTTCGATGCACTCTAATTCCCCACCTCATCATAGTCTTTATCCTCTTTAGAAGCGAAAAAGACATCTCCGATTCACCTATAATTATATTTCCATATAATAGGAGATGTAAACAAAATTTTATACAATCCTAGTCTCCAATACACACCAATTTCTTCTTCTCAGGTCTAGACTCATCTTATATCATTCATATTCAGTGTTTGCCATTTACTGGGTAGAGTCAAACCAATAGAGTAGAATTTTTCCCATGAGTCATCCAACCTGATATCCCTCATTTGCTTGAACCTAAAATTGACTAAAAATAGTGCCTTATTGTCATATTCAATATTAAGGGACCTTGGATTTTAATTTATACATAATTTGACATTCTTAATGGGCATTGAGATGCTACTGAGGTCTCTTGTATCCATCATAAGAGCCCATTGACATCACATATCCCAAATCATATTACAATACATAATAAACCAAATCCCTAGCCCATCCTTCATGTCATCTACCTTGACCACACATCAAGGAGTTGAGTGCATAGGTTAGCAAGTGGTAATTTGCATGCATATAAATTGGTGAATTTGATTTGAAGGAATTCATCATTTGCATACCCCTTTATTTTTCTTCTCTTTTTATTTTCTCCATCTTCCCTCTTTCCATTTAATCTATAGGTATCCATATACCCTGTAATATGTATGGACATGACACTAGAAGATCTCTTAGCCTAGATGGCTATAGGAGAATCTAGGTTAACTTTAACAAGCCTTAATTGATGAGTTAGAACAACCCAAATTTCAAAACCAACATATGATACCAATCTTAAAACTATGCTCTTCCTAAAAATCATACAAAGAGTGAGGTTATTATTCAATAAATACATGAAATATCTAAAACCAAAAGTAACCATCTAGACTCTAATGCCATAAACCTTATAGGTGAAAACATGGCTACTCCCCATATGGCCATAAGGCCATCTATCAGCTTGTAGATCCTAGAAGTAGATATGATCACTTCTTAGGAAGGATCCATCAGTTAGAGGATAAGGTTAACCACATGCAAGTTTCTTCTCATCCCCCCAGTAGGAATCAAGATGCCTCAAACCCACAAGTGACCACCAAAAGTGCTATTCTTAAAGATCCCACCTTGAATGAACCCCTTCATATAGCTTCATCTCATGCATCCACCCATCCTACATTGGAGGCCCATGGGCCCAACATCAACATGGATCTAATCCAACTCATTAACATACTAGTAGGTCATATTGATGACCTAGAAAATAATCAACAAGCTTTGAGTCAAGGGGTAGGCCCAAGCCCTATTCCACCAATGCATCCCTCTTCTTCTCCCATTAAAATAAAAAACTTACCCCACATGAAAACAACAAGCCTACATGCTCCTACCACTATGGGAGCATATCCCACCATAGAACCATGTCCTTCATCAACATATTAGAGATATCCTAATTCATAGGGTCCCTATCCCCAATATCTCAAAAATTAATTTATTTTACCAATTACCTATTCAAACTCCAACAGGGGATATACATGTATGATTGACCACTAAAAATAGTGCCATAAAAACATTCTAGTATTATCTATAACTATATGCCATATACCTCTCACATATAATCATTATTTACATATGGGATATGTCCTACCCTATATAGCTTCAAGTTATACACAGGCTATCTATATGCCACCATAACTTTACCACATAAATCTAAAATGCCTCTAACATCTCAAAATGTCACTTTGTATTTCCACATGTTTTCAAAATTCAATCACCTAGATAATTATTCTTTGGCCTAATCCATATCACCTTATCAAGCTTCTTCCATTACTCTTGGTGGCCATTAAGGAAAACCATACATGACCCACCTCCTCATACCAATATCACTATGATCGTAATAGACTTTACAAACATGGGAACCTATATTAAATACCTCAATGAGATCCTTAATGCTAACACAAAGTGGTTGTTCTTCCACATCCCCTACCAGATCTTTCAAAATTCAAAGGTAAGGGGATCCCAATACACATAAAATCTTACGCTACCACAATCATAGAGATCCTACCTTGAGATGGGGTTGTAGTGAATATTTTTCCTAATAATCTCGAGGGGATAACACTAAACAAGGAAAATTTTTAGTGGTTTATACTTAAAAAACATGGTTATAGTAGGGCGAATCCATTTCATGGTCATGATGAATCAAGAAAGAAGGTGAATAATCATGAAGAAAAAATTGATGTAATAGTCAGTGTATATTTTTCATGGTATGTTAACACCTAGAATTTTTTTGTTTAAACTTCAGATGACCAAGCACAGGAAAATAGGTTATTGATCAAATTTTAAGATTATTGTATGAAAGTTATAGATGATTGTTTGGATCCTTCACATGATCATTTGGACACCACTTTAGATGATTATTTGACCAATCTAGATGACCATGTGGTGTTTTTAGATGATCATGTGGATTCCACCTTAGATGATCATATGACATCTTTAGACAATCATCTAGATACTGCCTCGAATGATCATTTGGTATATTCAGATGATCATCTAGTCAATCTAGAGATTATTTGTTTATTCTAGATGATCATCTAGATGTCACTTCAGAAGGTCATCTAACCACTTCAAATGATCATTTGGTATCATTAGATGATATTTTGATTTCTCCAAATGTTCATCTTGAACATTCAGGTGATCATCTTGATATTAGAGGTGATTTTCTATGTATTTGATTGTATGATCATAATTAATGCCTGTACTTAACAACATTAATTTCCACTTCTTATGCCATAACTAGGTTTACCTATAAATAAAGGACCTAACCCTCATTTTTTTTTTCACAATTTATGCACTCCAAATTATGCCTCTCTGAGACTTTACAACAACCATCACTTGCACTCTCTGCTTACAAATTCCACCAAGCCACCTGTGCATTCCATTACAATAATGTCTACTAACATAAACCACTATGATGAAGGAAAATATTATTTCAAGAATCTAATGTGCACTCTCATCCTGAAGCTTATTAAGCTTATTTATCAGGAAGACACATACTCAGAATGGATCAAGAAATGTTGTTTCAAGGGAATTATTCACATACCATAGTATGATGCTGATAGTTAATTTACTTCTCATTGATTATTATATTTTAACACCATGCCATTGATGTTCGTTATCAATATCGACAATAATTCTCTTTCCTTTAGAATTTCACCCTAAGACATCCATAGATTGACATGGATCCCTCACAAGAATGTCAACCCTATCAATGTGAAGATCTAATTGATGGATGTGGAAAAAAAATACCTGAAATCCCACTATGACTTGTAGTTGGATGGTAAGTGTTTTGAATAATGATTTCAAGTTAAAAAATTTATTAACAATTTTCATGATTTATTATTATTTTATATAATAAAATGTTTTTCTATTTATAGCTTCCCACATTAAAAATAAAAGGGGGCTAAAAATTAATGCATTACAAATCATTTTCTACTCTCCATGATTGAGATTTTCCAATCAAGATTAGTTCTATAGGGAAGACCGTCAGACATACCTTTTTGGGCTATTATGTATATCCTATATACACTCAGTGGAGAAAAAATTGATTGGTGTACCCATATTTTCAAAAGAATTAAGGATGATTTGATTATGGCTTCTGAAAATGAAAATAATTTATTATTTTGTACCAAATGCATTCTTGCACTATAAAATGAGGCATTTTACTAGTTTTAGGGCAGAAAGATTCCTACTAATCTTCATCAACAAATGGGTGTCTAGGCACTCTCCCTTACCAACTAAGAGGTAATTTTAAAATGAATATTATATTATAGTTATTGAAAATTATTATATGACATCTTGAATTTAACAATTTTTTTTAATGCTATATAAAAACTATCTTAATCAATCAATCGAAGAAAATTAACAGTAAAGGTTCATCAATCACCTATGGCCTCTACTGAAACAAATGAGTAGGAATCTTCACATTTTCCATCATATACAAGAAAATTCATGAGGATTTTAATTGTTCCTCCCCCACGATCCCATGATCATGCTTAGTCTCATGTTGTTGGTATGACTTCTAAAAATTTAATTCAATATTTGTTATTTCATTACCAAAAAGTTACAATTTTACAATCAGATTATTTTAATCTTTTATAATGACTATCAGGATTTTTAAATGTACCATAAACATTACATCCTCTAGAAACACCAAGTTATTAGTTCCTAAGACCTACAAGCTATATTCAATAGTAAGGTATATATTAATTTTACTTGGTATATAATTATTTATTTTTTATGCATATAATGATGTGTTACATTATTAATTGATTTAGAGTGTCAACTCCTACTTGAGGTAATTTTATGCCACAATCACCTCCACCTCATCATATGATATAAATTGTAGTTATTATTTAACATCTATATAAAATGTAAATAACTAAAATATAATAAATCATTTTATATGGAATTTTAAATAAAAAATACAATAAATCATATCCATATGGATGCCAGAGTGTTTCCACCACTCAGAGGGGCTAGATGATTGTCTAGAAGTTCAATATGTCTATCTAGAAAACATAGACAACCAACCTAAAATTCCAAATGATCATCTGAATACTTAGAATGGTCATATGGTTTCTATAAATGGTCATATATATGATTCATATGGTCATTAGGGTTATCTAAATGATTATTTGTATGTTTCACATGGTCATTTAGGTTCTGCAAATGGTCATCTATATGATTCAGACAATTATTTGGTTTATCTAGATAATTATCTACATGTTTCATATGACCTTTTCGGCTATCCAAACTAGTGTATGGATGCATTAGCTAGACAATTAACTAGAGTTTATGGATAATCGATGAGTGTGTCCATAATCTAGATGACCTTCAATACAATTGTAAATAATTAACTAGGATGAAATGAATTATTAAATACTTTTTACCTGCATTTTTTGTCTAGTTAAAATAAGAAGATAATTTAATTAATTTATTTGATTTTTCTATTCCCTTATTATTTACAGTAGAAGCCATCAAAACATGACTAGACAATAGACACAATCGATAGGAGATAATAAATACTGACAAATATTGGTACTTGTGAAATTACTATATATATGGAAATTTACTTTCAACATAGGGTGTGTTGACTCTCAAAAATAAATTTTATTATAAAATAAAAGCTATTCCACCATGTTGCTGACCCAACCATATCACCAAAATTGGATTCCTAAAACCAAAATTTTATTGAATTAATGAAAATTTTCCACTAAAATTTTCCCTACACTAGATTGGTAGTACCACCTCCTAGACATTTTCATATAGTATTTATACCAACATATGGTTGATTTCATCAAAGAATTTGACATGAAAAAACTTCTAAAGACTAACATAGAATGAGTTATTACATAAATCAAGAATACAATGAATCAACTAACCATTTGATCATGAGATGGTGGTAGGTTCTATAATCCTATACAAGTGCACCTAACATGGACCAACAAGAATTATGTGATATGTTAATACATTACCTAAACAAACAATCAAGGCAAGATGTCCATAAATTCCTATATCAATCATATGAACAATCCCTTAAGAGTGCCCTACGCATTGACCAAGTGACCCTTGACAGTGGTCATTAGACCTATGGAACCAAAAGGTACATCATCATCTACAACCAAAATAATGGGGTATCTCAAAATATGAACCTAATTAGTTAAAACAACCAAGGTCCCAAAATCCTAAACCATAATAGGAATGTAACCATAGGTCAAAAGAAGAAGCAAATCCCCATAAATAATGGTCAACATCAACCTATAAACAACACCAAAAACACTAACAACATAGGGGATAGGAGTCAAATCCCCCTTTGGCCATTCATATGGTCAATTTCAACTGACTGTTGCCTCATAATATGAAATACTAAAATGACAACTAGAGTTATTATTAACCAAGTGAATGGTACCCCTTGTTATAAAACCAAAGTTTCTATCAGCATAATAATCAACAAGGGTTTGAGAAATAAGGACAAAACATGTGAACCAAGTATTATGAACCTAACATCTATTGCCTCCTCCAAAGAGTCATAGGTCATGACACACATAACTAAAGAGAATATAAAAAATTCACAAAAATACACCTAAGGAATCAAAGATAAATGTTCATATTATGATCCTAGGAAGCATGATTAAAAACACCTAGACCCTTGTAAACAACCCTATTGCTCCCCAAAACCATCTCCTACAAATCTATCACAACCCTTTCCCTAATAACCAAACATGCCTTACTCAAGGCCAAAAGTGGGGCAACTTGTAAAGCCACCCCATTAAACAAAACCAATCAATAATGACAAACACTCATGATATTAAATATTTCACTTTTAGAGATGAAAACACCAATGTATCTCCTTAGTTGGGATTTCAAGGAAAAACTTAAATGATAAAAGTCATATAAATATAATTAGAAGAAGAGCTACACTATTACTCACACTAGAGATTACCAGATCATGACCCTCTATCCCTCAAACATCTTATAATGGATTCTATTCCTAAGTACATATGGAGATACAAATTGATTTTTGATCTAACCAAAACATTCTCTCACATTTCCTTCTTAGATCTACTCAAGAAATCACATGCTCACAAATTAACCTTGCTTGATGCCCTAGGACTAGAATATTTATCTAGTGTTACTCCTCCTCTACAAGCTTAAATTAACCACATTGATTTTTATAGGTTCTTGCCTACTCAATAATCATATGACCTTGATTACTTCTTTGACTTATGACCCTCCCACCTAACTCTGACCTAGAGAGGAGGGGGGATACAACCTTGTTTCTATATACACAAAATAATTTAAAAAGTTTTATTAATTAATGATGATTTCTATCTTGGAGGAACCTATCAAGTCTAAATCTCTCTAAGTTCATGCCTTAAAGGGTGCACCGAGAAAGGGTTGGGAAGACATTTGGTGCTTATCAAGTTTGTTGTTCCCTATAACACGACCTAAAAAAAATACAAACCCCTTATACATTTGTATAATCTTTGAGACCTCCCTCACATGTTTCTATAAATAATTCATTATCTCAAATATCCCCTATAAAATCTTTGAAACCCCTTTTTACTAGTTTCTAAATGCAATCAAATGGGTCCACCTAGTTTTGGGAATAGTGCACATATGGGACTGAGTCAGCTTAGGACAAATTAGTTTAGGACATAATGAATTTATTTATCACCTAACAAGGTCAATTGGGTAGAATGCATTGGCTAAAATTTTGGAAGGTCTTAGGGTCAAATAAGGATATATACCCATCCTTAACCTCATTTCTAATAGAGAGAATCATCCATTTGTAATTCTTTATATGCATTTCTGCCATTCTACTTGAGGAGAAATTACTTAGGGTTTAATCCTTCTTAGATGAGAATATTTATCTAATGAAGATTTTACATTCACTAGGAGGTCCTTAGATAGACTATAGTTCGTTTTCCATCCTTATCTTCTTCAACATTACACAACAACCTCTTGTAAAAAACCATTAGCCAATGGAGAGGTTGGGGAACGATGAGTTCATATTCAAGGTAAGTATTCCTAACTCTTACTCTTCTATTAGATAGATTTAAATGACTAATGGGCAATGAACGTATTGTCTCTCCTTACTTAGGATTACCTCTACATTCACATGAGTAGAGATTTACTTTACATGTTTATTGTTTATGTTTATCCCCCATTTGTACAACAAGCTTTAGTGAGCACTATATTAGATTTACTTTGTGATTGCATTATTAGACCTAGCTATGGTTATTGTGTGGTGTTACTTGAATAGAGGATTTAAAACCCTCTCTATCTATATTATATATAAGATATCCCTTAAATATGTGTAACAGATACATATTAGGCATGACCTCAACTATCTAAGTATTTTTAGAATATAATTAGCTGATTTATCTTTTTTGAGTTATGATTGATTTGTATATCAATTTCACTTTCACTTGCATATAGCTTATACAAGTATGGATCTACCATAACTACATGAAAATAACCATCATTTATAGTGGAATGGCTATCAACATTTTCCCTTTCTCCTTCTTACAAAATATTGGCTATGGGGAAACCAATTATTCGACAACACATAAGACTCTCTATAGCTAAGACATCCTCAAATCCACTTCCATAGGGACCATTATACTCATAATCAATCTAGGCCCCAAGAAAATCCTAACTATTTTTAATCTTATAGATAAGGACACCAATTATAATATGATATTAGGGTGCCCTTAGATACATTTAATGAAGGCTATCCCTTCCACCCCATTCTAATAAATTTAGTTCATACACATCAAGAAGGTTATTATAGCTCAAAGGGATCCTAAACCCTTTGATATGTTACAAGCTACCATGCATAAGAAGCTTGGGTTACACATCAACTATAATATAAATGCTAATGGGGTTATAAAACCTACATAATTGGTCAATGTCACTGAATCCTCAAAGCCCAAGGTGGTCATCATAAATAAAGGGGAGCGAGTGCCTAAAACCTTAATAAAAGGCAAATAAAATGAAAGTACATAGAAACAACTAGAAGGATCCATGACTTAGAACTAGTACCTAGTGAGATGGTTTTCACTGTATCTACCATATAAATTATTAATTTCTTGGAGAAAGATACTCCCTTAGTTCTTCCATTTGACCCACAAGGGGTGGGAACCTAAGGCTTATCTAGATCATAGGGCCAATAACACTACGAGGGGTTGGTTTGCCTACCTAAATTTTTTATGGTGAGGTATCTAAGGATAAGGAAAGCTCCCTTCATAACAACCATCTCAACAAATCTCAACATGACCACCCAACATTCAACCACATAGAAAAAAGATGTGTAACAAATCTTACCCTTGTCACTTTTGAACCACTTCAAAATATGTTGGAAAAGCATGCTATGATGGGATCATACTGATTTCTTAGAATCCCTAATTTTTTAGGACTACTCCCTCTTTAAATGTTAGTTATCTTACATCCACCTACACCTGGTTACAATTATCATCACATTTTTAGTCCACCGATAGTCAATCAAACCACTTACCCTTCCCTAAAATCTATCATACCTAAGAATTAGTGCCATAATATGATAGTGGGAAGGGTATAAATCAACATCAAAACTCATAGTTACCTCTATCTTCCCAAGGAGGGATCCCTATTTCCCATCATAAAATAAAAAGATCCTAAAAAAACCACTCATTAAATTCATAGAATCTTTCCCACACATAACAATATGGAAACCATTATCACCCATTTATTATCTATAGTATTGTAAGTTACACAACTACACCCCTATGCCTCCTACACTGATACAAAACCCTAATTACATTGACATACACCTCCCACTAAAATGAGATCCTAAATATGTTGGTATTCTTCCAACACTAAAGAAAAGGTAAAGCACGTGATATTTAACATTTCCATAAGTACTCACCTGCCTTGACCCAAAGCCTAGAAGATATCCTTTTGAGAACTCAAAGTTTCTTTCAATACTTTATTCATAACATAAAGTTGAACTCTTTGTACCTTGACAAACCCTTCTTATCTGACATAGTACTCAATACATTTTCAAGATTTGACACTAGAGACTAAGAGAGAAATTACATAATATCTTTGATGTCTATAGGGTTGAAATATCAAAATACCAAGATACCTTACCCTATGACTACCCCCTTCTACACATTATTAATGGAATTTTCACTATGATGGGGCCAAAGACCATATAGGCACTAGGGCAAGAGTCATTATCATTTCCCTTGAAGGATGGGTTATGCCTTTTGGGTTCAAACTAGACTTTGAGTATACAAATAAATATGTTAAATACAAGGCTCTATTTATTGGTATGTTCATTTCAAAGTGCCTAGGTGGTCAAAACTTTGGAATTTAGGGAGATTTGTAGCTAGTGGCATATTAAGTTTCCAAAGTGTACTAGACCGAATCTAAACACCTTCCATTATAAAAAAATACTATACATAAAGTTTCTAAGGAATTTGATTTTATCTCCATCGAAGCAGTCCCTAGAGAAAGTAACCAACTTGATGACTCTATGTCTACCTTATATTCATGTTTTATTCCCCATCTAATGATCCCATAATCAAATTTTATAGTTTCAATTAGGATGTAACCTCTTATAAGTAAGATTATTAATTCCAAAATAGTCTTCCATGTTAGATGAGACAAATACCACCTTGTCTTAGAACTAGATTATAATGATGAGGCCATCCTTGAATTCCTATAGGCTTACGATGATCTCCCCTCATTCCATGATAAGAATGGATTATCCATTACTTGTTATACTAATTTATCCTTTAAAACTAAGTTTGATGAGTCCTACTTCCATGTGGAGGAATACTTCTCCTTTAATGATAAACATGATGCCTTCAACACTAAGGATGAAGACCCATACCTTGCATTAACTCCTAATGTGTTCTAAGGGGGAAATGAATCCCTCATTGAGTAAATTATCAGCATTAATATTATGATAGAAGAGAACCATATAATATTCAAGCTAGGGTCATTTCTCTCTATACAAGAGTATAATACCAAAAATAACTCCTCGAGGATCTTTCTAAAACCTTCACTTTATCTTACATCGACATGATAGGCATCAATCATGATGTAGTTATCAAAAATATCATTTTGACATTTAACATGAAACCCATCAAATAAAAACTGAAACCTATCAAACCCATGGCCGCATTGATGGTAAAGGATGAAGTCATCAAGCTCTTAAAGGTTAGATTCATTAAACTTGTTGATTAATCTGAATGGATGTCCAAAATTTTACCCATTCTAAAAAGTCATGGTAAGATTATAGTATGCATAGAGTTTCAAGACATTAAAAATGTATGTAAAAAGTATAAATTCCACCTCCCATTTATCAAATTTATTGTTTAGGATACTATAGGATACGAGTTGATATCGCTCAAGGATGGATTTTTATGATATAACTAGTTTATCATCTATTACAAAGACCAAAGCAAGACTTCATTCATAACACCTTGGGAAACATTTTGCTATGTTATAATTCCCTTTGACCTAAAAAACACAAGGGTAACCTATCAAAAGGCCATGACCCACATCTTCCATGACCTCATCCATAAATTAGTGGAGGTCTACAGAGATGACTTGCTTAAAAAATAAAGGTGGTGAGAATAAAAGTTAGGAATGTTAAACATAATCCTCACATGGTTGATCAAATATGGGGTCACCTTCAATATATATATAAATGTGTGTTTAGAGTCACTAGTGGAAAAATCCTAGGGTGTATCATCTCTCTGCATGGGATCGATATCAACCTCGCTAAGATTAGAGAAATATTGGAAATGAACACTCCCAAAAATGAATCCAACATTAGGATATTTTTTAGAAAGGTGGGAGATATTTGATGATTCATACCTGAATTTACCTATATCATTCATTCAATTAGCAACCTAATAAAAAATACAAGTGGTCTAAATTAGACAAGTCATTGTCAATAACTATTTGAGGCAAAGAAATGCTTTATCATGTCTCCTATCACACTCATGGTGCATAAGCTAGATAAGTCTATGATATTGTATATAAGATTGAGCAAAGTATACCTTTCATGTATTTTGGATCAATAAGATGACATTCATAAGGAAAAAATGATATATTTCATTAACTTAAACCTTTTTTTATTATGAGAAATGATATACATAGGTAGAAAAGGAATGCCTGGTCATAGTGTTCACAACCAAGAGGTTGACACTATATGCTTAATCAAGAAACAAGAGTTTTTTAAAGATATCAAGCCCTTAAAACTTCCCTAACCCATCCATCTCTCTCTTGGAAGGTTGGACACTTTATTACACTCTTAAGTGATTATTAATTGACTTATATTAACTAAAAGTCAATGAAAGGAAAAATCATCACTGATTAGTTGGTCGATTCCCCCTAGAGTATAACAATCTCATTGATATTGATTTTATTGATGAGGTGATATGCTATATATAAAAACCTACCATTAGTTCTTCTCCTTAGTACACAGACATCATTAATTACCTAGTTAATTGCATGTACCCTTAAGGTGTTAATTGAAAATAATGGATATGTCTTCATGTTATCATGTTGAAGTACATTATCTTAGATGCATTTATTTTATCACAAGGCCATCAATGACATGTTGAATGAATGTGTTGAATAGGAGGAGTTAGAAAAGGTCCTATTTCATTATCATAATGATGTGTGTGGTAGACATTTTGGTGGCCATACAACCACTCAAAAAAGCCATAGGATGGGATATTTATGGTCTACTCTAGACCATGATGTTGTTTAATATATAGAAAAATGTGAGAAGTGCTAACATTTTTACTATGAGATATATATTCTCACTAGGGAATTATAACAAATCATCATTCCATGTCTATTTTCTACTTGGGTTTTGGATTTAATATGTAAAGCTTCCCTTAAATCCTTAGATGGCCACTTTTTCATCATCACAACAACTGAATACATCACCAAATGGGGAGAAGTGATACCATTGACATGTATGAATAGATTGGTCATTAAAAATTTCATCCTCAACTAGATCCTTTATCAATTTGAGGTGTTAGAGGTCATCATTACTAATAACAGGTCTAATTTTAAGAATCCCAAAGTTTGCTAATTTCATAATAAATTCAATATATCACACCATTTGGCCTTTGTCTATTATCAAAAAGTTAAAAAATAATCTTAGGTTACCAAAAAAACCTTTGAAGACAATATTTTTAAAAACTATCAAAGACTCTAAATGGTATTGACATCTACAATTCTAACTAACACTCTAGGCATATAAAATAACTATTAAAACACCCATATAGGCAACCCCATATTCATTGGTGTCTAGGTCTGAGGTTTTCAACCCTTATAACTAGAAATACCTAGCCTTCACATCTCCCTATAAGGTGTCCTTGATGAAGAAGACTATAGAGAGGGGCACTTGGTTTCATTAGAGCTCTTGGATGAGCATCACATCACTAACACCAATAATCACATAGCCTATGCCAACCATATATGTAGGTAAAAATAAAAAAACATCCATGAGATCCCAATATATGATTTAGAAATCATTCTTATATTTTATAGTCAAATTGAATAAAATAAAGGAAAATGTTGTAAATTTAGACCCAATTGGCTGGGCCCCTACTTAGTAACATAATATTTCAACAATGGAGTCTATCAATTATGTACTTTATATGACAAAGTGTTTGGTGTGTATGTGAACTATTTGCATATAAAATGTCTATATATCTAGTCCTTACACATCACCCTATTTTCACCTACATTTTATTTTCATGTGTTACATATCATCATAGTTGAGGTGTTGTTTTATGATTGTTAAGTCAGTCAGTTTGGACAATACAAAATATTTCAAAATACAACACATCACACTTATCTCATTCAGATCCTATAGTCATCATCATCCAAATTAACATGTCACATCAATATTTTTATTAATTATTATGAGTAGAGATTAGAGTACACCTCTTTCCTTGCATCTTCTTGTACAACTTAGAAAAAATGCTAGACTATAATGGAGTCTAGAAATTATCTATGATATATTCCATATTTATGGTACATTAGAAAACAAAAAATTCACATGGTTAAAATGAAATGTTTTTTTCCCACCGATATTAGACCTTGATGGTAAGCCCTTGCATCTTAATAATTTCATGGGGCTGAGATTTGGGGGGTGAAGGCCTTAAAAATAAAAAAAAATAGATGCTTCTATGAAAATCAAAAGCTTATACAAATACAAAACTAAAAACTATATGTCAGTGTTACCCTTTGATGTTGACACCTCACATATTACTAGTTTTGTGGGGTTAGAATTGGGGAGAGATGCCATTACTCACTTATATCTATCCTTTAGTGATGACTCCATGTGTCTTCCTGGTCACATGAGAGTAAGTATATGTGTTAAAAATAAAAATAAAGGATAAATGCAAAGGTAATGTCAAGTCAAAAAGAGTGTCTACATGAATACATTTGAAGAAGGTAACCTTTTCCCATTTATCAATTTTTCTAGGAAAATTATCTCTAGATGAATCCAATAAAGATAGTATTCTATAATTATAACAAGAAGCACATATTCCCCTTTGATCATAAGGGCTAGGTCATCTTTCATTTTCCTACAAAATTTTGAGTCATGATTCACCTCAAATTTATGATGTTCCCCCCTTTCATCGCTTGCTACAAATTGAAAGTAACAAATTGTGTGAACAAAGCAATTATTTAATCACCTACAAGATAAATGCTATCATAGTTGCAGTCACATATATACATCTATTACATTAAATAATCTTCATACATTCTATTTTCACATTACATAAGAATTTTCCATAATAACATATCAAAAACAAAGAGACATACATACATATACATATACATATATATATATATATATATATATATATATATATATATATATATATATATATATATATATATATATATAAAATCAAATATCTATTCCTCTAGAGATGAAAATGAAAATAAAGAATCACATCACATAATGATCAATGAGAGATACACCAACACATCCATATATGCATATATCATAATAGTTTTCAAGTTTATATAGTAAAAATGTTTTATACAATCACCTTTATAGAGGGATAATTTTCTTCAAGGCATCTCAAAAATAATAGATATATACAATGGTATATATAAAACATAGGTAACAAGGCCTAGAATTGTGTCCTCCTCCTTTAGGAAAAATCTAAGGTGGTATAATGTATAGGATTTGAGCTCTGGTGACATCTCGTACTCATGTCTCCCTATGATGCTACCTCCATATCTATAGTGTGGTGTCTAGAAGGATGGTCCTTTTATAAACCTCCCTTTGATATAGTCCTCCCAGTCCTATGACTCTCCTCCCACCATGGTGTCCACCAAGGCCTCTATCCTCCTTGATCTAGTCAACAGAGTGATTTTCTATTTGCTTAATGGTTTTCATCATCACCAAGGCATGTTATGCTAGGGAAAACACATCTATATGGTGCACAATCCCCATAATAGTCCCATGATATACCAACAACTAGTATTGCATCCAACTAGTGCTTAATTGAAATAGATTGATTAGGGTATCCCTGATCATCCTTCTCCATGTACCCATAATATCTATAATCATATGGTACATAAGATAAATCAAATCCAAATGGCATGAGAAAATATAAGACATGTACAAATATATAAGTTACTAGAATGAATCAAAATACAAGTTATAATCACAAGTGAATAAAATTAATAATTAACTTGTATTTGCCTCCAACCATTCAAGATTGGAGTCATCATCTATAGCCTCTTCCTCATCTACATTCAAGTCCTCCTCTAACTCAATGTACTACTCAATTTGATCCTATCCATATAATATTTTTTATTTATACTATGCATGACCTAATGGGGGTGGTGGAACCATTTATTGATGTCTATCTCTAACACATCCTCTTCCTTTAACTACATTTTGAGTTGGTCGAGTGATAGGGACCCCTCACACTAGAAGGTGTCATGCCAATCACCCCAGCCTCATAACTCTCACCTCAAGGGTACTCCTATAAAAAAATATATGGATGGGAAGGTTTCCCATGTAGGGAATACCATAATATTGAGGTACTCAATCTATAAGGTGCACATCAACCTATATCAACCTTTCTCAAACCTGTATAGCCCCAACAACTAACATAAAATAAATTCCTTCATTGGTCTATTTTCATAACAAGTAGGGTAGTGAAATTAAATATAATATCATCAAAGACCATGTGGTTTGAGAAAAACCACAAAATGGGGCCACGTATACCCATCTAATGGTCCTAATGTCCACTGGTAACCTAATTGATACCCCTTGTGTTAAGTGATCATCATGTTATATACCCAACCCATAATTATAGTCAGGTGGATAATGGAAAGGGATCCCAAGTGAGACACTCAGTATAAGTTTTTGTAGGTATACATAAAAATATTTTTGATCTAAGCATAATGATACCCCCTCTCCTCTACACATTACATAATTGATGACCAACTGTACAAGAGATTATTAGTGCCCGTATCCCCCACTAACCAAGAGGTAAATATGTTGATGATGGCCTTCTTTAGGTTGGGGATTATTGATATCTCAACCTAAAACAAGTATCACTTCACATTTTTCACCCATATTAGGTGTGATGACATCTCTAAAATGGTCCACAAAGCTACAAGCCTCAAAATGACCATCAACATCATGGATAGACACCAATTACCTAATTATAATAAGACTGGTGATTTGATATTCATAAATGAGAGTGATCATCCACTTTATCAGGGCATTGGGTAAGATTATTTTTTCCTTGTTAGGGTCCTAAGATGTGAACAAGTTGCATAATAGTTGGATAAAAGAGGGGGTGATCCCCACTTGTGTAATTTGAAGTATCCATGCTCGATCGAGTAGGGAAAACTCATTAGACGTTAAAAGTACTAAGACTTGAGGGATACACTTCCAATCCTAGGATTTGATCCATTAAATATAATCCCTATAAAATAAGAAAAGAGACTCTACTTTAGTCAAAGAAATCAATCTCACTATCTAGACAAGTCAAAAAAATTCACATCCCTCTAATGTGTAGAACCACCCCTATTTATAGGGAACAATTACAAAACTACCCTGTAACAATTATGAAACTATCCAAAATTTATAATGTAACTACCTCAAGAGGTTGCATAAATACCTTAAGGTGGAGATATCTAACCACCTCATGGTGGTTACATAATTATGAAACCACCATCTTGTAAAGGGTGGTAGTTATATAACCTAAATGACAATTTAGATAGCTACACGTAGCTTCTCCAATCCCCCAAAAACCTACTCAAAATAACCTAAAATATATAAATTTTTACAAATCCTTAACCTATTCCCCAATAATGATCACAATTTTTTTTTTGAATTTGGTTAGATTTCTACTTCATTTTGAATGAAATTTAAAAGTTGGGGTAAAAATGAGAAGTTCACAAACACTGACCTGATTATGCCTAGATGCACCTCCTACTAATATTCTCATCATCTTCTTGTCACCCTATTTTTGATGACTACTTCTATGCTCAAAACTATCATAGGAAATCCAAAGCTCAAAAGTATCTCTCAAAGAAAATGACACAAATGAAGTATTTTGGCATGTTTTTTTTATAATTAGATCCCAAACTAGCCATTTTGATTTTAAAAAATCCATTTTTTAGATAAGATTTTTTATTAGGGTTTATTCTCATACATTTAAGTTATCTTTTCTACATCTTGAAAATTAGTATTTTACCACTAACGAGTTAACAATTTCCTCTATCTCTTAATATAAATTCTAGGTTTTTATAGGTATACATTGCTTGACACCAAGTTCAGTCCCTTGGTGGGATGATCCATATAGTATGATATTAGACAAACATATGGTATGTATTTATTTCCATGTTTTGATTATATAACATACTTTTTAATTTTTGTTTAAAATCACAATTGAATCTTGTCTTCTATCTACAATTTGTGTGGAGTCTTCATAGGCCTCGCTCTTCCATTCGGGCAAGGTAAGTATTTTTAACCTCTCATTTCCTTCCTACATGCCTTACTTGGGAATACACTTTTCCAACTCATAACAAGGAACCCTTATGAGGAGGAAATATTTATGTACCCAAAATTTAAATGGTGTGACACTTTTGATATAAATATGATGATGGTACATTGACCTCTTATTTTATGCTCCACAAGAAAATATCTAGGTCTATCCCTTCCCCATGCTTACCTATTCCTCCATTGCCCCATTTTAGTCCCCTTTATTTTGGTCTTCCTATAAATTTATTCTTTAGTTCAAAAATTGACATGAGTGATGAAACCACCACCCTAGGTGACAAAACCACCTTATCTAGTTATGAAACTACCCCTTATTTTACACAACTACCATGGTGCTTGTGTAATTTAAGAAATGTTTTTGAGGTTAAAGGGTGTTCATGAATTAAAAATGTGGTAGTTATGAAATTTTTTGTTGTATATATGTCATTTTAAGTGGTATTTTTAAAACTACTCCTGCATAAAGTGATAGTTCTATCATAATAGAAATGCCTTCCAAAATTAGCTCTTATAACTCCAATTTTCTTGCATTTTGTATAACTGACTACATGTTTCTTATTTTTATCACCTTTTGTTCACCTCCAATTAGGCTCAAATCACTCCCTATACTATTTTTTTCTTCTTTAGTTCATCTCAAGTTGAAATCATAGTCACATTTAGTTGAACTCCTCCATTCAAGCTCCCATATATTTCTACAAGAAGGTTAATTTTGGCCTAATTTCAGATCTAAAAATCACCATTAGAATTTGATATTGAAAAAATTTTTTAGACACAACCTTGATATAATTTATAGGATATTTAACTTCTATTATTTTTGAGTCGACTACACAGATGCAAGTGAACAAGTGTTTTTTGGTGAAAGTAACTCAAACTTTGTAAGACAAGACATTAACCAACCTCAATTCAGATACTATCCATTTATGGATTGTGTCTCCCACTTTATCCTCATTTTTTAGGGTTTTTACACCTTAAATTTAGATATTTTACATAATATATACAAGATCATACAAAGATAGCATATTGAATATTCTTCTATCAACACACTACATGCACTTTAGTTGATTTATTGTAGAATCAAGTTGGAGTTATTTTAATTTCTAGTATTTTTTTTTATTAGATTATATTTTGGTGTATCTTGTTGTGTTATATATATATATATATATATATATATATATATATATATATATATAAACAAATTTGATAATGAAATAGATCTGTTCCTTTTCATTTGTCTTTGCTACAAAAATAAAACTAGTTTTGATTTTTGCTTGAATTTTGTTATATTATTTTCCTTTAAAATTACTAGTACATTTCACGAAGAATCCTTAAAATTATCTTATAAAATCTTAAATTCATTTACAACCAAGATAAATTTTCTTTTATTCAAGATCTAAACAAGTCTTTTGCATTATAGACAATCACATAGACAAATATAAAAACATAAACAACCATAAGTGCATACACAAGAGTAGTAGATTGATGACATTATTTTTTTTGAAGGTTTATAAAATATTCCATTTTATTTTATTAAAATATAAAATCATAACTTACATATCTTTTTTCTATTCTATCAAATCATTCATTAAAACTTGTTATTAACAAACTAGGGAAGTTGAAAAACTGGTCTAGTTTGTTTGTTGAAATTAAAATTTGTATAAAGTGTTTTATTTATATTGTTTTAGATAATATTTATTATTAAATTATTTACATACATAGGTTCAATCAATACATCTAGTTCATCCCATACAAAACAACCAAAATAAGCCAAAATATTTCATCTTGTTTACATATAGGTAGAACTATGAAAAATCAACATCCTTCATGATAGCATAGATTTCTTACCCTCTTATTTGCATTCATCTCAAACATTAAAAGAATGATTAAAAAAATGTTTTTGTATTTCATTTAATTTTAGATTTTATATTATTTTAACTTCAACACTTTATTTTTAGCAATCAAGTATTTATTTATGAAAACTAAGAAAAGTCAAAAAATAACAAAAATAAATAGAAAATAGAGTCAAAATCCTTTATAACACATGAAAGGGATACCAAAATCCTTACCAATCCATGAAATTAACCACATATTTCATAATACTTATCCATCTGCACAATCACCAATCAGTCATTGCTTCAACATTCCATCAAGCACACTTTACGAGCCATTGCCTAAACAAGATCATATGCTTTTCTTTCGATTCTACCTAGTCTTCTTTAGATGACCCTCACTAAGACATTAGGTCTTGTCTAGTATGATTTATTCCTTGTAGTTAGAGCATGTGGTCCCACTATCATCACATAGTCTGACATTATCATTTATTTGAGACATGAGGTATTTCGATCCATTCTAATTCCCCACCTCATTGTACAGTCTTTAGTAGCTCTAGAAGAGAATGAAAATATTCTTGATCCACCTATCAGTATATTAATGTAGGACAAGAGATGTCAACACAAAATTATCCAAGCCTAGTCTCCCATCCATAGCTATTTCTTCTCCTCATGTCTAGCCTCCTCTGATATCATTCACATTTATTTTATGATATTGAATTGGTGGAGTCATCCCAAGAGAGCAAAATTTTTCCCATGAGTCATCCAAATCGATCTCCCTCATTTACTTGAAACTAACATTGACCAAGAACTCCACCTTATTATGTTATTTGAGACCAAGGGACATTGGATTTTTATTTCCACACAACTTGATGCTTTTAATGGGCATTGAGATGCTAATGAGGTATTTTTTTTCCATCATGATAACTCATTGCCATAACCTATCCCAAATCCCATTCCACCAAATAATCAATCAAATCCCTAATCCACCCATTATGGTAGTTTCCTTAGCTAGGCCTTGGGGAGTTGAGTGCACATGCTAACATGTGATAATTTGCTTACATATAGGCACCATATACATAATTTTATACATAATAATCATGAATATGCATCATGGAATAATAGATAGCCAAAAAACAAAAAAAGCAAGTAAATTCTCAAAAATATCATTCAATAAGCCTTATAGGCCACATACAAAGGACATGTAAAATGTCACAAAGAGTTATAAAAGGGTTGCATAAATATCACACATGGATCCCAAAGGATGAATACAAGGGACATTAAAATTTTTCAAAAACATAGAGAGCCACAGGCCACACACACAAGGCGTGGTTATGCTATACAATTAATGTGTATGTTTGACATCCATAAGGTCAAGGGATGCATACAAATCTGTAAACATTTTTTTTTAATTATGATATGAAATTAATATAAGTGTGCTATACTAGCATACCACAAATGAAGATAAAATAAGTTAAGCATATGTATCTATGATTCAATTTATCAAGTAATATATTCACCAATACATATGTGAACATAGAATGAAATATTAAAGAATGTTATTTCATTTATATCTCAACATGCAAAAGAGGTTATGTATAAATAAAACCTAGAAGGTGTTCATAAAGATAAACATGATTCCCTAGACTAAGCATGAAAATTAGGTGAAAGGCTTGACCAACATCAAAACCATGTAAATGTATGCTTTAAATTTGAAACTCTATTGATATCTAAGTGTTCATTATGTTGTACATGTAAAAATTATGGAATAAGTCCCTATGACTAAGTTCCCATTATAAATAGAGAGTGAATATGTACAACAATAGGTGCATAGTAGGGTTCAAGTATGTAGTGTCATATTGTCTTCCTATTGTGACTTTATCCATCTTGTATGTGTATAATGTTTTCAATTGGAATAGATTTTTGATGTGTATGAAGAATATTTTTCAATGTGATATTTGTCTTGTTTCACACTTAGATACTTTGTGAGAAGCATTATGTTTTGAAAAGATAATATGTAATTAAATAGAAAAGTATATGATATAATCAAAATGATATTAAACAACATAAAGAGATACCTATAGGTACCAATTTTTTCTTTTTTCATATATTGTATTTTTTATAGAATTTTTAGCATATATGAATGTTTTTATATTTTTTCATTTTTGAAAAGAGAAGCATGCATAATTTAAAATTAAAAAAATATTATGAAAATCAAAATAAAAAGCATGAATGTAATAGTAGAAGAAGCAGGGGAGATTGTAATAATGATTAATAAGGTGTTGGAGCAAATCATGATAATGAGAAAGGCACATGATATATTTTATGCACATAAATAACACATGTTAAACTATGATCTCAACTCCCTAAGGTCTAGCCGAGGTAGCTGATGTAATGATGGACTATAGGTTTGGCTGGTTTTTGTGTGGAATGGGATTTAGGGTTTGTGGTGGAAATAGGTCCTCATAATGGAACCAAAATACTTTAGCAACATCTCAATGCTTGATGGGATCATTAAGATATGATAAAATAGATTTTTAATGTCCTTTAATCTATGATATCATAATAAGGTGAAACTCCTGGTCAATATTAAGACTACAAAAATGAGAAAGATCGAGCTGGATGACTATAAGAAAAAAGTCTACTCTATTGGGTTGACTCTACCTAGTAAATGTTATTAACTAGGTGTGAATGATATAGGATAAGGATAGACTCAAGAAGAAAATGAGATGTGAATGGGAGGCTAAGCATGGATGATGTTGTGCTGACATCCTCTATTATGTGGGAAGACAATGATAGCTTGATCGAGAATATATATATTTTTATTCTAAAGTGGCTAAGGATTCTGTTAATAATGGAAAATGTACCATCAATGAATCAACCCTTTTTCTTATCATAAATGTCAAGGTAGAATCATACCAGTCTAATTGTGGGGTTCTAAAGGCTCAATAATAATCCTAAATATGTGAGGGTTTTTTTAATAAGTTTTGGGAAATAATCAATAAGTTTTCAAATGTAACATATTCCATTATAACAATCAAAAATCCACCTTATCCAATCATGATTTGGTTTTGGTAAGAATATGCAATCCATTCTATTCAACAAAGAAAAACTATGAATTAGATAATCTTTTGAAGAATAGAAACCTTATTTCATATATATATATATATATATATATATATATATATATATATATATATATATATATATATATATATATATATATATATATATATATATATATATATATATATATATATATATATATTGATTGAATACTTATTTGTCTTATCTGAAATTTGTTTCTTTATTTTTATAGTTTGTCTTTTGAGGTTAACTTAGAAAATATTGAAACAAGAAGTAAGATATTACGTGTGTGTGTGTGTGTGTGTGTGTGTGTGTGTGTGTGTGTGTGTGTGTGTGTGTGTGTGTGTTCACGTAATATCCTTCTTCTTGTTACAATATTTTCCAAGTTAACCTCAAAAGACAAACTAGAAAAATAAAGAAACAAATTTGAGATAAGACAAATAAGTATTCAATCAATTAAATATCAAACCAATCAAACTTAAGAAATAAAACAAGCCACATCTAACAAACAAACTAAAGAAAAGAAACATAGAAAACCTAAGCTAAGAAAAGGACAAGAAACCATCTAAAATAACTAAGTCTAAACTAAGAAACAACTTAAAATAAGAAAAAAGACCAAAGACTAAAAATCAAATAAATGAATCTAATACTAAACCTAGACTCAAATTAAACCAACTATCCAAGAAATAAATAGTAAATAAACAAATAACAATTCTAATTCTAAAACCTAACTAAGATAGAAGACTAAAATATAAAATAACTCATAATCTAATCTTAACAACTAATAAGAAACTAAAACTATAATAGAAAAGGGAAAATAACTAATTTAATAAATAACCTATTTATACTACTAAATCTTAGAAAGAAAATAAACTATTAATATAAGAAAATAATTTAAGGAACTAAATAAAAAAATAAATAGTAAATTAAACTAGGAAACAAAAATAGAAAGTAAATCAAGGAAATTTGAAAGATAAAACTATATTAATATTAGAGTCAATATAAAGTATAATAAAGGGTGTGAGTCCTAAAGGAGAGTCAGCTTAGTAGAAAAGAGAGATTTTATTGAGAAAAATCAATATTTTTCTTTACAATAACTCGAGTGACAACTTTACAATCAAAATAGATCAATGAAATGTCACAAAATAGCAAATTATTCATCATTATTCAGGTTGAATACTTAGAATCTACACATAGGACTATAAATAAAAATCATAAAAAATTGTTAATCTTAGTAATCTTCAAATAATCTATCACGAATGATAACAAAAACTGGATATACTTGTGTTACCTAAGCAATTACTCAACCATTAGATAAACTACCATTGAGTCCATTTGTAAAAGTCATACTATCTCAAATAAATTATATATAAATAAGAGAGATGAATGATTGACTTCACAAAATGTATAAGTCCTCAATACCCATTGTTCTTCTATCTTCGAATGAGTCTTTGATCTCATTTTATGCTCCAAACTTAGTTGAAAAATAAGTTATAATTAAACTAGTTAGTTACTAGTTTATGTTAACTAATTAAATTTAATATGCCAATTAATTAGAAACAATTATTGGTTAAATAAAAATTTAATTAAGACTTTAAAAGTCTTAATTGATTAAATTTTTAATTATAGACCTGGTACTAATATTAATGAGTAGGGACCCTCATCAAATTATAATATAATAAAATACATATATCAAATATAAAATAGGTAGGTTAAAGATTAATAAAATTCCATTTATATTAACCATAATGCATGTCAAAAATAACTTAATTTTATATATTTATATTAATTCCACTATATTTCCAAAATATTATCATCAAAAATATCAAAATCTAAAGTCAAAGTATCCAAATGAAAGTGAAAATTTATTTCATGAAAGAGTTCAACTAAAAACAAAGTTTAACCACTAGAAGTCCAATAACCATCTGAGTCTGAAATCACTTAAATTATTGGTTTGTCTTATGCATTAAGACAAACATTATATTCCATCTCTATAGCAGGAAATTATACTAGTTTTTTTCTAGAATCACTTGCATCAACATAAATCTCCAACTTGATTCTTTTAAGCACTCTAAATTCAATAGGTGAATCTATATTATTCTAACTTTTTGATCTCTTTTCTGAAGTGGAAGGATGAGCTTCAAGTGTTCTCTTTCTGCCAATTAAAACCGGTTTATCCAAGCTCAACTTCCTACATCCTATGATGGGTTCACTATGTGAAGATGCCAAACCCAACCTCTTACTTCAAAAAATAGGATCCCTATGAGAATATGAAGGTTCAACTGAAGGAATGGCCATATTTTCATAGTTTTTAGCATGGACTATCTTAATTTCAAGATGGGTGACCTAATTAACAAGATTAATTTCAACAACTGATAGAATTATTTCAGGAGACTAAATTGGAAGGTGCTATGGTTTATTTTGTAGATGATGGGAAGAAGTAATTTGTGAAGGGGTTCTTGCTCCAAACCTATGACCATAAAAACCTCTATTTCTCTTATGGCCTCTATTGACTGGATTAAAGGGTAGGCTGTTAAGGACATTTCAAAATTTAGGATCTAAGGTATCAAAATGTATAGACATCTTGGTATGCCTATGGAACTTGGGGCAAAATCTTTTGGCATGAAAACCACCTCTTGGAATGTTTCTATTGGGATTTGGCTAATTTACATTGTTACCCAAATTTTATTCTCGACTCCAATCATCACTTCCCATAGTAGAACCAGGCTGGTCCCATATGAACATTTTGAAACAATCTGAAATAAACTAAAAAAATTTAAGACTAAAAATCAATCATATGTCTATCTAGCATAAAAAATAATTGTTCTCAATATATAAACATATCTTAATCGAACTAAATTCACCAAGTATCTAATATACTTAGAATAGTTCATTCATCCAGTAAAAAAGATAAGATACTAATGCATAATTATATCGTTAAACTAGCTAAATTCTCAAAACTTATAATCATCATTTATCTCACAAGAACCTATGAAAATCATGAATATTTTATATCTCTACCAAATCAACTATAAATTGACTATTCCAAAATTGAAGACAAAATTTTTAGTGAAATATTTCCAAAATGAGATCACCAAATGATTTTTGAAACCAACATTATTTCCCTAAAACATAATATTCATATAAATTTCAAATGACAAGTGATTAGGTTCATCAGGGAACTTTGATTTTAGGGTCTAATTTCAAGATAAAGCTAAAAATTTCAACATTGAGATATAATTTTAATAGAAATATAATTTTTAAATCTAAACCTTAAAACCACACTTGGAACTAAAAACTAATAGGTAATTCATAACTTTAAGACTATATATAAATACATATTTTGGTGATTTTTTGACTAGCTTTTGTAGAATATCTGACTAACCATTAAATATTTTTGTGTATAATCAAATTATGACTTTCTTAATAAACAAATAGGAACTTCCTCAATAAAAACCAAAGCTCATGCTTTCTAAAAACTTCATGACAGTAAAATCCTGATTTAACTCAATTTCTATGTATTAAAACCTTCTTTTTAAAATTAGAATTGACATGCATGCATAATAACTGATCGAATACTCTAAAATACATAAAAGATGAAAAAAATCACAAATTTGAGATTCCCACAAAAACCTTTCAACATAGGTGTTTTAAAATATACTATGATGGAACCTCAATATACTTTCAAAAAAAGTAAAGTCTCAGAAAAGACATTCAAGGAAACATGTCTATGATTTTCCAAATCAGTGGTTCAGGAAAATATTTAAAACCATGTGATCTATTCACTATAAAAATCCATAGAAACCTTTTCAAAGACATTTAAAAACCATCAGATATTCATGCCTCCAAGCAAATCCATAAACTTACAAAACCCATCATGCCAGATTATTTCAAATTTTGAAGAACCATCAAATCTAGAATCCGACAAAGAATAAAAAAATCTTGCCTTCTTCCAATCTTCAATAGACTTATTTTATAATATGCATGTTACTCTATGTCAAAAAAAATGAAAACTTATGCACCACAATCTATTTCATGAATGATTTAAATAGATCCTTTGAATTAAAAAACCTAGAAATTACTAATACTATGTATTAAAATCCATACACCTTATATTTCAATAATCAGGTTTTAAACCAAATAACTCTCTATTCTTTCAAAGACCCAAAATAATTCAAAAACCAAAAGTCATTATCATTAGTTTTCATTCATAGATTTAAATTTCTCAATGAAAATATGTTTGAGGTTGTGCATTCCTTAATCACATGGAACTACATAGAATTTTATCAAAGTCTATTGAAGGATAAAATGTGAAACTACTCAAAGAACCACAAGAATAACATCTTGATCCATAATTTTATTTCAACCAAACAAGATTCGTTTGCATGCATGAGAATAATGATTGAAAACTAAAAACTTGTAACTTTCCTTTCTTCACACCATACATACAAAACAGACATATATATGACAACATCCCCAATCACATGTAACAAACTCTCAAATATATTCAAAGAAACTCATCAAAAACCTCTCAAACCATTTACATCTAGATAGATTTATAAAACTTTCTCATACCATAGTCTATATTTCATTATGGAAAACCATTAAAAAATAACATAGAGATTCCATGAAGGCTATGGAAGCCCAAATTTATTCCATTCATGCAACTAAGGGATGATTTCATTTCATGAAACTAAAAAAATTCATTCAAAATCAATGAGAATATTTACAAAACTTATGCAAAACTATGGGAATCATACATGGAAATACACCCTTGAAACCTTTCTATCTAAAATCTCCAAAATTATTTATATACAACCTAAAATTTATCCAACTATATATTCAATTCCACATTCGAGCTTTGTAGAAATGAACACAAAATAATAAAATCACCCTACTTACCTCTGCCACCTTCTGCTGTAACCAAATCGGTAATGTGCTCAAATATTATTGGTTCGTGTTTACCAAAGACACATTTTTTAGTTTGGTTAACCTTACTACCGGTACAACCAAACTTAGTTGTTACTAATTCTTCCTACTAACCTCATTCTAAATTCTGCCTTTCAAGGCATGTCTGGTCAGTATTAACTTCACCTTGCTGCCAAATCTTTTGTATATCAAAAAGGTTTATGAGTATGTATTTGAATTAAATGTTTGTGGCAACTTGTACTATGTTATGATGGGTCATGCTTGTAATAGATAATAGGTTAGTAAGCCTATGTATATATTGGATATACTTTTTTATTAATCTAATAGTCCTCTCAAAACCACAAATTTAGACTTAGGAAAATAAACATATTTCACAATGAACCCTTATACCTTTGAAGATACTAAAACCTTAACATTGTGACCCAAAGGTTTTAAAATAATGCCATTCAAAACTTATGATAATTGATCTTAAATTAGATATTTAGAAAACAAGCCATCACTTTGGGTTTTAGGCTTCGATGATTAATAACTTATCAATAAAACAAATAAACCTCAAGACTCATCTAATTTCTTCACAACTAAGTAAAGTACCAGTTCACTTTAATATGTTAATAATTTTGAATGTCTATTGAATGAAAAAAATAAAATGAGCATTCAATTATATTTGTGCCTTCATAAGAGGTTTCAACAAGAAATGCATTTTTTTTGTATAGAGTATTGTTTAAAAATTGTGATAATCATTATGAACTCTCATTATCTATTCTACATCAATAATTGAATAATCTAAAAAAATCAAAGAATCATTATAAACTTGCTCAAAATAACAAAATCTAAAAGTACATTCATAACTAAAATACTATCTCAAATCTTGTTTTGATTGAAAAATCAAGATAACTAATCACATTCACAAATATATATGCACATTTTATTCGTTTAACCACCATGATTTTTGAAATCACTTTGAAATATAAACATGAATTCATCATATAATAATTATCATTTCATAATAAATAATATGTATCTAAATATACTATTAGTTGATTGGGTCCCTAACATAATTTTAAATTTCATGACTAAGTCATCTCTATGGTAGAAAGTATTAATTTTGGAAACATTGAGGGGGTGTGAAAAATAGGTATAATAGAGTGTACAATGAGATGAGGAATGGGAGTGGAGTGAAATATCTCACATCTTAGATTGGTGATAATATGAGACTGTGTGACAAAAGTGGGACCAGGTGTTATAAATCTATGGAATAGACCATTCTGGAAAAGACCTACTATTTCATGAAGGGTTATTTAAAGGATGCTAGGCAGAAGCCAATGAAAAGTGTATGAGCTTATTCAAGTGATGGATTGTAATGTGTGATTTTTAGAATGTTTAAGTAAGGTTTTATAAAGTGTGAATGTACAAATAGACAAGGATTTGTGTAGGATTCTTGTATGAATGGGCATGGTTTGGATGGAATGTGTTTCCTTACACAAGCTGGCAAGGATTTTTGACATTATTTTTATTAAGCTTTTTATTATTTTTGGATTTTCTTGGTTTTATGGAAATAAATGATTTGTTTGATTAAAATTGAATATTGGAAGTAAATTAATAAAAAATTTGAATGTAAAATAAAATCAAAACTCTTTTTTATCTTTTTCCAAGTTTTATAATGCATGCAAAGCAAAATAGAAGGAAACTATGCTATTCTGGAAGATGCAAAATTTTCCTAGCTTTATTTTTATACAAACTAGATGATAATGTTTTTGTTTGTTTTTAGTTTTTTTGTATGAGGTGGACTAAGTATGAAATTTTAACCTATATTTTAAAACAATGTAACAATACATCTGATCTAGAATAGAAACAACACAACACTTTCTTTGTATTTTCTTTATTCACTAACAAACTAGACTAGCTTTTCAACTTCTTTAATTTTCTCTAAACAAGATTTATTAATAAATAGATGAAATGGAAACATAAAATGCAAGTTCTAATTTTTGTTTTAAAGAGGAAAACAACAATAATTTTAACTCTTCAAAAGCAAATGGAATCAACAATATACCACCCTTGTGTATGCACCTATGATTGTCTAAGTTTTAATGATTGTTTGGAATGAAAAAAACTTGTTTATATCTTGGAAATAAAAAATTGTCTTGGATAGAAATAATTTGAATATTTAATAATATATTTCCTAGAATGATGGATGAAATCTATTTCTAGTTGGAAGAAAAGTAATTTATTTAAATGTAAACATGAATCAAAGGTAACTATTTTTTTTTAGAAAAGACAAATGAAGAGAAAAATATCTCTTTCCCCCTCAAATTTACTCTTTTTCTAAATATGAAAACTAATCTATCACAAAAACAAATATACTAAATATAATATAATAAAGAAAAAAATACAAGAAATCAAAGAGAACTTCAACTTGACCAATGTATAAATTAGCTAAAATGCATATGATGTGATTGATAAGAGAATCATTAATATACTATTTCCTTATGATCTTGTATAAATAATTAAAAAAAACTCTAGCTAGAGGATGCAGAAAATTTGGAAAAAGATGTGGAAAAGATGAGACATAACCATAAATAGAGAGTAACTGAATTGAGGTTGGTTAATGTCTTGGATTTAAAAGTCTTAGTTACTTACACCAAGAACATTTATTCACTTGTAACAATGTAGTTGACTCAAAAATAATAGAGGCTGAATCATTATGCAATTGTAGTAAAACTATGGCTGCAAAATCTTAATTATAACAAGTTATAATGGCAAATTTTGGATCTAAAATTAGTAAAAAATTGGCCTTCTTGTAGAAAGAGTTGGAATATTATATGGGGGAGTTCAACTGAGTATAATGGGGAATTCAACTTAAGAGGAACTAGAAAAGATCAAAATTAGAAGAGAGAGTGAGTTGGCCCTGATTGAAGGCAAAAAAAAGGTGATAAAAAAAAGAAATACAACACTAGTCATGTAAAACATGTCAAATCTAGAGTCACCATAAATAATTTTGGAAGTTGATCAAACTATGACAAAACTACCACCTTATGCAAGGGGCAATTTTAGAACTGCCACTTGGAATGATGAAATCATCGATATAAATTATAAAACTAACATAGTTTTAATACAAAACTACCATATTTTTAATACAAAACTACCATTTGGTTTTGAAATCATTTCCTAAGTTAGAAACTACCATGGTGGTTTGGTAATAGAAGAGGTGGTTTTGTAACATAAGGAGGTTGTTTAGTTACCTAGAGTGGTGGTTATATCACACATGGTAAGTTCTTGAGACAAGGTGAAGGAAGCTATTGAATCCAAAACCAAGGGGACCAAAGGGGTTCAAGGGAAGAGTAGGAAGGTAGTCAAAGGGGAAAGAACTAGAGAGTTCCATATAGATCATGAAATAATACATCATCGCATCATCATCGAATTTGTATTGGAAATATCGTACCATATAAAATTTGGCTGCATACAAACACCCCCAATGTAAATGTAGTTTTTCAAGGATGGAAAACATGGCCATGTAAACTCATGTAAAGTAGGAATATGTGAGGATGGAAGTACATATAAGAGCTTAGAGCATGCATAGATGTGCAATAATAATAAAATGGGTTTCCATAAAATATATGTATATTGAAATCTTAGTGTTATTCTTTTTTTGGGTTGTTCAAATGGGTTTAAAGCAAACAAGGAAGAAAGTGAACCAAAATGAAAAGAAGAAAATAAGAGATAGAATAAGTAAAGGATAAATATGAGAAACAAGGAGGATATGTACCAATAAAAACTAATAAATAATTTTAAACCAATGATCTCATCAATGGGATGGGCATACATGTACCCAAATATTTGATAAGTAGGAACAAACATATTAAATTTTGGTGAATCTAGATATCATCAAACATTTTATAAATCCTTACTCCTTACCAGGGGTTATTCTATAATTTTTGGTCAAAATAAAATTTATTTAAAAAACTAAAATATATTTTTACTACTACTACTATAAAAATCTATAAAAACCTTTTTTTTTTTGACAAATTACTACATTTTTTTAGAAATAACAATTTACTATTTTTAGTAAATCCTTACATAATTAAAAATTAATAAATATATTCTACAATTAGTTTCTATTTTCATGTGATTTAATTTTTATATGTAAAAACCTATCTTTATGTTTAAAAATAGATAATATTATTTCTATAAATTCAGATTTTATATGTTACAATATGTAAGGTTGTGTCACAATTCATTTGAAATCATTGTCATTTATTTTGCTTACAATTACTTTGAAATAACTCAATTAGAAAAAATATCAAATATATTTTTATATACATATACATTTAATTTAAAACCTCTTTCTAATTTTAAAAATTATATATATATTTGAGAAATAAAATTTTACTATTTTTATTAAATGTTGCATAATTGAAAATCCGTAAATCTATTCTAAAATTAATTTATGGATTCTATTTGCTTAGTATTTTTTTACAAGAATGCCTCTCAGTCTCTTAAAATACATTGTGAATCTCTTTCAATTCATAAATTATTTGTTATACAATAGAATATAATGTGGCTGTGTACCTATTTTTTTGGTCCAATTTTTTGTTAACTTTATGATTTTAGATTTTGTTGATTTATTGAACAAAAATATTTTTATTTGATCTTTTTGGTCTTAGAGTCTATTTTATAACATTCTATAATCTCTTAATTACTATCATTATGGGCTACACTATGTTATTTTTAAAGACATCATGGTGTGAGGAGTTTTAACTCAAATACTTATAGCCATCTTATAAATATATTCAAATAGTTTAGTTTCCATGTACCTTATGATATCTTGGAAACTCCTAGGTTCTCCTTGTTTACACAACTAGGAATCTATACCTTCTATATAATTTTGTAGTGCACCATTAAGTGATTATCCCTAGGAAGTTACTCTCAATATAACCTCGAAATCAGGTTTAGGGGGCTATGCGTATAGTTATACCTTTATATTTAGTGTTATGAAATATTGGACTATCACTCTCCAATGGATGATAAAGTATCTTTGATAGCCTACAAATCATTTAAAATCCTTTTTTCTAGATAACTTAATATTCCTTAATTTTTTCTTGTCTTCTATGCTTATTCATTAGTTCCCTTGTATATGATAGATTACTTATTACTTTAAAATAATGTTTATTGTATTTAAATTAAATTGCACATGTAATGGATCAAAAAAAAATTTCATCACTTTTTTAATGATCAAGTTGATTGGAAAAATATAAATAAGCAAAAATTAATGGAATATGATTATATTTATGATCTTGATATTGATAGTATGGAAACATATAAACCATTCAAATCTAAAATATGTGATAGTTATTTTTTCAAAGAACAACAAGATCCACCTTTTCCTTCATCCTTAGAAAAAATATTAGATTCTTATTTAGAATCCTCTTTGAGTACATCTGTTGATCCCTCCATAGAATCTTCCTTGATTTCATTCATAGATTCTTATTTTATTTTTCCTATAGAACCCTCTTTAGTACATCCCTTATAAATTATTTGGGATCTTTCTTTTAGTACTTCTTCTCCCACACTTATACCTTCCTCAATTGATGCTCCCTTAGAAACCTATTTCAATTCATCTCTATATTCATCTTTGGATTTTCCCTTAACATCTCTAGATACCTCTATATATTCTTCTTTAGCACATTCCTTAAATACTATTTTTTATTTATCTATTATTTCTTCGTTGCCTATGCATATAGATTCCTCCTTGGTCTCTCTTATATAAATTTATTTGGTTTCACCCATAGTTTACTATATATCTCCCACTCCACCATACACTATTGATATTAACCTATATCTTATTCATACCTCTTCATCACTTTCTTTTGTAGTAACCACTTTAGAGCACAAAGAACCTCCAAATCCTAATTATCTACTATCTCTTATGCTACCACTTGTTATCAAAATAGAATAACCTTACCCTTGTTTACCAAATTTATGTTTTTATTTTGATAAGCCCCTTCATTGTATTCTCTCTTAAAAATCCAATTCTCATAATTCATGCATCAAAAAATATGATGTTCTTACATATCTTTCTGTAGACCCTCCTTTAGAGTCTTCTTTAGATACATGTCTAGATACTTATTTGTTGCATCCTTTAAACATAATTCTAGGTATCCCTCCTCATTCTTATTTAATCACACCTATCATTGCCTATATCTTTGTATTTATATGAGAACTTGGATTACATTCATACATTTTTTTCACCATGACCCTTGAAAACTAACTTACCAAGAAAAAAACACTCTTATTTTGATTATTTCCCTTGTCTTAGTTTTCACCTACTCCTAAGGATGAGGTTATTTATTAAAAACCTCATTCCCATTATTTACATGAGATTCACATTAAAGATATTAGTAATGAGGATATATATTCTTAATTACATCCTATACTTAGTGAGTGCATATGTCATAGCTCTATTATTCTAATCTTTCCAGCTATAGTGGAAA
>JARHVA010007175.1:292500-300000 GCA_037957365.1 Torreya grandis | reverse complement strand
TATCAAGTACCATATTCACCAAGACATATGTGAAGATAGAATCAAAATATTAAAGCATTTATTTTCAGTTATAGATCAACATGAAAAATAGTTTACGGATAAATACAACATGGAAAGTGTTCATAAATAGCCAACATGATGCCCCATTTAAACAATTATTTTGAGTGAATGTCCTGACCCACCTTAAGACCATGTCAAACTATGACTTAGCTTGACAATTGATTGATATTTGAATGTTAATTTTGCTTTATGTATGAAAACTATGTAACAAGTCCCTATGATTGTGTTTTAGCTGAAAATAATTAATGAATCAACATTGGAATGGGTGTGTAGTGTGACATTTTATTCTTTTTATGAGTTTATCCATATTTACTATATAGGAAAATTTCTAATCAATAAAGCTTGTGTTATTTTTTAAGAATTTTTTTGCACTATGAATTTTTTCTTTGTGCACACTCAAATATCTTGTGAGAGTAATTAGTACTAAAAATATGCTATGTACATAAATATAAAAATATATACCATAAGTAAAGACATATCTAACAACATGAAAAAGATAACTATGGATCTTGATTTTATTTATTTATTTACAAATATTTATATTTTTTATTTTATTTTTAGAATATATAATATTTTTTATAATATTTCATATTTGAAAATATAATAATGAATAATGGAAAAAATATGAAAATAAATAAAAATCAAGGTTGAAAACATATAAGAAAGGAGGGGTAGGGGGATATTTTGACAACCTTCAACAAGGTGCTAAAGAAAAACATGAAAAATAGTAGGGCATATGATATGCCCCCAATGTAAATATAGTATGGAAAATATGGAAAGCATGTCCATGTAAGTACATTTAAAAATAGGTTCATGTGAGCATGAAATTACATATTATAGCTTAGATATTGTATAGATGTCAAATAATAAGAAAAATAAATTCCCTTCAAAACTTAGTAAAATGTTTGTTTTAAGTTTCTAAAATAGGGTTGAATAAACCAATGAATCAAGTGACCCAAAATGAAAATATAAATCCAATGGATAAAATATTTTAAAATTAGTGTATATATATATATGAGTAACATAGAGGGTATGTACAAGTAGGTGTTATGCAAGGAATATGACCAAACCTCTCAAAAAAACTAGGGGAGTGAGATGGAATGTCATAATATTTCTAACTAATGATGTCATCAATGGGATTCTCATATGTGTACCTAATCACTGGATAATAAGGAGATATCGTTTATGCAAAATAAGTACAACTAATTGTAGAAGATTCTGAATTTGAAGAACCATATGATACAAATTAACTTTGTGAATAATTATTCATATATATTTCCATACCTATATCATAATATATGAGAGGAGATGATCTAACAGCTTATACATATGTAGGATCCTTCTATATAACTTGTACTTGTGTGGGAGTATAAATATTTACTTTCTTTTCCAAATGATCAATCTTATGTGTAATCATGCTATGTTCGATAATAGATTAAAAAAATTAAATATCATCATGCTCATTAGTACGTAAATGATCTAAAATAAAACCATGTTCATGAGTAGATGTAAAAATTGATTTTGAATTATGTATCTTTGAATGTGAATCATGATCCTCAATATTAGTAAAGATTAGATTGTTGCTAATTTGCTTAATAACTATACCAAAACATTGTTATTTAATAAGAGTAAGTACCATAGGTTCCATTTGATATTCATATTTAATACCTAAATTTTTAAACACTTGATTAATAAGAATATAATTTAGACACATGTGAACTATAGAAGGAAATTTTCAAGTTTTCTATAGCCAAGGTCTTCCTATAAACCTATCAAAGACACATGTTCTTGGTAAAACTAAAAAATGAGTGGGAAGTATGAAAAGTACCACTTGAAAATGAAAAATAATGTGTCGAAGAGTGTCTTTATATGGCCATAAATTCTGTTAAAAATATATATATGTTTTTTGTATACCCTTTTATGTATAGACAAGGGAATTAAAAGTGTTATAGTGCACACATTTTCAATTGATCCACTATCTATCATAACATGATGAATACATTGCATGTAAATAAATACTCAAATGAATAATGCATGCCTATTAGAATCATCATCAATAATTTCATAATAATCAAATTTGATAGATGGGTTTGATGGTAGCTTGCTTGTATTTGTACCAATAATGTTATCAAGTGGATTCCCATATGAAGTTTGAGGAAGATGAACATTATATGCAAAATTTACTTCATAAATTTAGTAATTATATTTTTCATCATGTTTGGGAAAGGTATTTTGATATATTTATAGCTTTAAATTCTAATAATCATAACCTAGAAATTAATTATAGATTAGATTTACTGATTTTAAATTATGAAAGAATTTATTTAAAATAGTAAATTATTATTTATGGAAAAAATATGTAGTATTTTTTTGAGAAAAAATTGGTTTTTAAATATTTGTCTATGAATAAAAAAAATATTTTAGTTTTGTAAATAAATTTATTTTGATAAAAAAATAAAATAAAATAACCCTAGTAAGGAGCTAGGGTAGGTACATGTGTTCACATCCAATTGATGAGATCATTAATTTAAAATTATTTCAAAGTTCTTACTTGTACATAGCTTCTTTGTTTCTAATTTTTTTCCTTCTTCTATCTCTCTTTTTTTTTTTTTTTTTTTGGGGAACTTGCTCTATTGTTTGCCTGAAACCCTTTTGAATAACCAAGAAAAAAATCTTGCTAACCTTTGTGTGTGTGTGTGTGTGTGTCTATATATATATATATATATATATATATATAATGGAAACCCATTTGCTTAATATTGCACAACTATACATGCCTTAGGTTCTCATGTGTACTTTCATGCTCAAGTATACCTACATTAACATAATTTTACATGGCATTCTTGTTATACTTGACACAATACATTTACATTGGGGGCATATCACGTGCCTTTCTCATTGTAATGCTTTGCTAAAACACCTTGTTGAGGGTTTTTAAAATCTCCCACTCTTCTTATACCTTTTCAATCATGCTTATTCTTTTGATTTGTAAAAGATTTGTTATCTTTAAATTATGCAGGATTCTTTTAAATATGTAAAAATTCATAAAATATTTATATATGCTAAAAACTTCCAAAAAACAAAATATTATTAGAAAATGAAAATTCAGGACCTATAGGCATCTTTTTATGTTTTTTAATATGTTTTTTTCTTATCATATAGCTTTCTATTTCAGTACATAATATACTTTCAAGACATAATTATTCTCAAAATATATATGAGTGTGCATCAAGAGAAATATCACACTCCAAATAGTCTTCTTACACATCAAAAGTTATTCTGATCTGAGTATTCACATCTAATTGATGAGATCATTAGTTTAAAACTAATTTGAAATTCTTATTTGTACATAACTTCTTTGTTTCTTTTATTTTTACTTCTTCTATCTCTTGGTTTTATGTTTTCATTTTGGGGTACTTGATCCATTTTTTGCTTAAAACCCATTTTAATAACCAAAACCAAACATATTACTAAGATTTTGATATAAATATCTTTCATGGAAGCCCATTTGTTTATTATTTCACATCTATACATGCACTAGGTTCTCATATGTACTTTTATGCTCACATCTACCTATGTTTACATGATTTTACCTAGACATTCTTTCCATATTTGTGACACTACATTTAAATTGGGGGTATATCATGTGACTTTCTCCTTATAATGCTTTGCTAAAACACATTGTTGAGGGTTCTTCAAATCTCCCACTCTTTTTCTACTTTTTCATCTATTTTTAACCTTTTGATTTTCATAAGCTTTTTTATATTTCAATTATTCATGATTCTCTTTTAAAATATGGATAGACTCAAAAAATATTCATATATGCTAAAAATTATTAAAAAATAGAATATTTATTAAAAAAATAAAAATTCAAGACCTATAAACATCTCTTTATTTGTTTAATATGTTTATGCTTATGTCATCTAGCTTTCTATTTCAATACACAATATATTTTCAAGGCATAATTATTCTCAAAATATATCTGAGTATGCAACAAGAGAAATATCACATTTAAAAATATTCTTTATACACATCAAAATTTGCTTTGACTAGAAATGTTTATATATAAATAATCTATATAAAGTCATAGCATGAAGTTAATATCACACTACACACATGTACCCTATTACAGCCTTGTCCCTAAACATATTCACTCTCTATTTATGATAGGATCATAATAATAGGGAATTGTTACATAAATATTCCACATAAAATAAAATAAACACTCAGATATCAATAGAATTTTAAATCTAAATCATACTTATACATGGTTTTAATATTGGTCAAGCATTTCACCCAACTACCTTGCTTAGTTGGGGGAATCTCACTATTCTATATGAACACCTTCTAGGTTGTATTTATCCACGACCTCTTTTACACATTGAGTTATAAATGAAAATACATGATTTAATATTTCATTCTATCTTCACATATGTCTTGGTGAATATGTGGCACTTTTCCTTTTGTATGTTCAAAATACTTCTTGATTGTATGGCACAATTGTGCCTTGTGTGTGGGGAATTTTACCCTATATGATTTTGAATCATTTTTATGTCTCTTTTATTTAATATTTGAGCTCCATTTGTGATATTTATACAAATCTTTTTCTAACTGTAAGATACATTTTACATATCCTTTGTATGTGACCTCTATGCCTTCTTGCATGACAATTGTGTGACTTTGCTTACATATTTTATATTTGGCCACTATGGTGCCATGATTATTAACATGCACCATTATCTATATACTTATGTATTTATAGTTCCATGATATATATAATTCACATACTATTTATGTGTTGAAAATGTTCAAATTTTTAAAAACACTATGTTTCCAGTAGGTATGCAACAATAGAATGTTTTACATGATTCATTAACAACTAAAATGTTATATCACACTAACATGATGGAAATAAAATCCAATTTTTTTTCGAATTCATCAATCTTACATCCAAAAAATTTCAATACAAATTCAATATATGCCAATTTTATTACATGTTTATCTATCTTTCACAAGTGATCTCACCTTTTATTCTAAGATGAGTATTTTTGGTGGTGATCACCCCCACATCAAAAAGGGAAATCGTAATGGGATTTTATAGTCAATACATATTCTGAAATGATAGTTTAAAATGTGTAAAAATTATAAAGTTTTATATTATGGGGGCATTTGGCTTGCTTATGCACTCCACTCATTTAGCTACTTGGGCACATACACACTTATGAAAGGACAATTATAAGGATTAAAAATGTTTTTGAAGGATTATGTTTAACACTTTACATAATATAGGGGGCATGATATGTATTCATGACCAATATATTACTGTTAAAAATTAGTTTTCTCTATTTTTAAGTATCAAGGAATTTTACAAATTCATAGTTTGAATCTAGATCCATCTATAGCAGTGTGATTCATCTCTTATAAGTGGACTATGTTTGAGCTTAGTGACGCTCCATTTCTTGGTTAAAAGTTAATGAGACATGTACTAGTTCCCACATACTATTTTCTATTGATCAACTAAGCCATGATTGAGCTTAGTTATACTCCATGACTAGGTTGAACTTTAATGAACCACTTTGTTAGTTCCCATATCTTCAAACATTAAAAAATACTCTATGAGGGTTGGAACATATATATTTACAACTAAATCATATACATAGATTATTTAAATTTAGACATTTTCACTCTCAATTTAACACTTATGTACATGCCTCAATAATGGGGCATGCACATCTCCATAAAAAGATAAAGTGTGTATACATATTAGGTATCACATTTAATTTACTCAAGTAATATATGCATCACTATAATAATAGGATAGGGGAGGGTGTAGTGGGGATTGAGAGGATATAATTTGGGGGAAATTTATATACTTAAATTAAATTTATAATAGATTAGAAATAATTTTCCTTGACATATTTACATTTTTAGGCCAACTCAATATTCCAATAACCATTTATAGATATGAGAGCCTTCTAAGTCTTGAGAATTGATTTTCACATGTTTTAAACTTACCTAATTTATCCATAAACATCCCTAATCAATCAAAACTTAATTATTAATCTCTTTTTATAAACCTCTATCAAATCTGGACAAGTCTACACTATGTAAATAGGGATGGACTATGAACTTATCCACTAGTGCAGAGTTATCTACAATTCTATAATGTCTATTTTTTTCAAAATGACATGCTTCCAAGAGAGGGATTCACTACACACATGTTCACTAGTGAGTACAAGTCCAATATTTTATTAATCAACTATAATCCAAAGATTATCTATTAAAATCATGTCAAGTGTCTCACTTGGAACACCAATTACATCAGATAACACTCCTAAAACTGAAATTATAAATAACTTCTCTATTCATCAAAGATCCCTACTAAATTTATGTTGTAGTAATAATTATTAAGTTAGCATTATTTTCTTGTACATTGAGGCCATCCTATGTCAATCATTCAAATACAAATTAATGGTTTAATTATTTTAAAATCTTCCATGTTGGGATAACTACATCTACATGAGGTGCATTCAGACTATGTAGGGAAAACTTTGTAAAAGAGGGGCTTTTTGAGGATAGATATTCCATATCCTATTGCCCCATTTCTTGCCTTTACATTTGATCATTTTTTCCCTTATGTAGGCTAGTATTTCAACTTTGTAGGTAATTTGTACATGTAAAAATATTATGTATATAGTAATTTGACCTAAAAAAAAATATAAACATTCTCCAACTTTTATATTTATGGCAAAAGCAAAACAAAGTCATAATAGAGGACAACAACACGTTGTAACCATGTCTAGCTATTGTGCACTTGTTCAAGAATACATCAAAGTAAAATTGTAATTTACCAACATGTTTTTAGATATTTATCAATAGTTTTATATAGTCACAATCATAAAAATAATAATAAAGAAAGAATATATCAATTTTCAATGACATGTCTCTTATCCTAACCTTAGTTGTTATTTTTAGTAATTTATAGCTTCTATAAATTTTATATAACACTATGTTTTTCAATAGGTTATCTTATTTATATTCTTATATAAAATTTCAAGTTAACAATACTTTAGAGTTAGCCAAATCACACTAACTAATTATACTAGCAAATATTTTTAGTGAACCCACTATCTAAAATTTTACACATAAACATTGTTAGTGTGATCTAATTAACTTAAAGTATTAGAAACCTAAAATTTGATCTAGGAAGATAAATAAGACAACATACCAAAAAAAACATGATGACATATAGAATTTACATATGTTGAAAATTAATAAAAATAGTAACCAAGGTTAGGGTTAGAGTGATTTCCTTGAAAATTGATTTATTATTTATGCATTATGATATTCCTGACTGTGACTATATAAAATTATTAAAAGACACCTACAAACATGGTGTTAATTTATAAATTTGATTCATTTTATTATGGGTCAAGTGCA